>JAFBMS010000453.1:37500-113773 GCA_019788955.1 Albula glossodonta | reverse complement strand
ATATAAGTTAATTAAAATTTTCTTAATTAATAAAAGATAGGAGGCAGCCTACAGGGCAATGTTATTATTTTTTAAAGTCAGTCTTTTTACCCTCAGTGCTTTTCTTCCTCTGTTTCTTCTTTTTCTTATTGTCATCCAGGACCAGGGAGGAGTACACCAGCTGATCATGACCTCTGGCATCTTCTGTATTGATCAAGACAGACAAAGAGGAAGATATATATATATTATATATAAATATATAAATATATAAATATATAAATATATAAATATATAAATATTACTCCCATAAGAAAAGACTTGCTCTGTCGTATATGGAACCTGGAATGATTTTTTAATGGAAAAAAAGTTGTGTGGTGCATTCTAGTGGTGAAGTCAAGTGTGGGGGGTATTACACAGTGCAGTGAAATTTGAGGAAAATGTTATTTTATTGTACCAGGGTCAGTGTCTGTATCAGTGAATCAGTGTATCTCTCTTCTCCAGGGCACTAGGGTCAGTGTGTGCATCAGTGTGTCTCTCTTCTCCAGGGCACTAGGGTCAGTGTGTGTATCAGTGTGTCTCTCTTCTCCAGGGCACTAGGGTCAGTGTGTGTATCAGTGTGTCTCTCTTCTCCAGGGCACTAGGGTCAGTGTGTGTATCAGTGTGTCTCTCTTCTCCAGGGCACTAGGGTCAGTGTGTGTATCAGTGTGTCTCTCTTCTCCAGGGCACTAGGGTCAGTGTGTGTATCAGTGTGTCTCTTTCTCCAGGGCACTAGGGTCAGTGTGTGTATCAGTGGTCTCTCTTCTCCAGGGCACTAGGGTCAGTGTGTGTAGCAGTGTGTCTCTCTTCTCCAGTGTGAGAGGGTCAGTGTGTGGGTCAGTGTGTCTCTCTTCTCCAGGGCACTAGGGTCAGTGTGTGTATCAGTGTGTCTCTCTTCTCCAGGGCACTAGGGTCAGTGTGTGTATCAGTGTGTCTCTCTTCTCCAGGGCGCTAGGGTCAGTGTGTGTATCAGTGTGTCTCTCTTCCCCAGGGCACTAGGGTCAGTGTGTGTATCAGTGTGTCTCTCTTCTCCAGGGCACTAGGGTCAGTGTGTGTATCAGTGTGTCTCTCTTCTCCAGGGCACTAGGGTCAGTGTGTGTATCAGTGTGTCTCTCTTCTCCAGGGCGCTAGGGTCAGTGTGTGTATCAGTGTGTCTCTCTTCTCCAGGGCGCTAGGGTCAGTGTGTGTATCAGTGTGTCTCTCTTCTCCAGGGCGCTAGGGTCAGTGTGTGTATCAGTGTGTCTCTCTCTCCAGGGCGCTAGGGCGCTAGGGTCAGTGTGTGTATCAGTGTGTCTCTCTTCTCCAGGGCGCTAGGGTCAGTGTGTGTATCAGTGTGTCTCTCTTCTCCAGGGCGCTAGGGTCAGTGTGTGTATCAGTGTGTCTCTCTTCTCCAGGGCGCTAGGGTCAGTGTGTGTATCAGTGTGTCTCTCTTCTCCAGGGCGCTAGGGTCAGTGTGTGTATCAGTGTGTCTCTCTTCTCCAGTGTGCGAGGGTCAGTGTGTGTATCAGTGTGTCTCTCTTCTCCAGGGCGCTAGGGTCAGTGTGTGTATCAGTGTGTCTCTCTTCTCCAGGGCGCTAGGGTCAGTGTGTGTATCAGTGTGTCTCTCTTCTCCAGGGCGCTAGAGTCAGTGTGTGTATCAGTGTGTCTCTCTTCCCCAGGGCACTAGGGTCAGTGTGTGTATCAGTGTGTCTCTCTTCTCTAGTGCACTAGGGTCATTGTGTGTATCAGTGTGTCTCTCTTCTCCAGGGCGCTAGGGTCAGTGTGTGTATCAGTGTGTCTCTCTTCTCCAGTGTGCGAGGGTCAGTGTGTGTATCAGTGTGTCTCTCTTCCCCAGGGCACTAGGGTCAGTGTGTGTATCAGTGTGTCTCTCTTCTCCAGGGCGCTAGGGTCATTGTGTGTATCAGTGTGTCTCTCTTCTCCAGGGCGCTAGAGTCAGTGTGTGTATCAGTGTGTCTCTCTTCTCCAGTGTGAGAGGGTCATTGTGTGTATCAGTGTGTCTCTCTTCCCCAGGGCACTAGGGTCATTGTGTGTATCAGTGTGTCTCTCTTCCCCAGGGCACTAGGGTCAGTGTGTGTATCAGTGTGTCTCTCTTCTCCAGGGCACTAGGGTCAGTGTGTGTATCAGTGTGTCTCTCTTCTCTAGTGCACTAGGGTCAGTGTGTGTATCAGTGTGTCTCTCTTCTCTAGTGCACTAGGGTCAGTGTGTGTATCAGTGTGTCTCTCTTCTCTAGTGCACTAAGGTGCAGTGATGACTCACCTCTATTGCTTTTCTTATTGAAAGAAAGAGCAGAACTGACCTGCTGTCTGACCCACAGGGGAGGTCTGCATCTCAACTGCTGGAGGGACCTGAGTATTCACTGAGGAGCTACTGAGAGAGAGAGAGAGGGAGAGAGAGAGAGAGAGAGGGGGAGAGAGAGAGAGAGAGAGAGGGAGAGAGCAGTGCTGTCAGAACTGGGCACTAGGGGGGAACATTAAATGAGAAATGTTAGGACGATAATAATAATAATAAAATTAATAATAATAATAATAATACTGCTTGGTTAACTAAGTTATTCCTTTTAAAGGAAGAGGCATATGACACTGGCTTACTCTGAGTGTAAACAGGCGAGGCACGGTGAACCTGAGGAGGAGACAGATACAGGTTCAAAGGTCAAAGGTCAGAGAGGAGGATGCTAACAGTCCATCGTTCCAGCCCTGTCCATTATAAGCACCTGTGACTGTGTGTGTTTAAAAACACATCAAAAATATACTCATTTACAGACTGATATCATCTCCAGCAAACATCCACACTATAAATGCAAATGAAAACACAGGAAGTTGAGCTGAGAAGAGGAGTAAGACTGCGTGACGGCCTCACCTCTGGTCCTGCGCCATTTCATGAAGAAAATCAGAATCAGAACTGAAACAATCAGAGCGGCTACAACTCCCAGAGCGATGGCCAGAGTGATGATGGACCGGTCTGGAGAGCAAGAGAGGAAGAAGAGAGAGTGAGGAAGTGTCCTGTAACCCCGCCTCCTTTCTGTGCTTCATTGCATCACTGACTCTTCACACACACACACACACACACACACACAGAACTGAATATGATTTCATAATGTTAATGAAATCATAGTCATATCCGATTGCAATGTTTTTATCTTTAACAAAGACATGGATCACTGGTCAACAAGTTTAACTTTATTGTAAGATGACTAAAAGTGATCCCTATATCTTTAAATTAACAGTAATAACAAAATACACTTCTTCAGGAGGACCAGCACAGTTAAACTGAAGGCTTCACCTTTAACAGTCAGAGAGATGGGGTTACTGAATTTATATCTACGTATATTTTTTAATTATATACATAGGTTACATCTCTGAAACAAATCACATGACTAATGCCTGTGATGTCTCACCTTTAACATTCAGAGTGATGGGGTCACTGCGCTGTGATGTCCTGTTTCTCCCCTCCAGCCTCCCCTCACACCAGTACTGCCCCTGGTCAGACCCAGCAGCTGCAGTGATGCTGTATCTGTCACCACTTACACTGTGACCAGCAGTCTGGGACACGGCCGTCTGGAGCTGGTCTTTGTACCAGACATATGTCCAGTTGCTGTGGGAGTCCACCTCACACTTCAGGGTGACTGTCTCTCCAGCATACAGGGGACTCCATTTTGGCTCTACAGTCAGATTTGCCTTTGGCAGGGCTGTAGAAACACACAAAAGTGATCACAGCTCCTTCTGCCAGTGGCATTTAAACATGCTGAAAATCCATAATCTATAACCACATATGACAGTGCAGACAGGAATGATATCTGTATAACAATGTGCTATAGGGTCCTATCATCATCACCACTACACCGCTTTACTGTTACTCCAGTGTACTCCAAGACAATGGAGTGCTGTGAGTATTAAGTCAAAAAAGTGTCCCTGTTCATCTAAATAACAGCACCTCCTACAGCACAGTGTTCAAGTCACTGCATGTGGGGACTGGGTCTGCACTTCACCCTTCTTACTGTGCTGTTACTGACAGTAAGGGTGTTAATTGCTCTACTTCTGTTGTAGAGTAAGGTGTATTTAGCTAATTCTGAATACACTCAGGTACAGTATTTTGAATGTCTCCCTGCTTAAGCATACCCACTAAATGCATGTACTATTATTTAATACAATTTAAATGCCACAGGATGGTCAGATACTACCAGGCTATGCCGGTGTGTTAGTTTGTGTAACAGACAGAAATACGTATGCAGTGCTGGTGTTCACTCACCTTCAACAGTCAGAGTGACAGGAGCACTGCGCTGAAAGGAGCGTGGCCTGGACTCTCTCTGTCCCTCACACCAGTACTGCCCCTGGTCAGACCAAGCAGCTGCAGTGATGCTGTATCTGTCACCACTTACACTGTGACCAGTAGCCGGGGACAGAGCAGTACTGGACCGGCCTTTGTACCATACATATTTCCAGTTGCTGTGGGAGTCCACCTCACACTTCAGGGTAACTGTCTCTCCAGTGTATAGGGGACTCCATTTTGGCTCTACAGTCAGAGTGGCTTTGGGCAGTGCTGTGGATACAGACAGACTGGGTCACAGAAAGGTGTAAATAGAAACAGTTACTGCTAAAATGCTAAAATTGCGTCTGTAAGCAGCACTGTCTGCACCACAAGGAAGAAGCTTTAATGCTAACAGTGATGGAATCAGAATGAGATTAACAGAAAGGGCCTAAAATCATCACAGCAGAAATACAGCAGTTCAGTTCTTCATCCCAGTGAATTCTGGGGTACTGCATGTTTTTTATTATATTTTGATCAAACATCTCCTTATTCATCAAGTCACACTTAACAATCAGCATCACTTCAGTATCAGCCAATCACAATCAATCTGCTGTGCTACCAAGCTAAGCAGGAACTACCAATCCTCAGAGTTACACAACTGGTGACATTTAAATGTGTAATTGATTGTATTCTGTGATAAAGCCCCCCATAAAATGAATGCTGTTTAATACTATATGGGTCTTTTGTAAAAAGTGTCCATGACAAACCAGTCAGCACTCACCTGAAACCTGTATGTGGACTGGCTCACTGTACTCTGTGTACCAGACTGAGGTTCCCCTCCCAGCTCTGCACCTGTACTCCCCTGAGTGTGTGAGAGCAGCAGGGCTGAGTGTGTAGGAGCCTCTAACTCCACTGGAGAGGAAGGGTTTGTAATGTGATCCATAATATTGCACATCCTTGTACCAGTAATACTCCCAGCCAGCAGGGGTCACTGTAACTCTACAGGACAGCCTGACAGATTCTCCTTCATATATCCGCCCCTGAGGAGAGACGCTCAGGACAGGCCGGGGTTTCTCTGTAACAGAGAGAACAGACTGAGTCTCTCCTCCATCTCCATAACAATAATCTCATTAAACACACAAAGCAAACTGGCTTTAACCCCAGATTCAGCAGAACACATTTTAGTTACACCCATTATAAACTTGGGTAACACTTTCAATTGGGAAATGCAAAAATATCCTATAAGCACAGTCATAGGTACCTTATAATAATTTGTAATCTCTTTATTAGTCCTATATACGTTTTGCCAACATGTTTGTACACATTGGTAAGTGACACTGCCTGTGGTTGAGACAGGTTGCTCTTGGTAACCACTATAGCCTGACTTCCTGGTCCCTGTGCCAGGTCAAAGGTCACCTGGAAGACTGACCTGAGTGCTGGATCAGTGATCAACTGCAGTTACAAAGTCAAACTGGCCTTGAGTCACAGACGAACACAGCCACTAACACATCAGCCAATAACATAGAGTTTAATAAACATATTACGATTGATTATAAAGTAATTATTAACGTATTTATAAATGGGTTTTTGCATTACCAAATCTAAAGTGTTACCAAATACAGCAACAATTAAACCAAAAATACTGTATCAATGTTATCATGCATTTTAAGGCAAACTCTTGTCACTTAATTTATATCTAGGTATATTTTTTTCATTATATATAGGTTACATCACTGAAAACAAATCACATGTCTAATGCCTGTGATGTCTCACCTTTAACAGTCAGAGTGATGGGGTCACTGCGCTGAGAGGAGCGTGGCCTGGACTCTCTCTGTCCCTCACACCAGTACTGCCCCTGGTTAGACCCAGCAGCTGCAGTGATGCTGTATCTGTCACCACTTAAACTGTGACCAGCAGTCTGGGTCACGGCCGTCTGGAGCTGGCCTTTGTACCAGATATATTTCCAGTTGCTGTGGGAGTCCACCTCACACTTCAGGGTGACTGTCTCTCCAGTGTACAGGGGACTCCATTTTGGCTCTACAGTCAGAGTGGCTTTGGGCAGTGCTGTGGAAACAGACAGAGCAGGTCACAGAGAAGTTTAAGAAGGAAAGAATCAATCCTGTAATGGAGTTTCAGACAGCTGGAATCCTCTCTCTGCCATCAGCACTTAAAAAGTATTTCATTGAGTAATTCAATTATCCATTCCAGTTAATTCCAGGCCACTACATGTTTTCTGTATGTAACACAGATCATGTAGGTAGCATATGTGTAGCCCATTAGGAGAGACAGTCAGGACAGGCCGGGGTTTCTCTGTAACAGAGACAACAGAGCGAGTCTCTCCTCCATCTTCATAATAACAATCATATCAAACACACGGCTATCATTTTAATGGCTCCTGAAGCATAACACATTGTCTGCACTCACCTGATACCTGTATGGGGACTGACTCACTGTACTCTGTGTACCAGACTGGGTTTCCCCTCCCAGCTCTGCACCTGTACTGCCCTGAGTGTGTGAGAGCAGCAGGGCTGAGTGTATAGGAGCCTCTAACTCCACTGGAGAGGAAGGGTTTGTAATGTGATCCATAATAGCGCACATCCTTGTACCAGTAATACTCCCAGCCAGCAGAGGGCACTGTAACTCTACAGGACAGACTGACAGATTCTCCAACATATATCTGCCCCGGAGGAGAGACAGTCAGGACAGGCCAGGGTTTCACTGTAACAGAGAGAACAGATTGAGTCTCCCCCATTCTCATAATAAAAATCCTAAAGCATTACAAACTGTATGTAATCCTAAAGCATAATAAGATGCTAATCAGTAACATGTCATGTTATCAGAAGCTGGTAAAGAGCTCTTGTTTTAAACTGCATCACAGCTACAGACTGTACACTTCCACATGAGACAGATCCTCTGAGGTGATGAGTGAGTCCCTGTCAAAGGTATTACACTCAGTGACTGATTACCTCAGCTAGATAACTGTAATGGATATGATTAAACGTGCAATTGCAACCCCCGAATTGAACCATTGACGTTAAGAAAGATTTTCATTTTTACATTTTCCCATGAAGTATGAAATTCTATGAAGACATTTTGAAGTTGGCTCTTAGCTGGCTGCAACTCACTCATAGCATTTAGGACCCCAGGGACACGCTTGGGTAATCCAGCATTTATGATGTAGATCACCGTTAATGACCCTTAAGACAGCACTGTTACTGTAAATGTGTCCTGTTTGTTTTGCATGATCTGATACAGTGAACTCAATGTGCATTGGGACAGGTACAGTAAATGTCTGTGTTAAATCTGGTCTCTCTGTGTTAAATCTGGTCTCTCTGTGTTAAAGCTGGTCCCTCTGTTGTCACCTGAGGGGCAGTTCTGACTCACCTGACACTGTCAGTCTGACTGCTGCACTGCAGATAAACTGTGTCTCATGGACACAGCATTCATATGAACCACTGTCCTCCACAGCAGCAGATGGGATGGTGTAGGAGTCTCCAAGGGATCTATGAACTTCCTGCCTCTGTGGCTCATGTTTGAACCAGAAGAAGAACCCTTTGCTCGTGTCCTCCTGACTCTGACACCTGAGAGTGATTCTCTCTCCAGTGAATATCTGGGGCCAGTCAGGATCCAGGGTCAGTACAGGCTGTGTTCTCCCTGTACAAACAGCACATCCACTGGGTCACTGCATGTGTTTTAATGCTCATGCCAAGTTTACAGTGCCCTTCTTGAAAAGTTCATAAAATGGTTAAAAAAAAAAAAGAAAAAAGTTAGCCTAACAATTTTGATCCATTTTGTCGGAAACCAAGCAACCAAACATTTTAAAGTAAAATTAATAAAATAAACCATGGATTAAAATGTATGTGCTGGCATCAACAATGTAATTGCAATGTCATACTATGCATAACTGCAATTCATTGTTTTGGCACTAGAGGGTGGTATACTGATACTGTAAAGACTCAGATGAAGTTTCAGTCTCTGATACATGTTAGTAATGCATTTCTCAGCTCAGGTGTAAGTCTATGATGGGCTGCATTTGGCTGCAGGGACACTCGCTGAACAGAACTGCTTTACAACATTAAAGATGTACTTCTGTTTGTGAGCCCTGTGTCTCTCCCCGCTGTAGGACGAGCCCTGAGTCTCACAGACCCAGAGACATTACTGTCCACATATGCAGCTACAACGCTCCATTCAGCACCTCACAGAGCTCTTATATAGTCTTACTGTGTAAAGAGACCCACATTCTGTTATTCAGCACCTCACAGTGCTCTTATATAGTCTTACTGTGTAAAGAGACTCACATTCTGTTATTCAGCACCTCACAGTGCTCTTATATAGTCTTACTGTGTAAAGAGACCCACATTCTGTTATTCAGCACCTCACAGTGCTCTTATATAGTCTTACTGTGTAAAGAGACCCACATTCTGTTATTCATCACCTCACAGTGCTCTTATATAGTCTTACTGTGTAAAGAGACCCACATTCTGTTATTCATCACCTCACAGTGCTCTTATATAGTCTTACTGTGTAAAGAGACCCACATTCTGTTATTCAGCACCTCACAGTGCTCTTATATAGTCTTACTGTGTAAAGAGACTCACATTCTGTTATTCAGCACCTCACAGTGCTCTTATATAGTCTACTGTGTAAAGAGACCCACATTCTGTTATTCAGCACCTCACAGTGCTCTTATATAGCCTTACTATGTAAAGAGACCCACATTCTGTTATTCAGCACCTCACAGTGCTCTTATATAGTCTTACTGTGTAAAGAGACCCACATTCTGTTATTCAGTACCTCACAGAGCTCTTATATCGTCTTACTGTGTAAAGAGACCCATATTCTGTTATTCAGCACCTCACAGTGCTCTTATATAGTCTTACTGTGTAAAGAGACCCACATTCTGTTATTCAGCACCTCACAGTGCTCTTATACAGTCTTACTATGTAAAGAGACCCATATTCTGTTATTCAGCAGCTCACAGAGCTCTTATATAGTCTTACTGTGTAAAGAGACCCACATTCTGTTATTCAGCACCTCACAGTGCTCTTATATAGTCTTACTGTGTAAAGAGACCCACATTCTGTTATTCAGCACCTCACAGTGCTCTTATATAGTCTTACTGTGTAAAGAGACCCACATTCTGTTATTCAGCACCTCCTAGTGCTCTTATATAGTCTTACTGTGTAAAGAGACCCACATTCTGTTATTCTTCACCTCACAGAGCTCTTATATAGTCTTACTGTGTAAAGAGACCCACATTCTGTTATTCAGCACCTCACAGTGCTCTTATATACACTTACTGTGTAAAGAGACCCACATTCTGTTATTCTTCACCTCACAGTGCTCTTATATAGTCTTACTGTGTAAAGAGACCCACATTCTGTTATACAGCACCTCACAGCGCTCTTTTATAGTCTTACTGTGTAAAGAGACCCACATTCTGTTATTCAGCACCTCCTAGTGCTCTTATATAGTCTTACTGTGTAAAGAGACCCACATTCTGTTATTCAGTACCTCACAGTGCTCTTATATAGTCTTACTGTGTAAAGAGACCCACCTTCTGTTATTCAGCACCTCACAGTGCTCTTATATAGTTTAACTGTGTAAAGAGACCCACATTCTGTTATTCAGCACCTCACAGTGCTCTTATATAGTCTTACTGTGTAAAGAGACCCACATTCTGTTTTTCATCATACAGTCCAAGGAAATATCATTTCTGTTTAAATGTGATTTATACCTGGTAAATGATCCAGAAACAGAACCTGGGTTTTGTGTGATTATGTGTGAAATCTCACCTGATTGAGACTGTAGTATAATCATTGGACACATCACTGAAACACAGAAAACATTTTTTACTATTGATACTATTATCAATTACAAACATTTAAAATAACATGTGCTGCCATATTGCCCTATAGTCCTGCTCTGCACAGGATATTGGATTCTGGGAAACTCATAAGACGAGACAGTAATCAATCACCCTTTACTGCTGTGTTAGTCTGAGTACAGATCTGTGTCGGCAAACTGCACTCTGCTGCTGGGGACTCCTATCCACAGTGGGACTGATGGCAGAGACAGGATAAAGCCTGTGACTCCAGAGCTCAGTCTGCACTGATAAAGAGCTCCTTTACTGACTGAGCTACAACACGGACTCACAGCCAGCCTGCTTCTGCTCTCATATCATTTACAATGACCAATCAGACTGCTTCTGCTCTCATATCATTTACAATGACCAATCAGACTGCTTCTGCTCTCATATCATTTACAATGACCAATCAGACTGCTTCTGCTCTCATATCATTTACAATGACCAATCAGACTGCTTTTGCGCAAATATGATTTCAAATAAACACGAATTAAAAATACATAACAAATAAAATACAGATATCAAAAAAACAATGAAACATTATTAAAGCAGACAGTATTTCCAAATACTCGAAAAAATAACTTTAGAATTGAAATAAGATATTACATGAGTGTTTGGGTTCTACTATAACAGTGCAAACATGCCTGCATGTTTGTGTATGAGGTTCACCACGTCAACTGCAGCTATGAGAAGTGTGACTAATACATGACAGTGAAATTGTGGGATACCGAGTACTTCCTCTTTTATTCTGCCTCTGTGCTCTCAGCTAAACTACTTTCCCTTTTCTGCTGAGCTTACAGCTGATTGGAACCTGAGAAAGTCATATTTTACCATCAGTTATGGAGTGCTCAGTCTCTAACTTTAATCTGTTACATGCAGTTATTTCCATTTAAAGATATGACCAAAGTCCCTTTCAGAATGTCTCTTGCACCTGACCCTTCTGTAATTTTTGGGGTAGAATCTTAAATTCAGCTCATTGCACATGTTTGGGCTCATGTATAGAGCGCTGGTCTCTGTGAGCAAATGAGAGTGTGTGTGAAGTGAAGCCCTCAGCAATGAACAGAGACAAACAGGGAGACTGGGGTCCCTGTGTGCTGGGGTGCATCTATCAGGCTGTGCTGCTGTGGGGCTGTGTGCCTGTGAGTGTGTGTGTCTGAGTGTGTGTGTGTGTGTGCATGTGTGTATGTGTGTGCGTGTGTGTATGTGTGTGTGTGTGTGTGTGTATGTGTGTGTGTGTGTGTGTGTGTGTGTGTATGTGTGTGTGTGTGTATTTGTGTGTGTGTGTGTGTGTGTGTGTGTGTGTGTGTGTGTGTGTATGTGTGTGTCTGTGTGTATGTGTGTGTGTGTGTGTGTGTGTGTGTGCATGTGTGTGTGTATGTGTGTGTCTGTGTATTTGTGTATGTGTGTGTGTGTGTCTGTGTATTTGTGTGTGTGTGTGTGTTTGTGTGTGTATGTATGTGTGTGTATGTGTATGTGTATGTGTGTCTCTGTGTATTTGTGTATGTGTGTGTGTGTGTCTGTGTATTTGTGTGTGTGTGTGTGTGTGTGTGTGTGTGTGTGTGTGTGTGTGGGCGTTTTGAATATCACTCACTCAAGCTCTTTGACAGAAGCAGAACTATAAAGAAAACCACAATAAACCCACAGAACACGACCTCATCCTTGAGTGAGAAAGCTGATATTCACTACAGATACTCTGCTGCACAAAAGGATAACATCAAATGTAAGTCTAATTATCATGGTTTACTGTGACTTTGTGTCACAGTTTTTTTTTTAAATAAATTAATGAAAGAATAAATTAATAAATGAATACATCTTTTTAATAAATGTCTCTCGTGTGACACTTTTGTGTGCAAAGCAATGGCTGGCTCTGTCACAGCCTCCAAAGGCTACAGGAAATGACCTCACACTGACTTCCTCTAAGTAAACCACAGTCGGGGAGGGGTGGATATTTTTCATTCTCTGTTCCACATTCACTACAATATCTGGGCATTTTGGTAAAACATCATGGGTAAAGATCTGGTACTTTCACTGGCTAAATCACACATCTCTGTCTCTCATGCAGGAGGTCATTAACTTATAGCATTTTAAAAGGCAGATTCACTCTAACTCCACTCAGCCAATCACACCCATCTTACTGCTCCCGCTAACGGATCCTCCCACTGACGGCATTCTGGCTTTACCTCTAACAAGTTATCATGTAGTCAGACTGCTTCATCAAACTCTTCAGCTCCCATGTTTTTATGTCCTTTAGATTCAGAAAGGGCAAAAATAAAAGCAGAACTGTAGCTTATTAGCATTTCTCACCAGTTCTACCTCACACAATAAAAGCTTTAACTGAGTCACAGTAAACTGGAGTCAATCTGATAAATTTCTCAGAGCTGTTCTCCTCAAAACATTAGCCTCTTTGGCCCTTCTTCCCCTCATCTTTCTCACTCTCTTTCTTTCTTGTTCTTTCACTCTCTCAGTTTCTTTTTACAGTGCGTATGCATTGACTTCCTCCATACATTATTTTTTCAGTGACCACTTGTGAATGCATATCCAAAAACTGACCAAGTACATACCACACCACATGCAACAAAGCAAGAGGACTTCCCAAAACAGTCAATGCAGCGAGCATCAAATCAAAAGAAAGTGTGTGTATTTTACATGACGATAATCATTAGTGCCTGAATAACACTAAAACATAGATATCTGGTGCAGATGCTGTACTGTAAAAGACTGATTCTGCAGTACTCACACATCAATGCGACCGCTCTGTTTGCCTGCATGGTTCCGTATAAGGTTTAGCACTTCAGATTCTGCAAATAAAAATACAGTTCATATGTGGCAAAGTGAGAACTTCCTTTTCCGTGCAGGTCACATGCTCAGTTGGTCATGAATAAAGACTATAATCAGACCACAATACCCTCCCACCACCCCCACTCACAGAGTATTGAATCTGTAAGTTATTTAGTGTTAAATTTACCCCCGATTTCATGGTCATAATAAGAAAATGTGACAAATCAAAATCTAACCCCTTAGATTGGAAATATGTGGGTGTTCTCACACATCAATGCAACCGCTCTGTTTGCCTGCATGGGTCCGTATGAGGTTTAGCACTTGAGATTCTGCAAATAAAAATAATTCACTTCATATGTGGCAAACACAGAATTTCCATTTCTGTGCAGGTCACATGCTCAGTAGGTCATGAATAAAGACTATAATCAGACCACACTACCATCCCAGTACGTCTCTGATGCTTTTGTTCACAGAGTAAGGTATCCGTAAGTCATATTTACTCCCAATTTCATGGTCATCATAAGGCTATGTGACAAATCAAAATGTAACCGTTAGATTTGTATTATATTGGTATTTTAGCAGGTTATGAATATGATCAGGCTGATCTGTGTCTCTGTATCCAGGGTTGTGTCTGTCAGGCTGGATGTGTGAGTGAACAGGGAGCCTCTCTGAGCTTCACTTGGTGCAGAGGGGCCGAGTCTCTGTGTGGTTCAGTGATCATGTTATAACAGAGGAGTAAATCAGGACCAATAGGGCAGTTCTGTGTCACAAACTAATTCAACAACATCAGTTCATATATGATAAAACCTGCAGCTCATTGGAGCAGCAAGAATGACCTCTGACCTTCCACACAGCCCTGTCTGTAGCTGTACTGTAATTCTGTCTCTTTAGCCTCTCCCTACTTCCTGCCCCCCCTAAACCTCAGTATGTTTCAGAGCGCATCTGCTAAAGGGCACCCACCTCCTTCCTGTCTTCTGAAAGAGCCAGTGACGAGCCAGGCCAGGAAACCACAACTGGCTCTCAAAAAAAACAGATATGTTATATTGGTTTTTCTAATGGGTGTTTTCAAGAGCAAATTGAAGTCAGTATAATAAACTTTTCATTCCAATTCAATGAACAATTCATTCTTGCTAAATAAATAGATCTGAAGTAAACTAAGAACCAGCCATCTACAGAACTGATTGCTCAGCAATATTGTATTTGTTCACACAGAGTAAAAAGAGATAAAGGACAGGCATGGGGCTTGGAAGGGTGTATGAGAGACTTAAATTAGTTTGAGCAGCACGAGCACAAAAACAAGAAGCAGGAGCTGCATGTCAGTCCACCCCGCATCTCATGTTTTTCACACCTTCTTAAAAGCAGAAGATGATGTGCAAAAGTTCACACTTACTCATTCAGGCTATTAGACAGATCTGAGGTCAGTTGCTTGGAATAAAACAGCTGAAGCTCTGGGTCCTGCTGAAGTAATTCAGTTTTGCAGCCCACATTAGGAGAATAACGTTGACAACAAGCTTTTAAACAAACAGAGATGTTACATTCATATTTAAAGGTTTTTTAAAGGGAGAAATGCAAGTTATGACTGACTGGGGTACCAGCTGCAGGGATGAGTAGCACAGGAGTAGATCAGACACTTCCTCCCTCCCTGCTGATGGAGGCAGGAGTAGCAGAAGCCAGAAGAGCAGAGCAAACTCACAGCCTCACATTATAATGAACTTCACCAATAAGAGAGCATCGGAGGTGTCAAAATCTGACTTATATCTGAAGTCCAGCGGAAACAGTCAGAGCACACAGAGGCTAAACTCTGCAGCAGGCCTGAACAAACTGCAGCCTGTCAGACAAAGTGGTGTTAGACATTGTTCTCACACCAGTCTTTATATTGTATGTGCACCACTGTTTTCATGGGCTTTAGCAGATGCTATTGAAAGCTCCAAAGCCACTGATAGCATCATTATGCTAATGCTGACATTGATGAGGTAAAGACTCAAGTGCAGTGGCAATGTTCATTAACATTTCCTGCAAAAACAAGGTCTCTAATGCCCTCCACCCTGTGTGGTCAGACTTCTCTCCCAGTCACGGTGCCCCTCTATACTGCCCCCAAATGGCGGGACAAGCTTCCCTCTGAGCTCAGGACAGCAGAGCCACTGGCTGCTGAGTTACACACTCAGTTCTCATCTAGTGGGTACAGATTATTTTCCTATAGTCACATGACAGTAAAAGTAATTCAGAGCTATGAAGTTCCATTGAAAATGGCTTCATCACCACTCCTTTTCAAATTTATATGTCAGTTGAGCATTCTATTTAGAGCTAAAAACTGTTGAGTTCAGACCCTTGTCCCTGAAGACCTGCCTGCGTCTTCTTTTGATCAGCAGCTGCTGATTGGTCAAATGGAGGCCCTTGTGTGATTGGCTGATGTCCTTGAGCTGTCTCCCAGTTTCAGCACTGGACAGCTCCTGTGCTGCAGGTCTTATGGAGGCTCTGTGTGGTGATGTCATTGTTTCCATGTGGGAGCTGTCCAGCCAATGACAGAGCTGCCTGAGTGTCACATGTACTGAAACACCAACATTGTGAAGGACAAAGGAACTGGTGATGCAACAGTAACTGTCACTACAGCTATAGTTTACAGGGAAAATCTGTACTGAACTAATGCTCATTGTTTGCAGATTTTCAACATGTGTGTTGGCATGCTATGGAAGAGAAAGAACAAGAAAGAACAACATTTACATTCAGTAATGAATTTATTAATGAAGCAACACAATCACATACATGAAACTGTTGCAGAGTTTGGTTATTATGCATCCCAAAGACTAAGGTCTTTTAGACTTAATCAATCAGAAGGTAACATTATAGAAGCACATGATACATACAGAAGCCAAACTGTAGGACATGGCAGAGTCCTAGCCTATGTGGCAGGCTTATACCCCATCACTGTAGGTCTGGAGAAAGCAGTGCTGCTCAGAGAGAAAAACTCACCCACTTTCAGGACAACAAGAAACATTCCACAACTAATCAAATCAAGTCAGCGATGAATCAAAGCAATGCATGCTAGCAAAATGAGTGTAAACGATGAGACATAAAGGTAAACTGTTGGGATGAATAGAGATAGGAGACACGTGCCCCATTCATCACACTTATGCCAACAGCTGTGAGAGAATCTGACTAATGTCTAAGCTGGCATGACCTTGGAGTGGAGATCACTGCTACAGTAAGAGCATCTCAAAGACAGTAAGGGGAGAACGTACTGAGATCTCTTGAGGTCTGAGTGTCTGGCTTCCCACGCTAGACAGTGACCCCGTCCCCATTCCCCAAACCCACAGTGTATCCCCATAGCCGCAGCTCCGCTAAGGGTTCCCTCTCATGCAAGCTGAGAAACATCAAAATGAGAAATAACCCTGAGCTCTCAAACGGTCTTTAATCCATTTGAGCACACTGATCCATCTTCAGACTGATTTAAATCTCAATTTCCACATTCTCCTCAGTGTATCTGACAGCTGCTTCTTTAGACCAACCTGTACACCAACAAACACACACAAACACAAGAGACGAGAGAGGACTGTGAGTGAGAATGAATGATGATTCAGCAACCCAAACCTCATACACACACTGTTTTAGAGGATAAATATGTATCCCAGTGAAAGGAGATCACCTCGATTCCTGTAGCATTTCACACACAGTATAATGGAGGCCAGCAAGAGAGGAGCAGCTCCCAAACCGAACACCAGCCTGTCTGTGGAGAGAGACAGAGATGAGCGCACCATGAGCTCTTAGCCATACAGGGTTAATCATTTCAGCTCAACACCCAGGAGGGACGCTGATGTTGTAGCCTTACAGAGTTATTTAAGCTGAGCTGCTGAGTATGAGGATCAGCGCAGGAAATAAGACAGACTCACACAGAGAGGAGTAGAGACTGCAGTTTACCAGCTATCAACCAGAGCTTAGTCTGTCATGTTAAGGTGAATGTAAAATAACACAGACTCACACAGAGAGGAGTAGAGACTGCAGTTTACCAGCTATCAACCAGAGCTTAGTCTGTCATGTTAAGGTGAATGTAAAATAACACAGACTCACACAGAGAGGAGTAGAGACTGCAGTTTACCAGCTATCAACCAGAGCTTAGTCTGTCATGTTAAGGTGAATGTAAAATAACACAGACTCACACAGAGAGGAGTAGAGACTGCAGTTTACCAGCTATCAACCAGAGCTTAGTCTGTCATGTTAAGGTGAATGTAAAATAACACAGACCCACACAGAGAGGAGTAGAGACTGCAGTTTACCAGCTATCAACCAGAGCTTAGTCTGTCATGTTAAGGTGAATGTAAAATAACACAGACTCACACAGAGAGGAGTAGAGACTGCAGTTTACCAGCTATCAACCAGAGCTTAGTCTGTCATGTTAAGGTGAATGTAAAATAACACAGACTCACACAGAGAGGAGTAGAGACTGCAGTTTACCAGCTATCAACCAGAGCTTAGTCTGTCATGTTAAGGTGAATGTAAAATAACACAGACTCACACAGAGAGGAGTAGAGACTGCAGTTTACCAGCTATCAACCAGAGCTTAGTCTGTCATGTTAAGGTGAATGTAAAATAACACAGACCCACACAGAGAGGAGAGTAGAGACTGCAGTTTACCAGCTATCAACCAGAGCTTAGTCTGTCATGTTAAGGTGAATGTAAAATAACACAGACCCACACAGAGAGGAGAGTAGAGACTGCAGTTTACCAGCTATCAACCAGAGCTTAGTCTGTCATGTTAAGGTGAATGTAAAATAACACAGACTCACACAGAGAGGAGTAGAGACTGCAGTTTACCAGCTATCAACCAGAGCTTAGTCTGTCATGTTAAGGTGAATGTAAAATAACACAGACTCACACAGAGAGGAGAGTAGAGACTGCAGTTTACCAGCTATCAACCAGAGCTTAGTCTGTCATGTTAAGGTGAATGTAAAATAACACAGACTCACACAGAGAGGAGTAGAGACTGCAGTTTACCAGCTATCAACCAGAGCTTAGTCTGTCATGTTAAGGTGAATGTAAAATAACACAGACTCACACAGAGAGGAGTAGAGACTGCAGTTTACCAGCTATCAACCAGAGCTTAGTCTGTCATGTTAAGGTGAATGTAAAATAACACAGACTCACACAGAGAGGAGTAGAGACTGCAGTTTACCAGCTATCAACCAGAGCTTAGTCTGTCATGTTAAGGTGAATGTAAAATAACACAGACCCACACAGAGAGGAGTAGAGACTGCAGTTTACCAGCTATCAACCAGAGCTTAGTCTGTCATGTTAAGGTGAATGTAAAATAACACAGACTCACACAGAGAGGAGTAGAGACTGCAGTTTACCAGCTATCAACCAGAGCTTAGTCTGTCATGTTAAGGTGAATGTAAAATAACACAGACTCACACAGAGAGGAGTAGAGACTGCAGTTTACCAGCTATCAACCAGAGCTTAGTCTGTCATGTTAAGGTGAATGTAAAATAACACAGACTCACACAGAGAGGAGTAGAGACTGCAGTTTACCAGCTATCAACCAGAGCTTAGTCTGTCATGTTAAGGTGAATGTAAAATAACACAGACCCACACAGAGAGGAGTAGAGACTGCAGTTTACCAGCTATCAACCAGAGCTTAGTCTGTCATGTTAAGGTGAATGTAAAATAACACAGACCCACACAGAGAGGAGAGTAGAGACTGCAGTTTACCAGCTATCAACCAGAGCTTAGTCTGTCATGTTAAGGTGAATGTAAAATAACACAGACCCACACAGAGAGGAGAGTAGAGACTGCAGTTTACCAGCTATCAACCAGAGCTTAGTCTGTCATGTTAAGGTGAATGTAAAATAACACAGACCCACACAGAGAGGAGAGTAGAGACTGCAGTTTACCAGCTATCAACCAGAGCTTAGTCTGTCATGTTAAGGTGAATGTAAAATAACACAGACTCACACAGAGAGGAGAGTAGAGACTGCCGTTTACCAGCTATCAACCAGAGCTTAGTCTGTCATGTTAAGGTGAATGTAAATTAACACAGACCCACACAGAGAGGAGTAGAGACTGCAGTTTACCAGCTATCAACCAGAGCTTAGTCTGTCATGTTAAGGTGAATGTAAAATAACACAGACTCACACAGAGAGGAGTAGAGACTGCAGTTTACCAGCTATCAACCAGAGCTTAGTCTGTCATGTTAAGGTGAATGTAAAATAACACAGACCCACACAGAGAGGAGAGTAGAGACTGCAGTTTACCAGCTATCAACCAGAGCTTAGTCTGTCATGTTAAGGTGAATGTAAAATAACACAGACCCACACAGAGAGGAGAGTAGAGACTGCAGTTTACCAGCTATCAACCAGAGCTTAGTCTGTCATGTTAAGGTGAATGTAAAATAACACAGACTCACACAGAGAGGAGTAGAGACTGCAGTTTACCAGCTATCAACCAGAGCTTAGTCTGTCATGTTAAGGTGAATGTAAAATAACACAGACCCACACAGAGAGGAGTAGAGACTGCAGTTTACCAGCTATCAACCAGAGCTTAGTCTGTCATGTTAAGGTGAATGTAAAATAACACAGACCCACACAGAGAGGAGTAGAGACTGCAGTTTACCAGCTATCAGCCAGAGCTTAGTCTGTCATGTTAAGGTGAATGTAAAATAACACAGACCCACACAGAGAGGAGTAGAGACTGCAGTTTACCAGCTATCAACCAGAGCTTAGTCTGTCATTTTAAGATAAATGCAAAATGTATGCCATATAAAATGTATCTAAAAACCTTTTGATTTTGTCATGATTGCCAGGGTGTTGTTTCCCATTTTGGCCACCAGAGGTCCTTATGTCTTCTTGCTTCTCTGCCCTGTATCCTCCTGATGGTTGATTACCTTACCTTTCCCTGTTTTTAAGTTGCTCCTTTGTCTTTGTACGTTGCTTCGTCTTCAGTCAGCCTTCCTTGTGCCCTGTTGACCCAGCCTTGTGCCTCTTTGTTGGATTGCTTTTCTGTGTTCTTGGACCCTTTGTCTGTGTTTTTTTAGGATTACACCCTTGGATTTCCCTATTGGATTTATTGGATGTATTTTTGAACTGCTCTTGGTTTCTGATCTTTACATTTTCTGGATTAGCCCTTGCTGCTTTTGGATTACTTGTGGATTATGAAAACTCACATAAATTGACTCTGGCCTTTGCGTTCTCAGCACACACACCACTCCAGGATAGCACCATGGTATTGCTTGTGGTTTCCATGCTGGGGACCTGGGTTTGATTTCTACACCCTCCTGACAGATTTATATTTTCATAAAGTTTTGGCACTCACCTTAAACAAGTTGCATGCAAATATGACAAAAAAGGAAACAGAGTCAAGGTATGTCTTCCAGAGCACATATCTCATGTATTTCACACTCCACTCTGTGCTACAGCTAAGTGCTGCCACCTTGCCTCACTCCCCCCCCCCCCCACAGGTCATCCCTCACCTTCTATAGTCAGAGTGACAGGAGCATAGAGTAAGGTGTATTTAGCTAATTCTGAATACACTCAGGTACAGTATTTTTAATGTCTCCCTGCTTAAGCATACCCAATAAATGCATGTACTAATATTTAATACAATTTAAATGCCGCAGGATGCAGTCTGCTCAGACACTACTAGGCTATGCCGGTGTGTTAGTTTGTGTAACAGACAGAAATACGTATGCAGTGCTGGTGTTCACTCACCTTTAACAGTCAGAGTGATGGGGTCACTGCGCTGAGAGGAGCGTGGCCTGGACTCTCTCTGTCCCTCACACCAGTACTGCCCCTGGTCAGACCCAGCAGCTGCAGCGATGCTGTATCTGTCACCAGCAGTCTGGGACATGGCCGTCTGGTGCTGGTCTTTGTACCAAACATATGTCCAGTTGCTGTGGGAGTCCACCTCACACTTCAGGGTGACTGTCTCTCCAGCATACAGGGGATTCTCTTTTGGCTCTACAGTCAGAGTGGTTTTGGGCAGTGCTGTGGATACAGACAGACTGGGTCACAGCTCCTTCTGCAAGTGTATTTAGATTATGATTGAACAAAATCTACAACAAGCAGCAGAAGCATTAAAAATACACGCAGCAGGACCCTGTCATCATAACTGAAGGTACACCACTGCGGTGTCACTACAGGGTATTTGATGGCACAACAAGTGTTCACGGAAATCTAATCAAAGGCACTTTTATTGGAGTCGGTACTCACCTAGTAGCAGGAACTAGGGATAAATGTTGTATCTATAATTGTAAATGCAATTGTATTTTGCAATGAGTAAAAAAAAAAGAATCTACTCATGCTATAAATGTAGATCATTGATGGTTTCATGGGAAAAATCAGGTAAAATGAGAAACAAAAACTAACATCACACAGGGAACAAAAGTGCTGTTGATGAATGCATAATACCACATTGTGTAAAATAAACCATGGTGAGGGGAGGGGGTTAATTGATTGATTGGTTGATTGATTGATTGATTGGTTGATTGATTGATTGATTGATTGATTAAACCAGGAGGTTAGGTCAATAGAGAATTCAATTCTCCATGGAATTGACCTGGGAAGTAGTTGCACGCACAGGTTGCAAAGGATTATGCATGCAGTCTGATGGTGGCTGTGTGACATGTCTGACCAGCATGTTGGGGTAACATTACTGCCTTTTTCTCAAAAAGCAACATTCCAACAGGAAATACTTGCTTGTCTCCAACAAACCATTGCATACTGAACTGCAGATAATCACTCACCTTCAACAGTCAGAGTGATGGGGTCACTGCGCTGTGATGTCACGTTTCTCCCCTCCAGCCTCCCCTCACACCAGTACTGCCCCTCGTCAGACCCCGCAGCTGCAGTGATGGTTACATCGTACTCACTAGTGCTGGATGTGGCAGTGTGGGACTGGTTTATGTACCAGACATATTTCCAGTTGCTGTGGGAATCGACCACACACTTCAGGGTGACTGTCTCTCCAGTGTACAGGGGACTCCATTTTGGCTCTACAGTCAGAGTGGCTTTGGGCAGTGCTGTGGGAACAGAGAGACTGGGTCACAGCTCCTCCTAATGGTGGGATGTAGTTAAGATAAAAAATATAACAGGCTTTAAGAGGAGTGGATAACCCTGGTTGTGAAGAGCCAATGGTTATGCTGTTTTTATTCTGGAGTGCGCATGCCCTCTGACATCCACGGGCCTGTAACTTCTAACAGCAATGATGTTAGACCAGCACTAACCAGTAGGGTCTTAGAGGGAATTAAATCACAAAATCAGGCCTCCTATTTTCCATGTTGAAGGTGTCACGAATCAGGCAGGGACTTAAGCGCAGACTAAATAAACCATAATGTTTGTTTACTTAGCAGCACAAAAGACAAAAATCACAGCCGGGGACAGGCAGGATCGAAAACCAGAAAAGAGCGGTCAAAGTACATGTACACTGTCCAGAGGCAAAGTCAGGCGGCAGGAAGGCATCGAACCAGGCTAACTCGGCAGAGCAATCCAAAAACACAAAGTCAAAAAACAGGCACAGGTCACAACAAATGGGCAAGCTGAAACGCAGAGAAAATAGCTGGTAGCAAAACAGGAATGAGCACTGGGACGAACTGGACAAATGGACAAACGAAAGAACGGGATATAAATACACAGACTAACGAGTAACTAGACACAGGTGAACAAGCAGGGCAGGTGAAACAGCTTGGCAATCAACTCACATGTAGGGAAACAGTGGTCGGGGAAACACGCGAACGAAAGGAAAAGCACATGGCACGAAAGGACAACTAAAACAAAGCAGGCTAAGTAACTACTGACATGACAGAAGGTCTCGTTAAATACACATTTACACCAATCAGCACTTACCTGAAACCCGTATGTTAACTGGGTTACTGTAGGTTGTATACATGTTTGATTTATTGGCTCCAGCTAAACACCAGTACTCTCCTGTGTGAAAAGATGTCACTGGACTGAAGGTGCAGGTGTTATTGACCTGTCTGGGATATAGTGGTTTTTTGTATTCATATGTATCAGTATAATGTCCTCGGGATTCAGTGATATACCAGAAATACTTCCAGCCAGCAGAGGTCTCTGTTATGTCACAGTAAAGGGTGACAGATTCTCCTGCATATATCTGCCCCCGAGGAGAGACAGTCATGACAGGCCGGGGTTTGTCTGTAACAGAGAGAACAGACTGAGTCTCTTCCATCAACATAATAATGATTATACCCTGACTGCAAACTGGTTTTCCCCTGAGCAAATGCGTAGCAAGTGTAGCAATAGGAGCAGAAAATCAGTTGGTAACAATGTTCCACCCAGCATAAGACTGGATTTTAGTACCAATAGCATTGTATTGGATTTTATCTGAAAGAGCAGTGTGCACTGTAAGCAAACTCACCCGATTGAGAATGCACCCATCCAGTTATCAGAAACATCACTGAAAGATACAGAGAAATTGGAAGGCGTAGGTCACCTTGAAGACTGATCTGAGCGCTAGATCAGTGATTAATTGTAACACAAAAGTGATCAGTAGCACATTAGCAAATCATATGTAACAATTAATAAACATATTATTAATTATTATAAACTAGTTATTACTGTGTTTATAAAGGAGATTTTCCTTCACAGTGCATATGTGGTTTTCTTACTATAGGGATATTGCTGGTGTTGAATGTTCACTGGAAATTATCAATGAAGCTAAACCTTCTCCTGTAACTGCATGGGATAACTACATGTTATTTTTGCTTCCTTAATGAAAAGATACTTTAATGATATTTTTTTAAATATAAATGAGTATGGTCCTTAATACTTAATACCTTTAGGATATGATCAATGCAGACTCTGGCAGCTTGTACCTTGTACAATAGTTCTGAGCAGATTGGTTTGGTTGTGTTGAAGTAGTCTGTACAAATTGCGTTCTCGCTGTATGCTGTCTCTATGTATGCTTTTGAAAAGAAAATTAAATTTTGATCACTTTAAAAAATAATAAATAAATACATTGGTTTTTGCATTACCCAATCTAAAGTGCAATCAATGATTCCTCCATATGCAGTATTTGAATACCTGATAACACTTACTGCAGCTATTGGCGTTTGTTTGTTACAGTACAATATGTATTTTCCAATCAATGGGCCTAATGCGTCTGTACTTGGTGATGGATTAGTAAACTGTAAATGCAGAAAAAAATCTGAACTGTGAATGGTCAATAATTTTAATTTCATGAAAAATACAAGCAATGTTAACCATATTTGTAGTTGTGACACTTTCAGCTAGACAGCTCTTAAAATCATCTGTGATTTTTTTATTTTTTATGTTGAAATTATAACCATTAGGTGTTGCCAGTAAGTGTATGCAAGGAACAATTTTCTGGTTCTCTAATCAAACGTTTTTGAGCAATAATATTTAAAATGTTCCATAGGTTTTGTTGATGGATATTCAAATGGTACATAATGTGTACAAAGAAAACAAAAATGAATATTAAATATGTATTATTATTGTTTTTTGTAATTCAGAAATGTGTAACAATCTTTGAATAAAAACAGACTTTGAACCTTTTTGTTTCTTGCTGGAATATTGAAACTGAATACATTTCTCAGGCCAGTTCTGCAGTGTTCTCAGTAACTTAAAGACTTGAGTGGCAGAAGCCGGATGTTTGCTTTAACTTTAAGCGTGAACTTTAAGCAGAAGCCTCTCACTCTTTTCAGTGGTGTGTGGCGTGAAAAATATGCATAAATTCGGGTGTGGATTTAGTTGTAAGACTTAAGGCACATCACGGACACTGAGAAGGTTCCGGAAACCAAGATCATCAGCCTGGAGGGCACATATACTCTGCTGAAGTATAGCTTGCTGCTCATCCTGGCTTTTAGCAACTACCGTGCTGCACTGATGGTTGATTTTTATGAGTACTTTGATCATTTAATTGCACAGATATGTATGTAAGTTGTTAAAAATGTGCCTAGTGTTTATTGCTAGTTTTTTTTAACGTTTTACACCTTCACTGTACTTTACCGTAGTATCTCAGCGTTTTACACCGCCTCTGTAGTTTACCATAGTATCTCAGCGTTTTACACCGCCTCTGTAGTTTACCATAGTATCTCAGCGTTTTACACCGCCTCTGTAGTTTACCATAGCATCTCAGTGTTTCACAAAAACTTAAATATTAATTAAATACTTATCAGTCTCGCTAAATACTTATCAGTGTTGACATAACCATTCAGAACAACAGGAAAAAAATACAACATACAAAACAGGATTAACAGAATCAGTGGGGCTCATGAGATTGATAAGTGATGCTCACATAAAAAAAAAAAATAAAATAAAATCTATCGTACTCACGTATCAGTGCAGTCACTCTTTGGGCCCACATCGTTCTTTGTGAGATTTGTAATTTCAGCTGCTGAAACATGGTTCAGAATGTGAAACTGCAAGCTCTCACCCACCCGAAGCAGCAGGTGCTCTCTCTGCTCTCAGGTTCCCTGTGCTGATCTGATCTGAGTGTCTGATCGGGCAGCGACCGCTTCCGCTTTCAATAAACTACAGCTCTAGGAAAGCAGCAAGATCGTTTGATATCAGCTAGGAGGTTTAAATGCAAGGTTATCTCAAAAGGGTTTTTCTTATGCCATTTTCCAGAGTCAATACCTGAATACAAATGCTCATTTTATACAGTATCAGGCACCCCCTCTTGCCTCTCACACAGTATAATGTCTGGCGTTTAACGCATGGTGTTAATTTAACACCAAGAGTGTAAATATGAGAACATCTGGACTCATATGTACACTGTTAGTGTCAGATTGTGTCAGAACATTTTGCTATGTGGTGCCACAGCAGAGGATGAAAACAGACGTGTTACAGTCCTGTAGGGGACCACCACTGAAATATTGTTAAATGTTAATGTTTTTGTACAGCTCTGCAAAAGCTAAGAGATGGAAAATTTTCTTTGATGGATATCTTTGATAGGTCACAAACCACTCCTCTTACAGATATACGTCATTTTATCTATTCCTGACTCTACATGTTTGTGCGCATGAAATCTATGTGTGTGTGTGTGTGTGTTTGTGCATGGTGTGTGCGTGTGTATGTCTGTGTGTGTGCATGTTTTGCGTGTGTATTTGTGTGTGTGTGCTTGTGTGTGAGTGTGTGTGTCAGAAGATGATGAATTCAACTATATCCTGGGTTTGAGCATCCACAGGCACCTGGCCAACCCGCCTCCCAGGACTGGCTGCAGGAGAGCGGTAAGGCTGATGGGCTCAACCAGCTCTCCTCCCTGTTACTCCCTGTCCAGGCTGACCTTTATTTATTTATCTATTTATGTATGTATGTAGAGCTTTTTAATGAAATTACAAATATTCATATAAACACTGGGAATCACCACACATATATGTCTGTACTCTTTGCATATATTACATATTTTTACATGACATCTGCTTTACATGCTTACATTTATATACAGCTTGCATGACTTGCATCACACCTGTCTGTGTTACAGATCAAACATCAGTTCTGAAAACATGTTCCAGTGCTCGATAGCTCTGAATTTAGTCCATGTAGTTTGGCGTTACATCTCACCATTAAAGTAACGTAATTCACTTTTGATACCCATGATGTATATAACAGGACTTTTGGGTGTTAGACTTTTGGGTTTTGGTGTTTTGGTGTTTCCTGATGGCTGTGCTGTTTTTGAGTTTTGACCTTGTGTTGCGTTTATTCTTTGTTGAGTTTTTCTGTTTTTTTTTCTCCAAAAGGGGTAAATAAACAGCCTTTGGCCCTCTTTTTGTTGAACCTTTATGTTGTTTCCTCAACCCAGCCCAGTGGCCACACCTGCCACTGTGCCGCCCTAGCCACTGGAATGTTGTACACTTATTACTGTCAATCATGAATCAGACAGTTAGAACGCTGTAAGTTAATGAGTGAATACATTCAATAATGAATCAGACAGTTAGAAAGCTGTAAGTTTATGAGTGAATACATTCAATCATGAATCAGACAGTTAGAAAGCTGTAAGTTTATGAGTGAATACATTCAATCATGAATCAGACAGTTAGAAAGCTGTAAGTTTATGAGTGAATACATTCAATAATGAATCAGACCGTTAAGAACGCTGTAAGTTAATGAGTGAATACATTCAATCATGAATCAGGCCGTTAGAACGCTGTAAGTTAACGAGTGAATACATTCAATCATGAATCAGGCCGTTAGAATGCTGTAAGTTAATGACCGTATGCATGAGAGAGAGAGATGTGTGATTTAACCAGCGAAAAGCAGTCAGTTTTCACCCATGAGGCTTTTAACACCACAGCCTGTCGTCCTGTCGGAAAGGCCACCCCTCCCCCACTGCGGTTTACTCAGAAGCGCACAGTGTCTGGTTGTTTCCTGTGGCTTCTGCAGCCTGTGACAGAGCCAGCCGTTGCTGCTCACATCAGCACAGGGCTCACTTATGTGCTACACAAGGTCACGGCGAACCATGCAACGGCTCTGCTTATCAAAAGCAACACATCATGGTTACATCATATCCTTTCAGTCAGCAGTATTTTAGGTATTTTAGTGAATATCAGCATCTTAGGGGTGCAGTAACGGTGTTGGTCACAGGGTATGGGGACACTATTATCCTTTAGAGGAGGGTCCCCTACCCTGGACAGCCACAGGGTCTGCTGGATTTACCTCACTTGAAAATCAGCAAACAGTTAAAGCTCAAGAAACCAGGAGTATACTCTGTAATAAGCTGCTGTAAGTGTGGAGATAAGTGCTAAGAAGCACTAGCAGTGGTGACCTCACATTTTTTTTAAGTTGACTGAAACTTAAGTTGGAATCTGTGTACCAAATGAGTGATGCCAAAATGTCATTTTCTAAATTGTATTATTTAAAAACATACCTAGGTTTGAATAAGGCTGCGAGCCAAAGCAGGGATGAAGCAATGGGGCAGACAGAAGTGATTCAATCCTGAACGTCCACACGAGCAACAAACACAAAAAACAAAAAAAGGAAACCTCAGCAGTCCTGCACATCTCTTTTAAAAGCTGAAGCTGAAGTGGCAGACCGCACACAGAAAAATGCAAGCACTCAGGGCGGAGGGACACTATAGACTTGGCATTGAGTATTAAAACACATGCAGTGACCCAGTGGATGTGCTGTTTGTACAGGGAGAACACAGCCTGTACTAACCCTGGATCCTGACTGGCCCCAGATATTCACTGGAGAGAGAATCACTCTCAGGTGTCACAGTAACAAGGAAATGAGCAGGGGACTCAGATGGCATAAGGATTTGAAAATGTTGCACCAAACATATAGATCCACTGAGGACTCCTACACCATCTCATCTTTTACTGTGGCTCATGTGGCATATACACTTGCTGTGGTTATTCCTGTAGTAAACCAGTCATACTGGCAGTGTCAGGTGAGTCAGAACTGCCCATATGGTGACAACAGGTGGACTGTTCATGTAATTTGTGCTGAAATCCAGTTTAGGGCCAGTTTGTTGTGTTGTGTTTGATAAGATCGTTACAATGACGATGGGGGAGAGACTCAGTCTGTTCTCTCTGTTACAGTGAAACCCCGGCCTGTCCTGACTGTCTCTCGTCAGGGGCAGATATATGCAGGAGAATCTGTCAGTCTGTCCTGTAGAGTTACAGTGACCTCTGCTGGCTGGAAGTATTATTGGTACAAGGTTGAAGAACATGGGTATGGATCACATTACAAACCCCTCCTCTCCAGTGGAGCTAAAGGCTCCTACACACTCAGCCCTGCTGCTCTCACACACTCAGGGGAGTACAGGTGCAGAGCTGGGAGGGGAACCCCAGTCTGGTACACAGAGTACAGTGAGCCAGTCCACATACAGGCATCAGGTGAGTGCTGACTGGTATAAAAGGGCTTTGTACGGACTCTGCCCTGACTGGACAGCATTTGATGAGCTTTCAGTTATGCTGATGGAATCTAATGGGATATTGCTATAAGAATATTGTACCTGACTGTGTAAGAAGGTATAGGTTTTTTAAAGAAATTATTATTTTCTAAATAGCTTTGATATCAGGAGCTGTGACCCAGTCTGTCTGTTTCCACAGCACTGCCCAAAGCCACTCTGACTACAGAGCCAAAATGGAGTCCCCTGTACACTGGAGAGACAGTCACCCTGAAGTGTGAGGTGGACTCCCACAGCAACTGGAAATACGTCTGGTACAAAGACAAGCTCCAGACGGCCGTGTCCCAGACTGCTGGTCACAGTGTAAGTGGTGACAGATACAGCATCACTGCAGCTGCTGGGTCTGACCAGGGGCAGTACTGGTGTGAGGGGAGGCTGGAGGGGAGAAAAGTGACATCACAGCGCAGTGACCCCATCACTCTGTCTGTTAAAGGTGAGTCTCAAAAGGTCAATAACATTTAATAATGTACGAAATGATAATAATTGTATTTATCAATTATTAAAATACAATACTATAATTTCTTCTTTGATTGTCTTGGGCTTGGTATATTTAATTCTGGAGCTTTTTTATTTTAGAGAACAAAATCTGTGAGTTATCCTTGTGATCAGGACAGAGTTGCAAATGTCTTACATTTTAAAATGACTATAAATGTTTTGTATGTGGTCACATCAGTTTCAGTGTGTTAACATATCTGCATTCTGTCTATTCTCTTTCTGTCTCTGAGCGTGCAGAGTGCTGGTCAAATTTGTTCAATGGATTGTTATGAATTAACCAAGTTAACCAAGGTTAACCAAGTATAGTCAGTGCCATTTCCATAGCTCACATTTTCCTCACTGAAGCTTCTAAATAGCTCTGTAAGGCTACAACATCAGTGTCCCTCCTGGGTGTTGAGCTGAAATGATTAACCCTGTATGGCTAAGAGCTCATGGTGCGCTCATCTCTGTCTCTCTCCACAGACAGGCTGGTGTTTGGTCTGGGAGCTGCTCCTCTCTTGCTGGCCTCCATTATACTGTGTGTGAAATGCTACAGGAATCGAGGTGATCTCCTTTCACTGGGATACATATTTATCCTCTAAAACAGGGTGTGTATGAGGTTTGGGTTGCTGAATCATCATTCATTCTCACTCACAGTCCTCTCTCGTCTCTTGTGTTTGTGTGTGTTTGTTGGTGTACAGGTTGGTCTAAAGAAGCAGCTGTCAGATACACTGAGGAGAATGTGGAAATTGAGATTTAAATCCTTCAGACTGAAGATGGATCAGTGTGCTCAAATGGATTAAAGACCATTTGAGAGCTCAGGGTTATTTCTCATTGTGATGTTTCTCAGCCTGCATGAGAGGGGGAACCCTTAGCGGAGCTGCGGCTATGGGGATACACTGTGGGTTTGAGGAATGGGGACGGGGTCACTGTCTAGCGTGGGAAGCCAGACGCTCAGACCTCAAGAGATCTCAGTACGTTCTCCCCTTACTGTCTTTGAGATGCTCTTACTGTAGCAGTGATCTCCACTCCAAGGTCATGCCAGCTTAGACATTGGTCAGATTCTCTCACAGCTGTTGGTATAAGTGTGATGAATGGGGCACATGTCTCCTATCTCTATTCATCCCAACAGTTTACCTGACTTTATGTCTCATCGTTTACATTCATTTTGCTAGCATGAATCGCTGGCTTATCCAGGCTAACACATTGTAAAGCTTTATGCTATTAAGCCTTATACGCTAGATTCTGTGTGATAAAATGGTCACTCAGCACAGATGGAGTTATGATGTTACCATATGAAGCCTTTGATATGTGTATTTAGTTTGGTAACTTTGTTTTCTATTTGGTACATGAAGATTATTTTGATTCCGGTAATAAAAGCTTTCCTCTTCAATGCAGCATTATGTACAGATTCTGTAACATTTTCAATATGTGTTAGATTGTGATGCTTAATTCATCAATGGATGTCTGTAAAGATAAGACGTTCTTTCTTGTGACTTTATTTTGTAAAACAGTAACACATACAGGTTGAAATAAAAATGTTACCATATCAAAGCGTTATCTTCTTCAAAATTCAGTATCGATGTTCCCAGGGGGCAGGCAGCTCTGTCATTGGCTGTACAGCTCCCACATGGAAACAATGACATCACCACACAGAGCCTCCTCAAGACCTGCAGCACAGGAGCTGTCCAGTGCTGAATCAGGGAGTCAGCTGAAGGACATCAGCCAATCACATGAAGGTCTCCTTTAGGCCATTCAGAAGCTGCTGTTTAAAAGGAGAAATGGACAGGGCTTAGAGGCGAGGGGTCAGAATTCCTGACAGACAGCTGAAGGAAATTATGCAATTACACCATTTTTTTTTTTGGAGTAAATTTTTGCCTAAAAAACTGCATGTATGTGCAGAAGGAAAAACTTTTAAGGCTAAAAATGAAAAAGCAATGAGCACTTCAAATTTAAAACAGGCCTGTTGTGCTAAGGTAAAATTTTTAGGTGTGACATATATGTATTTTAGAGTCATGTGTTTCAACATCTACGATGATTAATACTGTTTTGTTAGTGTTTGAAAGTCTAAACACCCAAAAAGTGTTTGAAATCCAAAATCCAAGACCATTTTCCAGCTCCAGATTTTGTGTTTTAAGACTTCTAATACTTAATGTTGTGTTAATTTTCTACTGTGCGTGAAAGTCTATTCTTTGTGATGGTATCTGTATTCAGAGCTCTATATTCTCCTATAGTTCTTCCTTCCTCGCTTGCTCGGTTCAGCTGAATTCAGATCTCTCTGATATCCTATGTGATTAATTGTGAACTTTTACACGTCATCTCCTGCTTTCAAGAAGGTGTGAAAAACATGAGATGCAGGGTGGACTGGCATGCAGCTCCTGCTTCTTGTTTTTGTGCTCGTGCTGCTCAAACTAATTTAAGTCTCTAATACACCCTTCCAAGCCCCATGCCTGTCCTTTAGCTTTACCTTTATTTTACTCTGTGTGAAGAAACGTGTTGTTGAGCTATCAGTTCCGTAGATGACTGGTTCTTAATTGACTTCAAATCTATTTATTTAGCCAGAATAATTTGTTCATTGAATTTGAATGAAATTTATTATATTGACTTTAATTTCCTCTTGAAAACACTCATTAGAAAAATCAATATAACATATCTGTTTTTTTTTGTGAGCCAGTTGTGGTTTCCTGGCCTGGGTCGTCACTGGCTCTTTCAGAAGACAGGAAGGAGGTGGGTGGACTTTAGCAGATGCGCTCTGAAACATACTGAGGTTTAGGGGGGGCAGGAAGTAGGGAGAGGCTAAAGAGACAGAATTACAGTACAGCTACAGACAGGGCTGTGTGGAAGGTCAGAGGTCATTCTTGCTGCTCCAATGAGCTGCAGGTTTTATCATATATGAACTGATGTTGTTGAATTAGTTTGTGACACAGAACTGCCCTATTGGTCCTGATTTACTCCTCTGTTATAACATGATCACTGAACCACACAGAGACTCGGCCCCTCTGCACCAAGTGAAGCTCAGAGAGGCTCCCTGTTCACTCACACATCCAGCCTGATAGACACAACCCTGGATACAGAGACACAGATCAGCCTGATCATATTCATGACCTGCTAAAATACCAATATAATACAAATCTAAGGGTTACATTTTGATTTGTCATATAGCCTTATTATGACCATGAAATTAGGAGTAAATATGACTTATGGATACCATACTCTGTGAGCTAAAGCATCAAAGACGTACTGGGAGGGTAGTGTGGTCTTTATTCATGACCTACTGAGCATGTGATCTGCACGGAAAAGGAAGTTCTCACTTTGCCACATATGAAATGTCCTGTTTTTCTACACCTTGTAATAGCAGAACTGATGTGTTAATCTCATACAGAACCATGCAGGCAAACAGAGCGGTCGCGTTGATGTGTGAGTACTGCAGAATCAGTCTTTTACAAAAAAGTATGTTGTGGTGATATTCAGGCACTGATAATTATCATCATTCAGAAACCAAGCACATTCTTTTTATGAATTGTTGTTCACCTTCTTTCTCTTGCAAAGTTGTATTCCTTTGCTGCATTGAGTATGAGTTGATTGGTTATGCATATGGTTAGTTGTTGGATATGTATTCATGAGTTAGGACTGATTACACTCTCATGCAAACAACCACAGTAATTAACCCATTGCAAGACTGATTGCTTTTCTAATTGTCTGGGGTTTAGAGCTGTTGTTTGACTGATGTTTCAGCTACAGTCTGCTAAAGCAACACTTTGAATGGTGTGACCCTCTTTGCACTGAGATGCTCAACTAAACTCATGTCCGTGTGCATCTGAATACCCTGTGTTACACGGAAAGATTTTCTTTTTTTACTTTAAAAGCAAAATTATCTTGAAAATGACAAATGGAGGAAGTAGATGAGTCCACACTGCTATAAGACAGTGTGTGACGGATATGAAGAAAAACAGAGAGAAAGGGAGGTGAGGGGGACGAAGGGGTGAAAAGAGAAAGGCTTTGAGAAAAACCGGATTGAGAAATTAAGATGATCAATTTCCTCATGGAACTCCAATCCAGTTACTCAGTTAAATCCTTTATTGTGTGAGTGAGAACTTGTGACAAACATTAAAATGCTGCAGATCTTTCTCTGCTGAGCTGGAGGAGAAAGGAAGTACTATAAGAGGAGGGAGAGCCACAGCGGTATGTGAACCATTTTTGAGTATATAAATGAAAACTGAGACCCAGTACTTTTCAAACTGACTGAAGGGTGATGGTCGGTCACTGCCCCTTCTTTATGGGTTTTACAGGGGTCTGGATGTCTGTTTAGATAATGGAGACATGTGACCCTCAGTTAGTATCCAGGGCCACAACTGTAGTGAATTAAACTTTAAATATTTACATGGTTTATGTTAAATAGTGTTCACGTGGAAACACAGCTGAAGAGTAAGTGAGAATTTATTCCACTGTGAGTAAGCCTGTTAGAATGCTGTAAGTCAACGGCCTGTTAGAATGCTGTAAGTCAACGGCCTGTTAGAATGCTGTAAGTCAATGGCCTGTTAGAATGCTGTAAGTCAATGGCCTGTTAGAATGCTGTAAGTCAATGGCCTGTTAGAATGCTGTAAGACAACTGCCTGTTAGAATGCTGTAAGTCAATGGCCTGTTAGAATGCTGTAAGACAACGGCCTGTTAGAATGCTAAGTCAACGGCCTGTTAGAATGCTAAGTCAACGGCCTGTTAGAATGCCGTAAGTCAATGGCCTGTTAGAATGCTGTAAGTCAACGGCCTGTTAGAATGCTAAGTCAACGGCCTGTTAGAATGCCGTAAGTCAATGGCCTGTTAGAATGCTGTAAGACAACTGCCTGTTAGAATGCTGTAAGTCAATGGCCTGTTAGAATGCTGTAAGACAACGGCCTGTTAGAATGCTAAGTCAACGGCCTGTTAGAATGCTAAGTCAACGGCCTGTTAGAATGCTAAGTCAACGGCCTGTTAGAATGCTAAGTCAACGGCCTGTTAGAATGCCGTAAGTCAATGGCCTGTTAGAATGCTGTAAGTCAACGGCCTGTTAGAATGCTGTAAGTCAACGGCCTGTTAGAATGCTAAGTCAACGGCCTGTTAGAATGCCGTAAGTCAATGGCCTGTTAGAATGCTCTAAGACAACGGCCTGTTAGAATGCTGTAAGACAACGGCCTGTTAGAATGCTAAGTCAACGGCCTCCTGCATTACATAAAGTGATGCATGATTTCACCAGCAAAAAGTTCAAGATTTTCACCAATGAGGCTTTTACCAACAGCTCCTGGTATTGTGGTGAATGAGGAACAGAAAATTACTAAAAGGCTTCACCTCTAATATGGTTTACTAGGTGTGAGGTCATTTTCCTGTGGCTTCTGCAGCCTGTGACAGAGCCAGCCATTGCTGCTCACATCAGCACAGGGCTCACTTATGTGCTACACAAGGTCACGGCGAACCATGCAACGGCTCTGCTTATCAAAAGCAACACATCATGTTTACATCATATCCTTTTTACTGCGGGGGTGCAGTAATGGTGTTGTCATATGTGAACACAATTATCCTGGAGAGTGGGGTTAGGGTTAGGGTTAGGGCTACCTAACCCAGACACTAACCATACCCTGCTCCGAGAGACCCACATGGCCTGGCTGGATGTAGCTCACATTAAAATCAGAGACCAATTCAGGCCCAATAAACCAGGGCAGCAGAGACACCACTGCATTCAGCTGCTATAAGTGAAGAGATGAGAAACATTGAAACACAGAAGACCTAGGCAGGGACCCTGTTTATGAGAGCTTTAATTGTGACATTCAGTCTTAGTAGGGGCTGCTGTACCACTGATTCTGTACCACTGCCACGCCTCTTTGCCTGATTTTAGACACTAAATTCCAGCTTTTGGATTTCTGGCTCCTTAATAAACTCCTGTTTATTATTCATCCCTGTCTGGATTTGGGTCCCTGCCTGAGTTCTGACATTTCCCAGAATCCAATATACTGCACAGAGCTGGAGATTTGCACACACGATGGGGATGTATAACCTTCCTCTAATACTAATTTATTTTGTTCAGTTCTCACCCCTCTTTACTGTATTTAATTTGTTATTAAGTGTTTTTTTTTTTTTTGTTTGTTCCAGTGCTGTGTCAAATGATTATACTACAGTCTCAATCAGGTGAGTGTTAACACATAGCCACACAAAACTCAGCTTCTGTTTCTGGATCATTTATCAGATATGATCTGCTCATACATGTCAGTGTGTCTCCCTCTAGTGACAGAATAACAAATAACAGTTATGCCTATTTGATTGTTGTAATTATGTTGTTCATATCTGTCCACGCTACCTCATAGTAAACTTGACATTGAGCATTGAAACACATGCAGTGACCCAGTGGATGTGCTGTTTGTACAGGGAGAACACAGCCTGTACTGACCCTGGATCCTGACTGGCCCCAGATATTCACTGGAGAGAGAATCACTCTCAGGTGTCACAGTAATGGGGAAATGAGCCGTGAGTTCTACTGGAGAAGGGATGCGATCAATGTACATGAAACTTTCATATCCTCTTACAACTTCTTCATCATCTCACCTGCTACTGAAGCCCACAGTGGTTCATACACTTGCTGTGTATTTGGGTATCATGGAATCTGCAGTGCAGCAGTCAGACTGACAGTGTCAGGTGAGTCAGAACCGCCAATCAGTGGACAACAGAGAGACCAGATCTAAGGCAGACATTTACTGCAACTGTCCCAGTATACCAGATCATTCATGACAAACAGTTTGAAACAAGTAAAAAAAACACTGTGTGTTTGATATGATCATTATAATGAAGATGGAGGAGAGACTCAGTCTGTTCTCTCTGTTACAGTGAAACCCCAGCCTGTCCTGAGCGTCCCTGTTCAGCGAGAGATATATGAAGGAGAATCTGTCAGTCTGTCCTGTAGAGTTACAGTGCCCTCTGCTGGCTGGAAGTATTACTGGTACAAGGATGTGCAGTATTATGGATCATATTACAATCCAACCCTCTCAGGAGGAGCTAAAGACTCCTACACACTCAGCCCTGCTGCTCTCACACACACAGGGGAGTACAGGTGCAGAGCTGGGAGGGGAACCCCAGTCTGGGTCACAGAGTACAGTGAGCCAGTCCACATACAGGTATCAGGTGAGTGCTGACTGGAATTGAAGTACCTTTGTTTGTCTGTCTTCTCACAACTCCAGTGTCACAGAGTACACCAGAGTCACAGTGAAGTGGTGCTGCTTCAGTGATTCATATGTTTTACAAATATTATTCCTGTCTGCATTGGTGTACCTGGCTATGGGTCAGATATTTTATCACAATTCAGAATTTTCTAAAGGTCCCTGGCGAAATGAACTGTAGCCCCACCTGTCTGTTTCCACAGTGCTGCCCAAAGCCGCTCTGACTGTAGAGCCAAAATGGCGTCCCCTGTACACTGGAGAGACAGTCACCCTGAAGTGTGAGGTGGACTCCCACAGCAACTGGAAATATGTCTGGTACAAAGGCCAGTCCAGGAAGGTTTTATCCCAGACTGCTGGTCACAGTGTAAGTGGTGACAGATACAGCATCACTGCAGCTGCTGGGTCTGACCAGGGGCAGTACTGGTGTGAGGGGAGGCTGGAGGGGAGAAAAGTGACATCACAGCGCAGTGACCCCATCACTCTGACTGTTAAAGGTGAGTCATAACCAGATTTGGAATTGTAATTGCATTACATAATGATGAATGTAAGAAATGGACATGTTTATTTAGAAAGACATAGAAAACCATGGATCTGAAAGAACGCAGGACTGGAAAATAAAGCACTACTACAGAAACAGAGTCAGTAACATTGTCTGTGTCAGAAAGGGCACAGTAAGATAGTGCAGTCTGCAGACGGGGGTCTTCAGTCTGCGCTGAGAGACGCTCAGTGTCTCTGCTGTCCTCGCAGCTGTAGGAAGGTCATTCCACCACCAGGGGGCAGCACAGACAGGAGGCTGCACAATATCTGAGTCAAATTCTGAGTCTGTGGGATGTTCTGGTCAGACCGATGTTTATGGTGTAGTATGTAGACAGAGAGAGTGGAGCTGCTCCCTCTACTGCACTACAGGGTAGCACCAAGGTCTTAAATGTGACATGAGCTCCCAGAGGCAGCCAGAGGAGGAAAGTGAGAAAGGGGTAGACATGAGTGTGTTCAGGGAGGAGGGAGACTGGCTGAGTGTTGGTGTTCTGCAGAAGTTTGTGTGTAATTACAGCTTTTATACTGAACCCATTGGCCATGCCACACTGGCCTTCTCCCTGCTTGTACTGACAGCTCAGCTGGGTTTAGTTTGGTTTGTACATGCATCAGAGACTTGTTCATAAAACAAAGCTGCAGTTAGAAGTGTCATTAGTTGTTGGCACCACATAGCATTCAATCTTTTCTCTGACCCTCCAGTAATACTACGAGTAGATGGAGCTGTGACTCACTCTGTCTGTTTCCACAGCACTGCCCATTGCCCTTCTCACTGTAGAGCCAAATTGGAGTCCCCTGTATGCTGGAGAGACAGTCACCCTGAAGTGTGAGGTGGACTCCCACAGCACCTGGAAATATGTCTGGTACAAAGACCAGCTCCAGACGGCCGTGTCCCAGACTGCTGGTCACAGTGTAAGTGGTGGCAGCTACAGCATCACTGCAGCTGCTGGGTCTGACCAGGGGCAGTACTGGTGTGAGGGACAGAGAGAGTCCAGGCCACACTCCTCTCAGCGCAGTGCTCCTGTCACTCTGAATATTACAGGTGAGACATCACAGGCATTAGACATGTGATTTGTTTCAGTGATGTAACCTATATATAATTAAAAAACATACCCAGATATAAATTAAGTGACAAGAGTTTGCTTTAAAATGCATTAGATAACATTGATACAGTATTTTTGTTTTAATTGTTGCTGTATTTGGTAACACTTTAGATTTGGCAATGCAAAAGCCCATTCATTAATATGTCAATAATTAGTTTATATTCATTCGTAATATGTTTATTAAACTCTATGTTACTGGCTGATGTGTTAGTGACTATGTTAGTCTGTGACTCAAGGTAAATCTGAGGGTTGGTAGTTCCTGTTTAGCTTGGTAGCACAGCAGATCGATTGTGATTGGCTGATACAGAAGTGATGCTGATTGTTAAGTGTGACTTGGTGAATAAGGAGATGTTTAATCAAAATATAATAAAAAACATGTAGCGCCCCAGAATTCACTGGGATGAAGAACTGACTGGCTGTATTTCTGCTGTGATGATTTTAGGCCCTTTGTGTTAATCTCATTCTGATTCCATCACTGTTAGCATTAAAGCTTCTTCCTTGTGCTGCTCACAGACTCAATTCCATTTTAGCAGAAACTGTTTCTACTGACACCTCTCTGTGACCCAGTCTGTCTGTTTCCACAGCACTGCCCAAAGCCACTCTGACTGTAGAGCCAAAATGGAGTCCCCTGTACACTGGAGAGACAGTCACCCTGAAGTGTGAGGTGGACTCCCACAGCAACTGGACATATTTCTGGTACAAAGACCAGCTCCAGACGGCTGTGTCCCAGACTGCTGGTCACAGTATAAGTGGTGACAGATACAGCATCACTGCAGCTGCTGGGTCTGACCAGGGGCAGTACTGGTGTGAGGGGAGGCTGGAGGGTAGAAAAGTGACATCACAGCGCAGTGACCCCATCACTCTGACTGTTAAAGGTGAGTAAACACCAGCACTGGAAACGTATTTAATTCTGTACTTATATAAAATATATGCTGCACAAAGAACCAAATTATTTCAGCGCTGAGCTACCATCCTGACACAATGATAGTGTCAGTAAGTGGACATAAATGTACTGAGGAGTGACGAGGCTTACCAACAAGGAAGAGTTTCAGCCTAATTTTGTGTAACTTAACAGGTGTAAATGAAAAAAAGTATCTCTGTCTTTATTTCCAGTCCAAATGGTTTCTAAAAAAAGATATACATTTGTACATATTGTGTTATGAAAAACTGTGTAAAGTTAAAATTTCCTCTTTCCTCTGGGCTGGCAAACAGTAATAACATTACTTAAATGATTACTTTTCTGTATTTTCCAAATAATTATTTATTTAAGAAATGGTTATTACTCTGCGCAAATGGAAGTCAACCAAATCGTGTGGACATGGAAATCAAACCATTTTAAAACATAATTTTATACACAGTTTCCCACACTGGAAACACATGCAGCATTTTTCAGTGTTCAGCACTGAGTTTCCAGGAGAGGTGATGCAGTCAGTTCTAGAGATCTGATTGGTCAATAGGCCATATTTACATGAAGTCATGAGGTTTTGCCCATACCGTAACCTGCCACACAGCAGGTTTGGCATGTAGTATATTTTACTGCAGTGATCTATCTAATGAAATAGTTATCCAATTATATTACAAAGGTAATCCTGAGTTAATCTCGATGTTAGTTTGATAAGGATTTTAGCTGCTTATGAAGTATGCCCCCTGCTGGCGATAACAGGCTGGTCCTGTGTTATGTCTTTTAGGCTCCCTGTATTAATATCATATCGACACCATGACTGCCTGTAAAAATGCCCCACAACTGCTGCACGCACGAAATGAACTCTTTTGTAAGTGCCACTGACAGAAGGCGAGATACAACCCTGTTTCAGTTAGAGCAATGATTATTTCCCTCCTACAGTTCTCTAATATCCACTGACTGAAGGAATCAGTCTAACCTGATCTGTCTATTTGCACAGCACTGCCCAAAGCCACTCTGACTGTAGAGCCAAAATGGAGTCCCCTGTACACTGGAGAGACAGTCACCCTGAAGTGTGAGGTGGACTCCCACAGCAACTGGACATATGTCTGGTACAAAAACCAGCACCAGACGGCCGTGTCCCAGACTGCTGGTCACAGTGTAAGTGGTGACAGATACAGCATCACTGCAGCTGCTGGGTCTGACCAGGGGCAGTACTGGTGTGAGGGGAGGCTGGAGGGTAGAAAAGTGACATCACAGCGCAGTGACCCCATCACTCTAACTGTTAAAGGTGAGTAAACACCAGCACTGGAAACGTATTTAATTCTGTACTTATATAAAATATATGCTGCACAAAGAACCAAATTATTTCAGCGCTGAGCTACCATCCTGACACAATGATAGTGTCAGTAAGTGGACATAAATGTACTGAGGAGTGACGAGGCTTACCAACAAGGAAGAGTTTCAGCCTAATTTTGTGTAACTTAACAGGTGTAAATGAAAAAAAGTATCTCTGTCTTTATTTCCAGTCCAAATGGTTTCTAAAAAAAGATATACATTTGTACATATTGTGTTATGAAAAACTGTGTAAAGTTAAAATTTCCTCTTTCCTCTGGGCTGGCAAACAGTAATAACATTACTTAAATGATTACTTTTCTGTATTTTCCAAATAATTATTTATTTAAGAAATGGTTATTACTCTGCGCAAATGGAAGTCAACCAAATCGTGTGGACATGGAAATCAAACCATTTTAAAACATAATTTTATACACAGTTTCCCACACTGGAAACACATGCAGCATTTTTCAGTGTTCAGCACTGAGTTTCCAGGAGAGGTGATGCAGTCAGTTCTAGAGATCTGATTGGTCAATAGGCCATATTTACATGAAGTCATGAGGTTTTGCCCATACCTTAACCTGCCACACAGCAGGTTTGGCATGTAGTATATTTTACTGCAGTGATCTATCTAATGAAATAGCTATCCGATTGTATTACAAAGGTAATCCTGAGTTAATCTCGATGTTAGTTTGATAAGGATTTTAGCTGCTTATGAAGTACGCCCCCTGCTGGCGATAAGAGGCTGGTCCTGTGTTATGTCTTTTAGGCTCCCCATATTAATATCATATCGACACCATGAGTGCCAGTAAAAATGCCCCACAACTGCTGCATGCACTAAATGCACTCTTTTGTAAGTGCCACTGACAGAAGGCGAGATACAACCCTGTTTCAGTTAGAGCAATGATTATTTCCCTCCTACAGTTCTCTAATATCCACTGACTGAAGGAATCAGTCTAACCTGATCTGTCTATTTGCACAGCACTGCCCAAAGCCACTCTGACTACAGAGCCAAAATGGAGTCCCCTGTACACTGGAGAGACAGTCACCCTGAAGTGTGAGGTGGACTCCCACAGCAACTGGACATATTTCTGGTACATAAACCAGTCCCATGCAGCCATACCCAGCACTAGTGAGTACAATGTTACCATCACTGCAGCTGCTGGGTCTGACCAGGGGCAGTACTGGTGTGAGGGGAGGCAGGAGGGGAGAACAGTGACATCACAGCGCAGTGACCCCATCACTCTGACTGTTAAAGGTGAGTCCCAAAAGTCAATAAAAATAAAGAATCAAAACTTTTATAGATTTTGTGTGGCATAAATGTTGTATTTACCTTAAAATGAAGTCTCTACTCCTCTCTGTGTGAGTCTGTCTTATTTCCTGCGCTGATCCTCATACTCAGCTGCTCAGCTTAAATAGCTCTGTAAGGCTACAACATCAGCGTCCCTCCTGGGTGTTGAGCTGAAATGATTAACCCTGTATGGCTAAGAGCTCATGGTGCGCTCATCTCTGTCTCTCTCCACAGACAGGCTGGTGTTCGGTTTGGGAGCTGCTCCTCTCTTGCTGGCCTCCATTATACTGTGTGTGAAATGCTACAGGAATCGAGGTGATCTCCTTTCACTGGGATACATATTTAACCTCTAAAACAGGGTGTGTATGAGGTTTGGGTTGCTGAATCATCATTCATTCTCACTCACAGTCCTCTCTCGTCTCTTGTGTTTGTGTGTGTTTGTTGGTGTACAGGTTGGTCTAAAGAAGCAGCTGTCAGATACACTGAGGAGAATGTGGAAATTGAGATTTAAATCCTTCAGTCTGAAGATGGATCAGTGTGCTCAAATGGATTAAAGACCATTTGAGAGCTCAGGGTTATTTCTCATTGTGATGTTTCTCAGCTTGCATGAGAGGGAACCCTTAGCGGAGCTGCGGCTATGGGGATACACTGTGGGTTTGGGGAATGGGGACGGGGTCACTGTCTAGCGTGGGAAGCCAGACGCTCAGACCTCAAGAGATCTCAGTACGTTCTCCCCTTACTGTCTTTGAGATGCTCTTACTGTAGCAGTGATCTCCACTCCAAGGTCATGCCAGCTTAGACATTGGTCAGATTCTCTCACAGCTGTTGGCATAAGTGTGATGAATGGGGCACATGTCTCCTATCTCTATTCATCCCAACAGTTTACCTTTATGTCTCATCGTTTACATTCATTTTGCTAGCATGCATTGCTTTGATTCATCGCTGAGTTGATTTGATTGGTTGTGGAATGTTTCTTGTTGTCCTGAAAGTGGGTGGGTTTTTCTCTCTGAGCAGCACTGCTTTCTCCAGACCTACAGTGATGGGGTATAAGCCTGCCACACAGGCTAGGACACTGCCATGTCCTACAGTTTGGCTTCTGTATGTATAATGTGCTTCTATAATGTTACCTTCTGATTGATTAAGTCTAAAAGACCTTAGTCTTTGGGATGCATAATGACCAAACTCTGCAACATTTTCATGGATTTGATTGTGATGCTTAATTAATAAATTCATCACTGAATGTAAATGTTGTTCTTTGTTGTTCTTTCACTTTCATAGCATGGCAACATACATGTTGAAAATGTGAAAACAATGAGCATTAGTTCAGTACAGATTTTCCCTGTAAACTATAGCTGTAGTGACAGTTACTGTTGCATCACTAGTTCCTTTGTCCTTCATAGTGTTGGTGTTTCTCTGCATGTGGCACGCAGGCATCTCTGTCATTGGCTGGACAGGTCCCACATGGAAACAATGACATCACCACACAGAGCCTCCACAAGACCTGCAGCACAGGAGCTGTCCAGTGCTGAATCAGGGAGACAGCTGAAGGACATCAGCCAATCACACGAGGGCCTCCATTTGACCAATCAGCAGCTGCTGTTCAAAAGAAGAAGCAGGCAGGGCTTCAGGGAGAAGGGTCTGAACTACACAGTTTTTAGCTATGAAAAGGTTGCTCAACTGAAATTTGAGAAGGAGTGGTGATGAAGACATTTTCATGGGAACTTCATAGCTCTGAATTACTGCTATTGTCATGTGACTATAGGAAAATAATGTTTACCCACTGGATGAGAACTGAGTGTGTAACTCAGCAGCCAGTGGCTCTGCTGTCCTGAGCTCAGAGGGAAGCTTGTCCCGCCATTTGGGGCCAGTATAGAGGGGCACCGTGACTGGGAGAGAAGTCTGACCACACAGGGAGGAGGGCATTAGAGACCTTGTTTTTGCAGGAAATGTTAATGAACATTGCCACTGCACTTGAGTCTTTACCTCATCAATGTCAGCATTAGCATAATGATGCTATCAGTGGGTTTGGAGCTTTCAATAGCATCTGCTAAAGCCCATGAAAACAGTGGTGCACATACAATATAAAGACTGGTGTGAGAACGATGTCTAACACCACTTTGCCTGACAGGCTGCAGTTTGTTCAGGCCTGCTGCAGAGTTTAGCCTCTGTGTGCTCTGACTGTTTCCACTGGACTTCAGATATTAGTCAGATTTTGACACCTCCGATGCTCTCTTATTGGTGAAGTTCATTGTAATGTGAGGCTGTGAGTTTGCTCTGTTCTTCTGGCTTCTGCTACTCCTGCCTCCATCAGCAGGGAGGGAGGAAGTGTCTGATCTACTCCTGTGCTGCTCATCCTTGCAGCTGGTACCCCATTCAGTCAGAACTTGCATTTCTCCCTTTAAAAAACCTTTAAAAATGAATGTAATGTCTCTGTTTGTTTAAGAGCTTGTTATCAGTGCTGCTCTCCAAATGTGGGCTGAAAAACTGAATTACTTTAGCAGGAACCAGAGCTTCAGCTGTTTTATTCATAGCAACTGACCTCAGATCTGTCTAATAGCCTGAATGAGTAAGTGTGAACTTTTGCACATCATCTCCTGTTTTTAAAAAGGTGTGAAAAACATGAGATGCAGGGTGGACTGACATGCAGCTCCTGCTTCTTCTTTTTGTGCTTGTGCTGCTCAAACTAATTTAAGTCTCTCATACACCCTTCCAAGCCCCATGCCTGTCCTTTATCTCATTTTACTCTGTGTGAACAAATACAATATTGCTGAGCAATCAGTTCTGTTGATGACTGGTTCTAAATTTACTTCAAATCTATTTAATTAGCAAGAATGATTTTTTCATTCAATTGGAATGAAAAGTTTGTGATTCTAACTTTAATTTGCTCTTGAAACACTCATTAGAAAAATCAATATAACATATCTGTTTTTTCTTTGAGAGTCATTTTGTGGTTTCCTGGCCTGGGTCGTCACTGGCTCTTTCAGAAGACAGGAAGGAGGTGGGTGGACTTTAGCAGATGCGCTCTGAAACATACTGAGGTTTAAGGGGTTTAGGTTTTATCATATATGAACTGATGTTGTTGAATTAGTTTGTGACACAGAACTGCCCTATTGGTCCTGATTTCCTCCTCTGTTATAACATGAACACTGAACCACACAGAGACTCGGCCCCTCTGCACCAAGTGAAGCTCAGAGAGGCTCCCTGTTCACTAACACATCCAGCCTGACAGACACAACCCTGGATACAGAGACACAGATCAGCCTGATCATATTCATGACCTGCTAAAATACCAATATAATACAAATCTAAGGGTTAAATTTTGATTTGTCATATAGCCTTATTATGACCATGATTATTTTAGGAGTAAATATAACTTACGGATACCGTACTGTGTGAACAAAAGCATCAAAGGGCACCTGGGAGGGTAGTGTGGTCTTTATTCATGACCTACTGAGCATGTGACCTGCACGGAAAAGGAAGTTCTCGCTTTGCCACATATGAACTGTATTATTTTTATTTGCAGAATCTCAAGTGCTAAACCTCATACGGAACCATGCAGGCAAACAGAGCGGTCGCATTGATGTGTGAGTACTGCAGAATCAGTCTTTTACAGTACAGCATCTGCACCAGATATCTATGGTGTGCTGTTATTCAGGCACTAATGATTATCGTTATGTAAAATACACACACTTTCTTTTGATTTGATGCTCGCTGCATTGACTGTTTTGGGAAGTCCTCTTGCTCTGTTGCATGTGGTGTGTTATGTACATGCTCAGTTTATGGACATGCATTCACAAGTGATCACTGATCACAGCTCAATACAAATAATCGAGTGAGTTGAACTTTTGCTGGAGTTTTGCTCCATTATGCTGTGCGGTTAAAAGTTTTCTTTTGTGTGATGAATCAGCTACAGTCTGCTAAAATAACATTAAGAATGAAGTGACCCTCTTTGCACTGTGATGCTCTGAACTCTTAAGTGTGTGTGCGCATGTGAATATCCTGTGTTACAGGGAAAGATGAAAAACATCAGGACAGTTTTATTATGGGAAAAGGTTTTGCTTCAGAAAAGTATGTTAAAACATAATGTATGGAGGAAGTCAACGCATACGCACTCTAAAAAGAAAATGAGTGAGTGAAAGAACAAGAAGGAAAGAGAGTGAGAAAGATGAGGGGAAGAAGGGCCAAAGAGGCTAATGTTTTGAGGAGAACAGCTCTGAGAAATTTATCAGATTGACTCCAGTTTACTGTGACTCAGTTAAAGCTTTTATTGTGTGAGGTAGAACTGGTGAGAAATGCTAATAAGCTACAGTTCTGCTTTTATTTTTGCCCTTTCTGAATCTAAAGGACATAAAAACATGGGAGCTGAAGAGTTTGATGAAGCAGTCTGACTACATGATAACTTGTTAGAGGTAAAGCCAGAATGCCGTCAGTGGGAGGATCCGTTAGCGGGAGCAGTAAGATGGGTGTGAGTGCCGTTAGAGTGAATCTGCCTTTTAAAATGCTGTAAGTTAATGACCTCCTGCATGAGAGACAGAGATGTGTGATTTAGCCAGTGAAAGTACCATATCTTTACCCATGATGTTTTACCAAAATGCCCAGATATTGTAGTGAATGTGGAACAGAGAATGAAAAATATCCACCCCTCCCCGACTGTGGTTTACTTAGAGGAAGTCAGTGTGAGGTCATTTCCTGTAGCTTTTGGTGGCTGTGACAGAGCCAGCCGTTGTTTTGCACGCAAAAATGTCACAGAGAGATGTTTATTAAAAATATACATTAATTCCTTTATTTATCCATGAATTTATTCCTTCATTAATTCATTTATTTAAAAAAAAACAGTGACACAAGGTCCCAGTAAACCACGACAATTACACACGTGTGTGTGTGTTATGTTGCATTTGATCTGTTATCCTTTTGTGCAGCAGAGTATCTGTAGTGAATATCAGCTTTCTCACTCAAGGATGAGGACGTGTTCTGTGGGTTTATTGTGGTTTTCTTTATAGTTCTGCTTCTGTCAAAGAGCTTGAGTGAGTGATATTCAAAACGCCCACACACACACACACACACACACACACACGCACACACACTCACACACTCATACACACACAAACACACACACACACAAAAATACACAGACATACACATACACACACACATACACACACACACACACACACACACACACACAAACACACACACACACACACAAACACACAAACACACACACACACACACAACACACACACACACACACACACACATACACACACACACACACACAAAAACACACACACAAACACACACACACACACACACACACACACACACACACACACACACACACACACACACACACACACACACACACACACACACACACACACACACACACACACACACACACACACACACACACACACACACACACACACACACACACACACACACACACACACACACACACACACAAACACACACTGCCACACACAGACACACACATCCCAGTGAGGCTCCCTGTCCACTCAGACTCCAGCCCCACAGCAGCACAGCCTGATAGATGCACCCCAGCACACAGGGACCCCAGTCTCCCTGATTGTCTCTGTTCACTGCTGAGGGCTTCACTTCACACACACTCTCATTTGCTCACAGAGACCAGCTCTATTAATTAATTTATAAATTACAGAAGGGTCAGGTGCAAGAGACATTCTGAAAGGGACTTTGGTCAAATCTTTAAATGAAAATAACTGCATGTAACAGATTTAAGTTAGAGATTAAGCACTCCATAACTGATGATAAAATATGACTTTCTCAGGTTCCAATCAGCTGTAAGCTCAGCAGAAAAGGGAAAGTAGTTTAGCTGAGAGCACAGAAGCAGAATAAAAGAGGAAGTACTCGGTATCCAACAATTTCACTGTCATGTATGTCTTACAGTTCTGATAGCTGCAGTTGAAGTGATGAACCTCATACAGAAACATGCAGGCATGTTTGCACTGTTATACGAGAACCGAAAGACTAATTTAATATCTTATTTCAATTCTAAAGTTATTTTTTCAAGTATTTTGAAATACTGTCTGCTTTAATAATGTTTCATTGATTTTTTAATATCTGTATTTTATTTGTTATGTATTTTTAATTTGTGTTTATTTGACATCATATTTGTGCAGATGCAGTCTGATTGGTTGTTGTAAATGATATGTATGCAGAAGAAGTTTGATTGGTCATTGTAGATGATATGAGTGCGGAAGCAGTCTGATTGGTCATTGTAAATGATATGAGTGCAGAAGCAGTCTGATTGGTCATTGTAAATGATACTAGAGCAGAAGCAGTCTGATTGGTCATTGTAAATGATATGAGAGCAGAAGCAGTCTGATAGGTCATTGTAAATGATATGAGAGCAGAAGCAGTCTGATTGGTCATTATAAATGATATGAGAGCAGAAGCAGTCTGATAGGTCATTGTAAATGATATGAGAGCAGAAGCAGTCTGATTGGTCATTGTAAATGATATTAGAGCAGAAGCAGTCTGATTGGTCATTGTAAATGATATGAGAGCAGAAGCAGTCTGATTGGTCATTGTAAATGAAATGAGAGCAGAAGCAGTCTGATTGGTCATTGGAAATGATATGAGAGCAGAAGCAGTCTGATTGGTCATTGTAAATGATATGAGAGCAGAAGCAGTCTGATTGGTCATTGTAAATGATATGAGAGCAGAAGCAGGCTGGCTGTGAGTCCGTGTTGTACCTCAGTCAGTATAGGAGCTCTTTATCAGTGCAGACTGAGCTCTGGAGTCACAGGCTTTATCCTGTCTCTGCCATCAGTCCCACTGTGGATAGGAGTCCCCAGCAGCAGAGTGCAGTTTGTCGACACAGATCTGTACTCAGACTAACACAGCAGTAAAGGGTGCTTGATTACTGTCTCGTCTTATGAGTTTCCCAGAATCCAATATCCTCTGCAGAGCAGGACAATAGGGCAATATGGCAGCATATGCTATTTTAAATGTTTGCAATTGATAAGTGTATCAATCGTAAAAAATGTTTTCTGTATTCCAGTGTTGTGTCCAATGATTATACTACAGTCTCAATCAGGTGAGTTTTCACACATAATCACACAAAACCCAACTTATGTTTCTGGATGAATTACCAGGTATAAATCACATTTAAACAGAAATGATATTTCATTGGACTGTATGATGAATGACAGAATGTGGGTCTCTTTACATAGTAAGACTATATAAGAGCACTGTGAGGTGCTGAATAACAGAATGTGGGTCTCTTTACACAGTAAGACTATATAAGAGCGCTGTGAGGTGCTGAATAACAGAATGTGGGTCTCTTTACACAGTAGACTATATAAGAGCTCTGCGAGGTGCTGAATAACAGAATGTGGGTCTCTTTACACAGTAAGACTATATAAGAGCACTGTGAGGTGCTGAATAACAGAATGTGGGTCTCTTTACACAGTAAGACTATATAAGAGGTCTGCGAGGTGCTGAATAACAGAATGTGGGTCTCTTTACACAGTAAGACTATATAAGAGCACTGTGAGGTGCTGAATAAAAGAATGTGGGTCTCTTTACACAGTAAGACTATATAAGAGCTCTGTGAGGTGCAGAATAACAGAATGTGGGTCTCTTTACACAGTGAGACTATATAAGAGCACTGTGAGGTGCTGAATAACAGAATGTGGGTCTCTTTACACAGTAAGACTATATAAGAGCACTGTGAGGTGCTGAATAACAGAATGTGGGTCTCTCTCACAGTAAGACTATATAAGAGCACTGTGAGGTGCTGAATAACAGAATGTGGGTCTCTTTACACAGTAAGACTATATAAGAGCACTGTGAGGTGCTGAAAAACAGAATGTGGGTCTCTTTACACAGTAAGACTATATAAGAGCACTGTGAGGTGAAGAATAACAGAATGTGGGTCTCTTTACATAGTAAGACTATATAAGAGCTCTGTGAGGTGCTGAATAACAGAATGTGGGTCTCTTTACACAGTAAGACTATATAAGAGCACTGTGAGGTGCTGAATAACAGAATGTGGGTCTCTTTACACAGTAAGACTATATAAGAGCACTGTGAGGTGCTGAATAACAGAATGTGGGTCTCTTTACACAGTAAGACTATATAAGAGCACTGTGAGGTGCTGAATAACAGAATGTGGGTCTCTTTACACAGTCAGACTATATAAGAGTTCTGTGAGGTGCTGAATAACAGAATGTGGGTCTCTTTACACAGTAAGACGATATAAGAGCACTGTGAGGTGCTGAATAACAGAATGTGGGTCTCTTTACACAGTAAGACTATATAAGAGCACTGTGAGGTGCTGAATAACAGAATGTGGGTCTCTTTACACAGTAAGACTATATAAGAGCACTGTGAGGTGATGAATAACAGAATGTGGGTCTCTTTACACAGTAAGACTATATAAGAGCACTGTGAGGTGCTGAATAACAGAATGTGGGTCTCTTTACACAGTAAGACGATATAAGAGCTCTGCGAGGTGCTGAATGGAGCGCTGTAGCTGCATATGTGGGCAGTAATGTCTCTGGGTCTGTGAGACTCAGGGCTCGTCCTACAGCGGGGAGAGACACAGGGCTCACAAACAGAAGCACATCTTTAATGTTTAAAGCAGGGCTGTTCAGCTCGTGTCCCTGCAGCCAAATGCAGCCCATCATAGACTTACACCTGGCCTGAGAAATGCATTATTAACATGTATCAGAGACTGAAACTTCATCTGTACAGTGTTAGTATACCACCCTCTAGTAAGAAAACAATGAATTGCAGTTATGCATAGTATGACATTGCAATTACATCGTTGATGCCAGCACATACATTTTAATCCATGGTTTATTTTATTAATTTTACTTTAAAATGTTTGGTTGCTTGGTTTCCGACAAAATGGATCAAAATTGTTAGGCTAACTTTTTTCTTTTTTTTTTTTAACCATTTTATGAACTTTTCAAGAAGGGCACTGTAAACATGGCATGAGCATTAAAACACATGCAGTGACCCAGTGGATGTGCTGTTTGTACAGGGAGAACACAGCCTGTACTGACCCTGGATCCTGACTGGCCCCAGATATTCACTGGAGAGAGAATCACTCTCAGGTGTAAGAGTCAGGAGGACACAAGCAAAGGGTTCAGCTGGTACAAGGGTGGGAACTATGAGTATCAACCCTTCAGCTCCAGGGAAAACTCCTACACCATCTCACCTGCTACGAAAGCCCACAGTGGTTCATATACATGCTGTTTAGTAGCTCTTCATGACACCTGCAGTGCAGCAGTCACACTGACAGTATCAGGTGAGTCAGAACCGCCCCTCAGGTGAAAACAGATGACTCACTGCTCCCACAGACAGACCAGATTCAATTCAGAGAAACCAGATTTAAAACAGAGAGACCAGATTTAACACAGAGAGATCAGATTCAAAGCGGAGAGACCAGCTTTAGTACAGAGAGACCAGATTTAACACAGACATTTACTGTAACTGTCCCAATGCACATTAAAAACAGGACATATTCACAGGAACAGTGCTGTCTTAAGGGTCATTAGTAAGTGATCTAAATCATAAATGCTGGAGTTCCCAAGCGTATCCTTGGGGTCCTAAATGCTATGAGTGAGTTGCAGCCAGCTAAGAGTCACCTTCAAAATGTCTTCATAGAATTTCATACTTAATGGGAAAATGTAAAAATGAAAATCTTTCTTAACGTCTATGGTTCAATTCGGGGGTTGCAATTGCACGTTTAATCATATCCATTACAGTTATCTAGCTGAGGTAATCAGTCACTGAGTGTAATACCTTTGACAGGGACTCACTCATCACCTCAGAGGATCTGTCTCATGTGGAAGTGTACAGTCTGTAGCTGTGATGCAGTTTAACACAAGAGCTCTTTACCAGCCTCTGATAACATGACATGTTACTGATTAGCATCTTATTATGCTTTAGGATTACATACAGTTTGTAATACTTTGGGATTTTAATACAATGACACTGGGAAGACTCAATCTGTTCTCTCTGTTACAGTGAAACCCCGGCCTGTCCTGACTGTCTCTCCTCCGGGGCAGATATATGTTGGAGAATCTGTCAGTCTGTCCTGTAGAGTTACAGTGCCCCCTGCTGGCTGGGAGTATTACTGGGAGTACAAGGATGCACGCTATTATGGATCATCTTACAAACCCCCCCTCTCCAGTGGAGCTAAAGACTCCTACACATTCAGCCCTGCTGCTCTCACACACTCAGGGCAGTACAGGTGCAGAGCTGGGAGGGGAACCCCAGTCTGGTACACAGAGTACAGTGAGTCAGTCCACATACAGGTATCAGGTGAGTGCAGACAATGTGTTATGCTTCAGGAGCCATTAAAATGATAGCTGTGTGTTTGATATGATTGTTATTATGAAGATGAGAGAGAGACTCGCTCTGTTGTCTATGTTACAGAGAAACCCCGGCCTGTCCTGACTGTCTCTCCTTATGGGCCACACATATGCTACCTACATGATCTGTGTTACATACAGAAAACATGTAGTGGCCCAGAATTAACTGGGATGGATAATTGAATTACTCAATGAAATACTTTTTAAGTGCTGATGGCAGAGAGAGGATTCCAGCTGTCTGAAACTCCATTACAGGATTTATTCTTTCCTTCTTAAACTTCTCTGTGACCTGCTCTGTCTGTTTCCACAGCACTGCCCAAAACCACTCTGACTGTAGAGCCAAAATGGAGTCCCCTGTACACTGGAGAGACAGTCACCCTGAAGTGTGAGGTGGACTCCCACAGCAACTGGAAATATGTATGGTACAAAGGCCGGTCCAGTACTGCTCTGTCCCCGGCTACTGGTCACAGTGTAAGTGGTGACAGATACAGCATCACTGCAGCTACTGGGTCTAACCAGGGGCAGTACTGGTGTGAGGGACAGAGAGAGTCCAGGCCACACTCCTCTCAGCGCAGTGACCCCATCACTCTGACTGTTAAAGGTTAGACATCAAGGGCATTGGGCATGTGGTTTGTTTGAGTGATGTAACCTATGTATAATTTAAACATATACCTAGATTTGAATGAAGAGACAAGAGTTGGCTTTGAAATGCATTGGATAACATTGATACAGTATTTTTGCTTTAATTGTTGCTGTATTTGGTAACACTTTAGATTTGGTAATGCAAAAACCCATTTATTAATATGTCAATAATTAGTTTATATTCCTTCATAATATGTTTATTAAACTCCTCGTGTTATTTGCTGATGTGTTAGTGATTGTGTTAGTCTGTGACTCAAGGCCAGATTGACTTTGTAACTGCAATTGATCACTGATCCAGCGCTCAGGTCAGTCTTCCAGGTGACCTTTGACCTGGCACAGGGACCAGGAAGTCAGGCTATACTGGTTACCAAGAGTAACCTGTCTCAACCACAGGCAGTGTCACTTACCAATGTTTACAAACACGTTGGCAAATCATATATAGGGACTAATAAAGAGATTACAAATTATTATAAGGTACCTATGACTGTGCTTATAGGATATTTTTGCATTTCCCAATTGAAAGTGTTACCCAAGTTTATAATGGGTGTAAATAAAATGTGTTCTGCTGAATCTGGGGTTAAAGCCAGTTTGCTCTGTGTGTTTAATGAGATTATTGTTATGAAGATGGAGGAGAGACTCAGTTTGTTCTCTCTGTTACAGAGAAACCCCGGCCTGTCCTGAGCATCTCTCTTCAGCGAGAGATATATGAAGGAGAATCTGTCAGGCTGTCCTGTAGAGTTACAGTGACCCCTGCTGGCTGGGAGTATTACTGGTACAAGGATGTGCAGTATTATGGATCATATTATAATCCCCTCCTCTCCAGAGGAGCTAAAGGCTCCTACACACTCAGCCCTGCTGCTCTCACACACTCAGGGCAGTACAGGTGCAGAGCTGGGAGGGGAACCCCAGTCTGGGTCACAGAGTACAGTGAGCCAGTCCACATACAGGTATCAGGTGAGCGCTGACTGGTTTTTCATGGACACTTTTTACAAAAGACCCATATAGTATTAAACAGCATTCATTTTATGGGGGGCTTTATTACAGGATACAATTAATTACACATTTAAATGTCACCAGTTGTGTAACTCTGAGGATTGGTAGTTCCTGCTTAGCTTGGTAGCACAGCAGATTGATTGTGATTGGCTGATACTGAAGTGATGCTGATTGTTAAGTGTGACTTGATGAATAAGGAGATGTTTGATCAAAATATAATAAAAAACATGCAGTACCCCAGAATTCACTGGGATGAAGAAATGAACTGCTGTATTTCTGCTGTGATGATTTTAGGCCCTTTCTGTTAATCTCATTCTGATTCCATCACTGTTAGCATTAAAGCTTCTTCCTTGTGGTGCAGACAGTGCTGCTTACAGACGCAATTTTAGCATTTTAGCAGTAACTGTTTCTATTTACAACTTTCTGTGACCCAGTCTGTCTGTATCCACAGCACTGCCCAAAACCACTCTGACTGTAGAGCCAAAATGGAGTCCCCTGTACACTGGAGAGACAGTCACCCTGAAGTGTGAGGTGGACTCCCACAGCAACTGGAAATATGTATGGTACAAAGGCCGGTCCAGTACTGCTCTGTCCCCGGCTACTGGTCACAGTGTAAGTGGTGACAGATACAGCATCACTGCAGCTGCTTGGTCTGACCAGGGGCAGTACTGGTGTGAGGGACAGAGAGAGTCCAGGCCACGCTCCTCTCAGCGCAGTGCTCCTGTCACTCTGACTGTTGAAGGTGAGTGAACACCAGCACTGCATACATATTTTGTCTGTTACACAAACTAACACACCGGCATAGCCTGGTAGTATCTGAGCATCCTGTGGCATTTAAATTGTATTAAATAATAGTACATGCATTAAGTGGGGATGCTTAAGCAGGGAGACATACAAAATACTATACCCGAGCGTATTCAGAATTAGCTAAATACACTTTACTCTACAACAGAAGTAAAGCAATTAACACCCTTACTGTTAGTAATAGCACAGTAAGAAGGGTGAAGTGCAGATCCAGTCCCCACATGCAGTGACTTGAACACTGTGCTGTAGGAGGTGCTGTTATTTAGATGAACAGGGACACTTTTTTCACTTAATACTCACAGCACTCCATTGTCTTGGAGTACACTGGAGTAACAGTAAAGTGGTATAGTGATGATGATGATGATAGGACCCTATAGCACATTGTTATACAGATATCATTCCTGTCTGCACTGTCATATGTGGTTATAGATTATGGATTTTCAGCTTGTTTAAATGCCACTGGCAGAAGGAGCTGTGATCACTTTTGTGTGTTTCTACAGCCCTGCCAAAGGCAAATCTGACTGTAGAGCCAAAATGGAGTCCCCTGTATGCTGGAGAGACAGTCACCCTGAAGTGTGAGGTGGACCCCCACAGCAACTGGAAATATGTTTGGTACAAAGACCAGCTCCAGACGGCCGTGTCCCAGACTGCTGGTCACAGTGTAAGTGGTGACAGATACAGCATCACTGCAGCTGCTGGGTCTGACCAGGGGCAGTACTGGTGTGAGGGGAGGCTGGAGGGGAGAAACAGGACATCACAGCGCAGTGACCCCATCACTCTGACTGTTAAAGGTGAGACATCACAGGCATTAGTCATGTGATTTGTTTCAGAGATGTAACCTATGTATATAATTAAAAAATATACCTAGATATAAATTCAGTAACCCCATCACTCTGACTGTTAAAGGTGAAGCCTTCAGTTTAACTGTGCTGGTCCTCCTGAAGAAGTGTATTTTGTTATTACTGTTAATTTAAAGATATAGGGATCACTTTTAGTCATCTTACAATAAAGTTAAACTTGTTGACCAGTGATCCATGTCTTTGTTAAAGATAAAAACATTGCAATCGGATATGACTATGATTTCATTAACATTATGAAATCATATTCAGTTCTGTGTGTGTGTGTGTGTGTGTGTGTGTGTGAAGAGTCAGTGATGCAATGAAGCACAGAAAGGAGGCGGGGTTACAGGACACTTCCTCACTCTCTCTTCTTCCTCTCTTGCTCTCCAGACCGGTCCATCATCACTCTGGCCATCGCTCTGGGAGTTGTAGCCGCTCTGATTGTTTCAGTTCTGATTCTGATTTTCTTCATGAAATGGCGCAGGACCAGAGGTGAGGCCGTCACGCAGTCTTACTCCTCTTCCCAGCTCAACTTACTGTGTTTTCATTTGCGTTTATAGTGTGGATGTTTACTGGAGATGATGTCAGTCTGTAAATGAGTATATTATTGATGTGTTTTTAAACACACACAGTCACAGGTGCTTATAATGGACAGGGCTGGAACGATGGACTGTTAGCATCCTCCTCTCTGACCTTTGACCTTTGTCCCTGTATCTGTCTCCTCCTCAGGTTCACCATGCCTCGCCTGTTTACACTCAGAGTAAGCCACTGTCATATGACTCCTCCTTTAAAAGGAATAACTAAGTTAGAATAAGCAGTATTTTTTTATTATTATTATAGTCCTAACATTTCTCATTTAATGTTCCCCCCTAGTGCCCAGTTCTGACAGCACTGCTCTCTCTCTCTCTCTCTGTCTATCTCTCTCTCTCTCTCTCTCTCCCTCTCTCTCTCTCTCAGTAGCTCCTCAGTGAATACTCAGGTCCCTCCAGCAGTTGAGATGCAGACCTCCCCTGTGGGTCAGAGAGCAGGTCAGTTCTGCTCTTTCTTTCAATAAGAAAAGCAATAGAGGTGAGTCATCACTGCACCTTAGTGCACTAGAGAAGAGAGACACACTGATACACACACTGACCCTAGTGCCCTGGAGAAGAGAGACACATTGATACACACACTGACCCTAGTGCCCTGGGGAAGAGAGACACACTGATACACACACTGACCCTCGCACCCTGGAGAAGAGATATACACCGATACACACACTGACCCTCGCACCCTGGAGAAGAGAGACACACTGATACACACACTGACCCTAGTGCCCTGGAGAAGAGAGACACACTGATACACACACTGACCCTCGCACCCTGGAGAAGAGAGACACACTGATACACACACTGACCCTAGTGCCCTGGAGAAGAGAGACACACTGATACACACACTGACCCTAGTGCACTAGAGAAGAAAGACACACTGATACACACACTGACCCTAGTGCACTAGAGAAGAAAGACACACTGATACACACACTGACCCTAGTGCACTAGAGAAGAAAGACACACTGATACACACACTGACCCTAGTGCACTAGAGAAGAAAGATACACTGATACACACACTGACCCTAGTGCACAAGAGAAGAAAGACACACTGATACACACACTGACCCTGGCGCCCTGGAGAAGAGAGACACACTGATACACACACTGACCCTAGTGCCCTGGAGAAGAGAGACACACTGATACACACACTGACCCTAGTGCACTAGAGAAGAAACACACTGATACACACACTGACCCTAGTGCACTAGAGAAGAAAGACACACTGATACACACTGACCCTAGTGCACTAGAGAAGAAAGACACACTGATACACACACTGACCCTAGTGCACTAGAGAAGAGAGACACACTGATACACACACTGACCCTAGTGCCTGGAGTAGAGAGACACACTGATACACACACTGACCCTCTCACACTGGAGAAGAGAGACACACTGATACACACACTGACCCTAGCGCCCTGGAGTAGAGAGACACACTGATACACACACTGACCCTCTCACACTGGAGAAGAGAGACACACTGATACACACACTGACCCTCTCACACTGGAGAAGAGAGACACACTGATACACACACTGACCCTAGTGCACTAGAGAAGAAAGACACACTGATACACACACTGACCCTAGTGCACTAGAGAAGAAAGACACACTGATACACACACTGACCCTAGTGCCCTGGAGAAGAGAGACACACTGATACACACACTGACCCTAGCGCCCTGGAGAAGAGAGACACACTGATACACACACTGACCCTAGTGCCCTGGAGAAGAGAGACACACTGATACACACACTGACCCTCTCACACTGGAGAAGAGAGACACACTGATACACACACTGACCCTAGCGCCCTGGAGAAGAGAGACACACTGATACACACACTGACCCTCTCACACTGGAGAAGAGAGACACACTGATACACACACTGACCCTCTCACACTGGAGAAGAGAGACACACTGATACACACACTGACCCTAGTGCCCTGGAGAAGAGAGACACACTGATACACACACTGACCCTAGTGCCCTGGAGAAGAGAGACACACTGATACACACACTGACCCTAGCGCACTGGAGAAGAGAGACACACTGATACACACACTGACCCTAGTGCCCTGGAGAAGAGAGACACACTGATACACACACTGACCCTAGCGCCCTGGAGAAGAGAGATACACTGATTCACTGATACACACACTGACCCTCGCACCCTGGAGAAGAGAGATACACTGATTCACTGATACACACACTGACCCTCGTGCCCTGGAGAAGAGAGACACACTGATTCACACACTGACCCTCTCACATTGGAGAAGAGAGACACACTGATACACACACTGACCCTTGTGCCCTGGAGAAGAGAGACACACTGATACACACACTGACCCTAGTGCCCTGGAGAAGAGAGACACACTGATACACACACTGACCCTCGCACCCTGGAGAAGAGAGATACACTGATTCACTGATACACACACTGACCCTCGTGCCCTGGAGAAGAGAGACACACTGATTCACACACTGACCCTCTCACATTGGAGAAGAGAGACACACTGATACACACACTGACCCTCGTGCCCTGGAGAAGAGAGACACACTGATACACACAATGACCGTAGCGCCCTGGAGAAGAGAGACACACTGATACACACACTGACCCTCGTGCCCTGGAGAAGAGAGACACACTGATTCACACACTGACCCTCTCACATTGGAGAAGAGAGACACACTGATACACACACTGACCCTCGTGCCCTGGAGAAGAGAGACACACTGATACACACACTGACCCTCTCACATTGGAGAAGAGCGACACACTGATACACACACTGACCCTAGCGCCCTGGAGAAGAAAAACACACTGATACACGCACTGACCCTAGTGCACTAGAGAAGAAAGACACACTGATACACACACTGACCCTAGTGCCCTGGAGAAGAGAGACACACTGATACACACAATGACCCTCGTGCCCTGGAGAGCAGAGATATACTGTACTCATGCTGACCCTAGTGACCTGGAGAACAGAGATATACTGTACTCATGCTGACCCCAAATACCATAGGATAATGATCAAGGAGTCAAAAATATGTACTTATGCAGTGACTAAATTTAATGGCTTTCTCTTTCTCTCTTTTGATCAATGTTGGTCAAGAAGATGAAGGTAATCCTGATGTTTTTTACTCCTCCTTGGTCCTGGATGACAAGAAGAAAAAGAAGAAACAGAGGAAGAAAAGCACTGAGGGTAAAAAAACTGACTTTAAAAAATAATAACATTGCCCTGTAGGCTGCCTCCTATCTTTTATTAATTAAGAAAATTTTAATGAAATTATATAGTGTAACAGAGTACTTATAACAGACTACAAAGCCTTTATAAATGAGACTGAGCAGGGCTAAGTCATCCTGAGGTCCAGAGGTTAGCGCTCTGGTTACTTCTGCATTATTTCCTCCCAGTGAAGCACAGAGTCCTCCAGGCTACCTGTGCTGGTCAGTGAGAGATCTGCCTCTCCTCTCCTCTCCTGTCCTCTCCTGTCCTCTCCTCTCCTCTCCTGTCCTCTCCTGTCCTCTCCTCTCCTCTCCTGTCCTCTCCTGTCCTCTCCTCTCCTCTCCTCTCCTCTCCTTTCCTCTCCTCTCCTCTCCTCTCCTCCCCTCTAACCTCCTTTCTCCCCTTCCTCTTCTCTTGTTCTCCTAGCTCTCCTGTAGTACTGTGCAGGGCTGGTAGTTTGTCATATAGTCGGTTTGCAGGTGAGTGCATTGTGGGAATGCACACGCTTTGGCTGCATGGCTCTTTGCACAGCATGCAGGTGGCATAGAGTTCACCAGAGGGGTTACAGCTGCTCGTTTAAAACTGGACAGAAAACATGATCACATGTACTGTGTTGGAGGTAATTGTGTGTCAGGATCGCGTCCATAGTCCATGTAATTTCCTGTGTGCCATTTTCACTGAAGCAAACTGACACGCAGAGCTCAGACCTATTCAGGAACTTTCACAGTGCTGGATAAGAGATTTGATCTGAGCTCTCTGTCTCCCCCTGCAGGCAGTGATCAAGAAGTGGTATATTCCACAGTCAGGACTGGATAAAGAGAGGAATGGTGAATCCCTGATCCTCCACATGACTGTCCATCTCCAGGCCAGGTTTTACTTCATGCTGAGTATTAAATGTTGTATCCTCCTGTAAATGCTACACCATTAGGTTTGACAGAGCACAACATTTCTCTCCTTACCCACAATCTTAAATATAATGCTTTTTACTGTGAGCTGCCTTTAAAATACACTATTCTCCTAGATTATAGATCTGGTTGGCACAGAAATGTGTCCTGTACTATATACAGAGTGTATCAGAGTGTATCTGCTTTCACATATTCTCACTGCTGTGTCTTATAATCAATCCAATGACTTTAATATGTGTATAGTTTATTTTTTTTAAGTGAGGATGTATTTTCTGCACTTTTTTTACTGAAAGATTGTTTGACGTAAATAAACCAAACCCTTTTGAGATTCTCTGTGTGGTTATTGTTCATGTGTATGTCCTGGTAAATGAACAAGAACAACTCCTCTCCTGACAGCAAATAATTTATAAATAACGGTACATGGGATACTGTAGTTTACCTGTATTGACTAAATAGCCAAGATACTGTGCACATTCAGTACTGTGTTTCAGCTAATGTATACGGCAAGGTAATATATGGGTTAAGTAGGTTAATACTGTACAATATTGTATACATAATAAAACAATACATTGTAAACATACGGACGTATATGCAGTCGGTCGTTGCCCGACCAGATGTCACGCGGCACACACCTGCATTTGGACTTGGATCATTGTGTCACACCATTTTCAGACTGCAGGGTGTGATATATAGCTGAAAAGCATTAAGAGGAATGTCATGGGCCTTGGAAACTCTTTGTAAAATCTGTAAACAAAGGACAATGTTTTATTATGGCCAAATCATATCTGTTTAGTAATACTTATTTAAAAATTGTTAGAAAATCAACCCAAATCTTGTTATTACAGCACCAAATTTGAAACCATGCCTGAATCTTTATATGTCATGTATTTGCGAGCAGATTGCTATTCAATGCTATTATATGTCCACTAGATGGCGATATAATACATACCTGTAGGGTCCCATTGTGCACATGACTCTGTCAGGCCGTCTCTGCTTTCAAGGTTTCAAACATTGATTGCATTTAGGTTTACATAACCATGCTCAAACATACCATAACCATGTAACCATTCATTTATTCTTGTGTAATTTAGAGATGGTGAATTTCCTATTTCCTATATATTCTAAACATAATATACAACGTAATATTTTAAATAGAAAACATGACCTCAGCTGCAAATTGTAGATTTAGAAACATGTCCAGCTGAGTCCTTGCTCCTTTAAGGATTGTGTCTGTCATTTTGCTCGTTTTAGGGTCACATTCACCAGTAACTCTGAGCATGGGGGAAGCTGGCGTGGAAGGTTATTCAGAAATCAGGCAGAGTTTATTCACAGGGCAGGCAGATTCAGTGAGAAAACTCGCTGGCTCTGTTGGATCATTCTGGTGACGTTGACACCAACCTATCTGAGCAAACTGACAATTTTGGTTACCGGAACTTTCCCAGAATGTCAGGGTTTCTGGGAATGACGTCCCCTTAACATTACTTACCTGAAATGTTTCATGGTGAACATGACAAAAACCTGTTCAGAACAATATAATCACCTCAGCATGTTTGATGAGCGTTCTCTTTATAACTTTAGGTCAAATCCCAATGCGAAGTGAAATCTTCCCCAGAGATCCAGGACAGTGCCTGGCTAGCACTGTATCTCCCAGCTGGTAATCCAGCCCTGTGCTTGTCTTAATGGGACATCCAAGCTTTTGGCATCCAAACTTTCTCTGATCTCACAAATGGAGAGCGCTGAAGAATAGGGCCACAGGCCTCTGCAGCAGATTTCACCATGGGTTAAGATAATGAGGTGGAGTATGTAAGGTAAACTATTATTATTATTATTATTATTATTATTATAGCAGAGGTTGTCTTACATAGCTTATACTTGATACATGAAGAAACCCTCATCCAGGATAACATTCTCATCGAATTTTATATTTTTAAAATCACGATTGAAGCACTTGTAATCGAACAACCTGCAAGCATACCAGATGGGCCATGTGACTGAAATTAATTGATAAGACATCGTTCTTTACTTCAATGTTTAAAAAAGATGAATTGATTTACAGGTGATAATCCGTCGTTGAAATAAGGTCATCGTGCCCGCTGCAAGGCTGCACAGTAACAAGGCAGCGACGCGGAAACACTGTGCGCCAATTGGCTGCTGAAATATCTTTTTTTTCCCACCATATAGCTCACAAAGACGGCCTGACAGATGGACGGAGCGGAAAGCGGAGCGGGGACCTGAACACGTCTGGCCCTTTAAGAGCAGAGAGGAGGAGGGCGCTTCGCTGTGGGCTGCGGCGCTGTTTTGTCTCTTCCCTGTCAGTGCAAGAGAACGGTGGGCAATGACGGGAGGACCGCGAAAGGAAAGGTAAGAGTATGTCTTTATTGGTCAAACTTCTGACATCGGTTTGCGTTTGAATACTGACACAAATGGAAAAAAAACAATTGAATTCCTCTGAATTCTTTGAACAAATGCGATTTTCCACCCCTCTTTCGCTTGCCGATAAATGTCCACAGTCTGGTGGCGCCCGATGTAACGGTATCCGCTTTCTTTTCGCGTAGCTCCATTGATTTAACAGGGATACCTGGCTCCTCTGCCGCGGTTCCCTTTGTTTACAATTTTCCACGTGTGCTCGCTCACTTATGGTTTTGTTTTTCTTTGCAGATGGGAATTGTGCTCCTTGAAATATGGTTGATGATCTATGAAAGAAAGCAGCGGGGGGGGGGGGATTATACGCACCAAGGGGCGAAGGGGCTTTTACTTAATCTGCCAAGGCTTACAGTTATCCGGCTCTCACAGTAAATAACTCACCTCATGAAAATATTCCGCGGCTTCTGTGATGAGAAAGGAGTCATTTTTGTTCTTTGGGACAGCGGGCACCGCAATTAAAAAGACATTGAAGCATACCTCTCCCCTCTGACCGCAGTATTCATTTCCAAACTGGATTAAAAAAAAAACTCGTTTCAAGCGTCACTAACTGTATAGAGCCAAAGGGTATTTAAAAAAAAATACCCTTAACGTGCATTCTTTCGATAAACAAACCGTGAATGCAACTCAATGTAGGGTCTGGTGCAGACCATGGAAAAAAGTGCGAGTGTTTGTTATTTTGTTAAATTTTATGACTCCAACATAAGGGAGTGGGTGGGTCTGCGTTCTGAGTCACCATTATTTACAGATGTTCGAGATTTGCGATGTTTTTGTGTGTGTGTGAGTGTGACGCATATTCCAATTAGGTTACACAACGGGTGATCAAAGTGGAATAAAAGTTAACATTTAGTAACTGTTCTGAGGGTGATTCTACACCGTTTGATATGGGGAAACAGGAACGATGACATCCTCCAGTCAACAATGACGGCTTTCTTGAGAAATGAGGACACATAGTACAATGTAGCAATAATATAGGGCTATAATTACGCACACACTTGTGACCTAACTTTCAAACCCCAGAAACATTGCTGTTTTTGTCTGTATATCGGAAGACTAACGTCGTGTATTAAAGCATGTGTGTGTCTTTTTTTTACTTTTAAAATGTTGATATATTTTAAAACACAGAAACTAAAATATATTAAGATAGTGATTGAGTGCACACTCAGTTTTCCTCTGTGTATGTGCATGGCTGAATGGGGAAGCAGTTGCTGCCGTATCTCATAAGCTGATAAAGTGACCCATGAAAGCACATGTGGATGATGTGTTCAGTGCTTCAATAGGCATTGTTTCTGTGCCAGGAATAGGGTGGGAAATGGTTAGCAAAAGTGGCATGGCACAACAGTATTTCTGAACAATGTGTGTGTGTGTGTGTGTGTGTGTGTGTGTGTGTGTGTGTGTGTGTGTGTGTGTGTGTGTGTGTGTGTGTGTGTGTGTTTGTGTGTGTGTGTGTGTGTGTGTGTGTGTGTGTGTGTGTGTGTGTGTGTGTGTGTGTGTGTGTGTGTGTGTGAGTGTGTGTGCCTGTGTGTGTGTGAGTGTGAGCGTAAGTGTGTGTGTATGTGTGTGTGTGAGTGTGTGTGCGTGTGTTTGTGTGTGTTTTGATTGTGTGTATGTGTGTTGGCAGGAGCACCAGTTAGTTCCAACAGGACTGTGCTCTGCCCTTTGCACTGTAGTATGGCACTGGCAGTGTACTCTGTGGCAACACAGGCACTCTTTGGTATTGCTATGGTAACAGGGGCAATGTATTGTATTGCTATGGCAACACAGGCACTGTATCACTGTGTTGCTGTGATAACACAGGCACTGCATTGTGCCTCCATGGCAATGCAAGCACTGTTGTGTGTATCTGTGTGGTGCATCAGGGACTGTGGTGTGTCTCTCTCGGGTACTGGCATAAGCACCACACACTTGGGCACAGGCTTACTTGACTGTGCATTCTCCTTTCCCTGTGGTACCACAGGGATCTGCATACCACTGGCTGGGAAGACTGTGCTGTATCTGTCTCCATGATAACCCAGGGACTGTGCTGTATTCATCGCTGTGGCAACACAGGCACTGTTCTTCATCTGTCTCTTTGGGGACACAGGGAATGGACTGCATTGTGTCTTTTATTGTTTCATTGTTCAGGCTGCTGCCTGTGCTCTCTCTCTCTCTCTCTGTAATTGGCAGCACAGGGACTAAAAGGTATCACAGGCACAGGAATGTTACTGTATCTCTGTGTCTCTCTCCTCTGGCCTGCAGCCGGCCTGAACTGTGCAAGTGCCTCTCCCTCTGACCAGCAATCTCCATTACAAAACCTCTCTGGGTGGGGCCGCTGGAATGCTAAGCTGTAAATACAATTAGCACGCGGTCACATGTGGCCCAGTCAGATTCTTCCAGAGAGGCGCTTATCATTTTAGGCGCAGATCTCTGAGAGGACAACAGTAGCTGTTGTGGTTTTGTTGTGCCGCGGACAGCAGGTAATCAAATAAGGTCACACCCCGCTGCTGTTTTCGCCTGTGCCGAGCTCACCTCTGAATGATGGAAATGTTGTTAAGTAGTTAGGATGGCACAGAGGGGCGGTACCTTTGATGTCTTGTTGTCCTGTCAGGTAAATAGCCAGCATTCACATGACATTAAATCAGCAGGAGAATAGTAAGCACCTGTGGCTTGTGATGTGTTATTTCTTTGGCTGAAATATAACTTTTAATATGTGTCATGGTACCATAATGTGATCCCTTGCTGTTTATGAAATAAGCTGGAATATTTAAAGTTGTGCTTCTCTGCAATATTTCAATATTATGAAAAATGCAATTTGGAAAAAATGGAATTTAAGTGAAACTTTACTCTAAACCACTTTTCCTCATGAAAACACCCCGATGATGAACTAATAATAATAATAATGATAATAATAAGATGAAGAACAAGAAGAAGAATAGCACAGGAATAGCACATGACTACACTAAAGACTGACTACTTTTTAAGGAGAGTGTGTGGGTCTGCTGTGATTGGCACGCTGTCACAGTCATACGAACGCTCTGAGAGTGAGTGGGTCTGCTGTGACTGGCGCGCTGTCACAGTCATACGAACGCTCTGAGAGTGAGTGGGTCTGCTGTGACTGGCACGCTGTCACAGTCATACGAACGCTCTGAGAGTGAGTGGGTCTGCTGTGACTGGCACTCTGTCACAGTCATACGAACGCTCTGAGAGTGTGTGGGTCTGCTGTGACTGGCGCGCTGTCACAGTCATACGAACGCTCTGAGAGTGTGTGGATCTGCTGTGACTGGCACGCTGTCACAGTCATACGAACGCTCTGAGAGTGTGTGGATCTGCTGTGACTGGCACGCTGTCACAGTCATACGAACGCTCTGAGAGTGAGTGGGTCTGCTGTGACTGGCACGCTGTCACAGTCATACGAACGCTCTGAGAGTGTGTGGGTCTGCTGTGACTGGCACGCTGTCACAGTCATACGAACGCTCTGAGAGTGTGTGGGTCTGCTGTGACTGGCACGCTGTCACAGTCATACGAACGCTCTGAGAGTGAGTGGGTCTGCTGTGACTGGCACTCTGTCACAGTCATACGAACGCTCTGAGAGTGTGTGGATCTGCTGTGACTGGCACGCTGTCACAGTCATACGAACGCTCTGAGAGTGAGTGGGTCTGCTGTGACTGGCGCGCTGTCACAGTCATACGAACGCTCTGAGAGTGTGTGGGTCTGCTGTGACTGGCACGCTGTCACAGTCATACGAACGCTCTGAGAGTGAGTGGGTCTGCTGTGACTGGCACGCTGTCACAGTCATACGAACGCTCTGAGAGTGAGTGGGTCTGCTGTGACTGGCACGCTGTCACAGTCATACGAACGCTCTGAGAGTGAGTGGGTCTGCTGTGACTGGCACGCTGTCACAGTCATACGAACGCTCTGAGAGTGAGTGGGTCTGCTGTGACTGGCACGCTGTCACAGTCATACGAACGCTCTGAGAGTGTGTGGATCTGCTGTGACTGGCACGCTGTCACAGTCATACGAACGCTCTGAGAGTGAGTGGGTCTGCTGTGACTGGCACGCTGTCACAGTCATACGAACGCTCTGAGAGTGAGTGGGTCTGCTGTGACTGGCGCGCTGTCACAGTCATACGAACGCTCTGAGAGTGAGTGGGTCTGCTGTGACTGGCGCGCTGTCACAGTCATACGAACGCTCTGAGAGTGAGTGGGTCTGCTGTGACTGGCTGGCACGCTGTCACAGTCATACGAACGCTCTGAGAGTGAGTGGGTCTGCTGTGACTGGCACGCTGTCACAGTCATACGAACGCTCTGAGAGTGAGTGGGTCTGCTGTGACTGGCGCGCTGTCACAGTCATACGAACGCTCTGAGAGTGTGTGGATCTGCTGTGACTGGCGCGCTGTCACAGTCATACGAACGCTCTGAGAGTGTGTGGATCTGCTGTGACTGGCGCGCTGTCACAGTCATACGAACGCTCTGAGAGTGAGTGGGTCTGCTGTGACTGGCGCGCTGTCACAGTCATACGAACGCTCTGAGAGTGTGTGGGTCTGCTGTGACTGGCGCGCTGTTGCATTCATAAGAACCCTTTGACTGTGTGAGGGTCTTCAGCTTCCTTAGCCTCCATGTCCACATGGGGCCGCACCTCAGCCAGCATCCTCCACGCTCATTTCCTGGGTACGGCTAAGAAGGGTGATCCAGAGGTTGTTTCCATGACTACCCTGACGTACGGAGGGTCAGGGTGAGCTGGTGTAGCCGCTCTTTGCCAGCTTCTTATCTTTCACTCAAAACTATTAAAAAATACATAGAAAAAATGACTAACATCGTCCAACCCCTTAGTTTAATGTGTTGATTAATATTTTAATTTTTTGCATGTAGTTAATTTGGTCATTGGTAAATTTGGTTGAATGGTAATAGCAGATAAACAGGCAGCCAGGCTGTTAGTCAGATGGGTCTGTATTTACAGGGCTTTTACAGGGCTAGGCTTCAATTGCCAAAACATTGGAGCGTGTGTACTGCACACGTACAGTCTTTTGATTTGGTGATGTAATAAACTGGCCAAATCCACCAGAAATAATGACATCATCTAATCTCAAAAATTCCCCCACTGATAGCCATCAACCAGTCATGACTAGGGATGCCAGGAACACAAATGGCTTCACCCTGCCAGGGGTAGGGCAGGTTTAAGGTAGCAAGGAGTTTCCATGGTTGCTGCTTGTCTAGTTCCTCCCAGCATCAACAGTTGTCATCACAAAGAGATACACCTCTGCTTATATTAGCAAGGCAGCAGTACTTGTGAGGGTAAGGACGGTTGTCTGATTCAGATCGGGAAGAAACACAAAAGAGTCAAATTTGTCATAAGTTTTCATGGGCTGCTGGGCGGCTCATCATGATAAGGCTGTGTTTCAGTGTGTGAACAGGCCCCACAGCCTTGGGACTGAACCTGGACTGCATCAGTGCTGAGTGTGGCAATGCATGATGCACATTAGCATAACTGAGGGAGGGAGGGATTCGGTCAGCAGGGATTTCACTGTCTCATTGCTCACCAGCGACGCCTGCTGGTCAGGCAGGGCACTCACTGCCTGCCTGAACAATGATTATCAGCCAGAGACGTCTCCACTTGACATACTTTGGAGACAAAAAAAGAATAAAAATACATACTGTTTGTGAAATGTATTTCTGATTAGCTCAATATGTGACAGATGATAAATATTAAATGTTGATTTAGCTTTCAGACATTTATTATCCCTGGATTCCAAAGGATATTGTACATGGCAATTTCCTATGTCTGAATGTGTCTTTAATGCATACGGGAGCAAAGCAGTTTTTGGAGGTCAGACCTGTTGCCATGGAGTTCCCATTCCAGACTTTAGACAGCTCAGTATCAAATTAATGACAGACGTGCTTAAGGTATGTACACTCCATCTTAAATGCTCATGGCCCACAAATGTAAAGACTAAATGGTGATTACAGTGGACCTCTTTATCCAGTAGGAGTGAGTAAGATAGTAAAGATAGCATGATAGTCACTGGATCTTCAGCTGTCACGCTCATTTAAGGGGGTTGTGGGTGGTGCACTTTGGGGTACACTAGCGATTCAGAAAGGGGGTGTCCTGCAGCTGGTTGTTGGGACTCCCAGCTATGCAGCTGCCAGGTAAGATCAGAAGACTACACTGGCAAGGCAGCTATGGCTCAGCCTCGCCAGGTCAACTTAGAAGTCAAGCCAGCTAAAGCCCTCAGTCTCATTGCTCTTTAGTGCCCTCTCCTGGCTGGCTGGGTATCTACAATATCCATGCACTGACCAGATCTTTACTTTGTGTTCCTCAGATGGCATAGTTTATTGGTGTTGTATCTGCAGTGTGGGGTGGAGCAGAATTATGTTTTTTTTACTCAGTTTTTTTTTTTTTTGCCTTGCCACGTCATTGGATGAGTCAGGCATGTAGCCCTCTCCCCTCTAGCCAATGGGAAGCAGTCTCTTTGTGGGGCTGATAGAATGGCAGTTTTGCCCGGGTGGGGAAAACATGAGGGAAACATCCAAATATAAATTAGAAAGAGGGTCTGTATGGGTGGGTAAAATAGAAGGGAAGGATACTATTCAACAAGTATTCCTCCCACTATTCATTGCTTGTAACAGGAGAGGTGAGGGAGATTTGTAACACAAATATAAATTTCGACAGATGGAGCCGGGAGTGACTTTTGGCTGTGGAGTGCGAGGCAGTCATGTCTGTGAGAGTGGAGGGGTTTCAGGGCGTTCCTGGGAATCGGGTTTGACTATTTTGTGTAATTTAGAGCTTCATTCTGATAGTATGTGCGAGCAGAGCCAGGTTTGGTCCAGCAGACAAAGTTCAACAGACAAACAGGGCCCCATCTGGCCAATGTACAGCAGCAGTACAAAACTTACAGGAGAGGCGAACCTGCAAAGTGCTTTACCCTCTCAGAAATTAAATCTGTTCATGAATGTATTAATATGTCTGTTTTATGTACCCATCTGCCTGTGTATCTGTGAATGAATCCATCTGTCTGTCTATCTATCTATCTATCTATCTATCTATCTATCTATCTATCTATCTATCTATCTATCTATCTATCTATCTATCTATCCATGTGACTGTCTGTCTGTCTGTCTATCTATATACCTGTCTATCTATCTGTCAGCCTATCTATTTTCTTTTTTCTTTCTTTCTTTTTTCAGGATAAACCAAGCAAAGACAGAGAATGTGTGCTCACATCTCAGGAACCGTGTCTAGATGTGTGTAAGTCTCCCATGACTGGTGAAAAATCAGAGCCAAACAAACATGGATGAAATTGCAGCGATGAGGTTTGAACAGCACTGTGCTGTATGGCACTGCCTTCCTCTCGTTGAAGCCCAATGCTCAGAGGAGCTGACAGGGTCCGTCAGTGGAACCCTTCTACTGGAACTTGGACCTGTTGAGCGATTGAGATGCTTTCATGGGTTTGTCTAAGATGTGCACTGAGCTTCTGCTGTACCAGACTGCCACAGTCTGGGCTCTGCACCAACATGGCCGACATTCAGCCTAAATCCCATGATGCATCAGGACTCATTTGTGTGTGTTTGGGATTCAAATTGTTAACATCACTCCGCCATGTGATACTACCGCTCTTCATTAAGGTTCTCATACTCCAGTCCTGGAGAGCTGAATTGTCTGCAGAGTTTTTGTGGTTCCCTCTCAATTAACGGCTAATCGAAGCTTTACTTACAAGGTGTTTGAATTCATCAGCCGATCAGTTATGTAAATGACCGCTTAAGTTGTTTAATCACATCAAAAAACAAACAGGTGCCCTCCAGGCCTGCAGCTTGAGTCCGTTGCTTTAGATGAGGATGGCTCTGTTAGCTTGACAACTTTGCTTGTCTGCTTTGTGTCTCCTTAGCATATTTGTGTAGCTTTTTTGTGCCACTCACACTGTATGGTTCTCTGTCAATTGTGTTAAGCCCCCTTGCCAAAAAGTGTTTCGTCTTAGGCAAGCCAACTGTTACATGAAATGTAGTCTTTTGCGTTTGCACACTTAATGTATATATATTGTCATGTAAATTGTGTTAGGCCTACTGTCTTTATTAAGTGACATTAAATTCTTTAAGTGTTCTAGGTGTGTGTACTTAATGTAATTTCATTATTTAATTTAACGCATTAGCCATTAGATAAAATCGAATCCTTTATGTGAAGCTCAGTAGATGCATTACATAAAACAAAATCTCTCGTTTCAAACTCGACAGCCGTTGTAAATGGACCCGAGTCCTTTTTAGCTTGCTAGCTGTGATAAATTAAATACAAGTTTTTGTCTTTGATTTCACAGCCATAGCCGTGATAAATAACATTGAATCATTTGTGTTAAATGACTTACAAACATTTGTGTTAAGCTGGCCGGCTGCTTTAAAGGCACATCCTCTGCACTGCGTTTCATGTAAAAGTGTAAACGTATGTGCTGGGTTGAGCTGGCAGCAGTAGCTCAGGGGAGGCTGTTGGGGGGGGGGGGGGGGGGGGGGTGGGTGTGGTGTAGTTTTACTTTCCATCACTTGTTTTTTGGGATGGTGCAGTTTCAGAAGGAGAGATTCTGCTGGAGTCTGTCCGCTGTGTATTACCTTGTGTGACTCAGAGAGAGGCTAAAGGGGCCAAGGCCCAGCAGAGTGTCCCTGACTCACCCCGAAAAGGCTGGGTTTGGGGGCCTGGGGGCGGGGGCGGGGGAGGGGGAGGGGGGGGTGAGGCACTCTGCCTGGAGAATGTCCAGGCCCCCTCTCTCCTCTACTGGAGTCCCACTGCCCTAGAGCCGACCATCTGCAGCAGAGTGCTCTACACGGGACCGTGCGTTTCACTGCAGGTCTCAGGGTGTGTGTTTGTGTGTGGGTCTGGATGTGTGAGTGTCTGTGGGTTTGGGTGTCTGTGTGTGCATTTGTGTGTGTTTGTGATTGAGTGAGTGTGTGTGAGTGTGTGTGTATGAGAGCGAGAGAGAGAGAGAGAGTTGTGTGTGTGTGTGTGTGTGTGTGAGTGAGTGAGTGTGTGTGTGTGTGTGTGTGTGTGTGTGTGTGTGTGTGTGTGTGTGTGTGTGTGTGTGTGTGCGCGTGTGTGTGCATGTGTGTGTATGTGTGTGTGTGTGAGTGAGTGTATGAGTATGTGTGTTTGTATCTGTGGTCACGCACAGAAAGGCCTTACCAGAATCATGGGTGTATCTGCAAATTCTTTGTCTGATTTTTTTCCTTTTTATGTGGGTGGTCAGAAGTTCCAAAAGTAAATATGGAGGATAAACAGTTAAAATTTGAGAAGCATACTTTTTTCTTTCAGTCTCTCCTCCTCTCCCCCCTCTCCCTCTCTCTCCCTTTCTCTTGTTCCTGCTCTCTCCCTTCTCCCTTCATTTCTTGATTGTTTTTCACACTTATGAAAACGAACAGAGTTTGTCTTGTCATGTCTTCAGTTTGGGGGAAAAAAAAAAAACCTGGGAAGACTTAAGAATCTGCAGCTGACTGCTGGTCCTTTTGGCTCTTTGGCCAGTCTTTGAGCTAACGGTTTCGGGGAGAGAGAGTCAGCCGCTCTCTGCTTCTCTCTGTGGGTCTGGAGGGTGGGGTGGGGCAGGAGGAAATGGCAGGGCTTTTTCTGGGTCTCCGGGGAGGCTGTGGGTGGAGCGCCCCTTTTCCTGTAACCCCCTCTCTACCAGTGCTCTCCTGATACTCATCTAAAGTGGTACCAGCCACCCGCAGATACTCGTGTGCGCTAGCGTCAGGGTACAAATATACAAATATGAGTGTGTGTTAGCGTCAGGGTACATATATACAAGTATGAGTGTGTGTTAGTGTCAGGGTACATATATACAAGCATGAGTGTGTGTTAGTGTCAGGGTACATATATGCAAGTATGAGTGTGCGTTAGCGTCAGGGTACATATATGCAAGTATGAGTGTGTGTTAGTGTCAGGGTACATATATACAAGTATGAGTGTGCGTTAGCGTCAGGGTACATATATGCAAGTATGAGTGTGTGTTAGTGTCAGGGTACATATATACAAGTATGAGTGTGTGTTAGTGTCAGGGTACATATATACAAGTATGAGTGTGTGTTAGCATCAGGGTACATATATAGAAATATGAGTGTATGTTAGCGTCAGGATACATATGTACAAGCATGAGTGTGTGTTAGTATCATGCTACATATATACAGATATGAGTGTGTGTTAGCGTCAGGGTACATATATACAGATATGAGTGTGTGTTATTGTCACAGTACTTATACACAGATGCAAGTGTGCATTAGCATCAGGGTACATATATACAGATATGAGTGTGTGTTTTTGTCACAGTACTTATACACAGATGCAAGTGTGCATTAGCATCAGGGTACATATATACAGATATGAGTGTGTGTTATTGTCACAGTACTTATACACAGATGCAAGTGTGCATTAGCATCAGGGTACATATATACAGATATGGGTGTGTGTTAGTGCCAGCCTGTAGTAGACCCAATGCTATGATAGAATCATAATCCAGTACATCTGATTCTATAGTTCATCCAGTGCATTAAACTGCAAATAAATTTGGTCCTTTCAGTTTACTTTAAGCACTTTCATGATTAGTTGTATTTGTAATAGTTCTTTTGGTGTATCTGGACTAATTAGTGAATGAAACTAAATTCAATTTTTTGTGTAGCGCTTTTTACAAAAAGGTGTAGTCAGTGATATGAAGTCAGAAAGTTTTGCCTCTAAGTGATGATAAATCTTGCAGTAAAATGAGAGATCCCAGACCCTAAGTAATGCCAGAAAATAATACTGCAATGAATCACACGTGTTCAGATCAGGTTGTTGTAGCCAAGGGCAACCGGCTTTAGGATATTGTGTAAATAATGTTTTAGGACACTGGAAACATGATTCAGAGAGCACAAAAATGTAAAACTATCATACTGAAAACCTTTCGCCAACTGAAATGGGTCAGGGATACAGTGATTATCACTTGATTCACTTCCCAGATAACTTCTGTTGGCCTCCTAGACATTCCTGGAAAGTTCAGCAGAGCACTTCCAACAGGTAAACTCCTTTCCTTTCCTGGAGATCCCTTTCACAGTGTTTGCCTAGAATTTTTTGACAAAGTTTAAATTTTGACAAAGTTAAAAATTCTCAGAATAAAAGAATGTCCAGAGACCAGGGAAAATTCTCTTTGTGCATTGTGCTGGAGTGTCACAATTACTTATTTTCATGAATGTCTCTTCCATTTCATTTTAGTTTGAATATTTGATGAATCAGTCTAAATCTACAATAAAAACATGGGAAAGTGGGAGATTTACTGGCTCATGTTTAAAAAGAACATTCTTACTGCCTGAATTGAATTCATATATGTTGTACGTGAAGTTGTGATGTATGTAATCTTCTCCAGGACTGTTACACAGATTAACACACATTTCTTATGAACTATGATTTTTGATAACTGAAATTCTGGGAAATTAAGGGAAATGTTTTCCCTTACTGATTTAGTGGATTAGTTTGTTTGATCTTTGAAGCCTTAGAGTTGTGTGAAGTTCAGTGGATAAACAGCATGCCTAGCTGGGCTTGTTCTCGTCATTGTATGTTCCTGAGTCCGTTTCGGCTTCTCTTCTAAATCCCTCATGCTCGGCTCTAGTGAGCAGCTGTGTGTCCTGGCTGTCGTTCTGGTGAGGAGTTCGCTGGTATCTGCCTACACGGCGAGCAGAGCTGCTCTGGTGAGCAGCTGTGGCGGAGAGCGCACCGTGAGACGTGCTCCTAGCATCCTTTGCCAGGTCTTGTGGTCTGTGCTCCTGGCGGAATTTCACGTGGTCAAGCCCTGGGCTGGAGTCTGCTCCCCATCTGCAGGCCAGCTTTGATTTGGAAATCCTGTTCTGTATCTCTGTTGTGACTGTTTTATCAGCATTCTCTGGAATGTGTTTTTCTGGTTTCTTTTTTATTTATGTATTTATTTTCTTGTTTTGGATTTAGTATTCATTCTCTCAACTCTCATGTCTCATTTTTATTATATGTAGACGGTGCTAGTCTAAATTTCTGTTGCTTTTTTTTTCCTTATCTTGAGAATTCTATGTATTTGTGGGTTGTGTGGCTGCTGTCATTGCTGGTGTGCAGCAGGTCTGTGTATTCCGTCTTGATCAGGTCGCTGTGATCTGTCTGTTTCCTGTCTGTTTCCTTCTCTGGCTGGTGGAGCTGTCTCCGGGCATCTCTGGCTGAGCCACATTCTCGGTCAAACCTTATGTTTAAGCTTGTATGACTCTCTTCCATTGGCTAATCCAATAAGGCATTAATAATTATGGGGGTGGGGGGGGGTAGGCTTGGGAACTGGGCTATAGGGCTTGGAATCCAGAGATGTGGGTTCAATTCCCAGACAGGGCATTGCAGTTACACCTGTGAGCAAAGTGCCTGACCTGAACTCATTCAGCAAATATCCATCTATACAAACTGATCTTACATTAAAGAAGTAGAATGCAAACAAGATCCAAGCCAGTAAGACAGGATAAGAGGTTCTCTAAAATGTAATATAAATGTAATTAGCTTGCCACAGAGCCCAGAGTTGGGAATTAACTGACTTTGAGTTTGGAGGACATTTTGTTAAAGGCAGAGCCAGAGTGTGGTACATTAGCCGCGTTCTGCTAGCTCTGCTGGTCTGATTTAAGGAGATCCAGCTAATGTGATTCTCTCATTTAAAAAAAAATGGGGAGATGGAGACTGTGAGTCTCTGACGGTGTCACATGCTAATCCCTCTAGAGTCTTTGCCGCATTTGACTTTGGGGTTTTTACAGGGAGGGTACAGACAGCTCCCTGTCGCCGTGGGGACAGCAGGGGGGTGACAGGGCGTCGTTGAGGGTTGCCCTGGAGGGTGGCTGTGTTATAGATCCCAGTTTGCGGCTCAGGATCTCTGTCTAATTGAGGAACGCTGTCCCCTGGTTTTATAGCTACAGAGATGAAGAGTGCTTTTGGTTGAGCCTCGAAGCGTTTTTGCTCTCTTCGTTTTTATTTGCTTTCTTACAAGCTGGAGGGCAACCTGCTGCTCACAGCGCCATGATGCTGTGCAATAATAGACAAGTAAAGCATATTCGCTATAAAACATGAAATTATATACTTATATATTCGTCGTTAATATGCACTCTATCATTATTATAAATAATTAATATGCTTTAACATACTTTATTGACAGTTTGACATTGGTTTGAAGCAGATTTAGGTTTTGTGTAAAAATATACTGAATGAATGTTTCTGAGTTGTCTCTCTAACTAGTTGTCTTGGGAGTCTCTCTCTCTCTCTCTCTCTCTCTCTCTCTCTCTCTCTCTCTTCTCACGCTCTTTGATTCTCGGTGTGTTGCTTTATCTCTTTGTACCTCCATGTCTGTGGTCTAGCTCACTCTTCCTGTCCTTTGTCTGCTTGTCTTCCTCTCCTCTCTGCGTCTGTCTGTCGTTCCCTTAGGGAGTCCTGCCTAATCTGCTCCCCCATATTACCCCAGGTGATCAACGTACCACTTTCCGCTGTGGAGTAAGAGAAGACGGGAGGGGAAGAGCGGACTGAGAGGACGACAGGAAGGGGTCGTCGCTCAGAGAGATGTGCTGATCGAAGCTGACCCCCACCCCACCCCAAACCTCCGCGGATTTCCCAGCATACGGTAAGGGTCAGAGTAGAGCTTGCCCATTGAATCCGTGTTCTGTCGGATTTTTTCCGCTGGATACAGAGCGATGAGTTTCTGGTAGTTGTAATTGTGTGAGTTAGTGTTAGCGTTCGTGTGCCCGGGTCCTCCAGCGTTAGGAGCGTGTTCTCCCCAGCGCGGGCAGCCAGAGCAGGGATCGCTGAACGGCTCTGGGGCCATTTGTGTCAGCTCTGGTTGAGGTCCTGGTCAGCGAGTTTGCCACCGTCCGTAATGCGATGTCCGTCCAGGTCCTGGGTGTTCCCGAGCAGCCGGTCCTG
>JAFBMS010000453.1:10000-32500 GCA_019788955.1 Albula glossodonta | reverse complement strand
AGGAGCATGCTTCTGAAGGCATTGTCTTTATATTCTTCAGGTAAAATTCAACAGGTGAGGGAACGACTGGCCACCACAGAAATTCAACATGGCCCAGGTGCTGCAAATGGACTCCAACTTCCCAGGTACACCAAATGCTCTGTCCCCATTTATTCATGATGCCCTGCCCACTCCATCACCATTGCCTCTTCACTGTGATTCCCAAGGCCCCACCCACTACAAATACATGGCCCCAACCACTCATATTCCGTAACCTCACCAACTAGAATTCCATGGCCCCACCCACTCATATTCCGTAACCTCACCAACTAGAATTCCATGGCCCCACCCACTGGTATTCCATAACCTCACTGACTACAATTCCATGGCCCCACCCACTGGTATTCCGTAACCTCACTGACTACAATTCCATGGCCCCACCCACTGGTATTCCGTAACCTCACTGACTAGAACTCCATGGCCCCACCCACTGGTATTCGGTGGTCACTGCTCCGCTGTCCATGTCTTTTGAGAAATAGTGTGTCTAAGATAGGTCAAGGGAGGGGGGTGAAGGATATGGGTAACATTGTGTGGTGGGGCTAGTGGTATTTCATTAAACTATTATGCGTAAATATTGCTCAAAACAAATAAAAACTAATGTACTTAGTGCTGTAGCAGTGATGGTGACACACCCTCCTCCCTCCCCTTCCCAACAGGGAAGTCTACCCCCACTCCTTCAGCCTCCCTCCTGGGTAAAGAGGACCTCCCCTACTCGGTGGAAACCCCCTATGGCTACCGTCTGGACCTGGACTTCCTGAAGTACGTCAACGACATCGAGAAGGGCAACACCATCAAGAGGCTGCCGGCCCAGCGGCGGTCCCGTTTTGGCTCGCTCCCGCGGGGGTATGGGTACGCGGGCTCCTGGTGGACCTCCACGGAGTCGCTGTGCTCCAACGCCAGCGCAGACAGCCGCCAGTCCTCCTACTCCTGCTTCGTCCCCGGTTACCACGGCGGTGCTCGGCCCCAGGCGACGGGGGCACCGTTTAACCTGAGTGCGGCCCGTGTGGAGAAGACCCTGCTGGACGCTCGGCGCCGGCTGGAGGAGGAGCGGGAGGGCCGGAAGTTGTCCGGCGGCCTCGGAGGGATGCGGAACAGCAGCGTGGCTGGGTCCAACACCTCCCTGTCCAGCGCGCAAGGCTTGGCACGGGCACAGGGGACCGGAGCCTACACCCCTGCCAGCTCCTCCGGCCTGTCCACGCCCGTCTCGCCCAGCCCCGCCCACCTGCAGCACGTGCGAGAGCAGATGGCTCATGCGCTGCGGAAGATCCGAGAGCTGGAGGAGCAGGTGAGATCTGCGCTCCTACCTCCATGGTCCACAGCACGGTCATACAGACCGTGTGAGAACAGCAGTGAGGGAAGACTCCAGCCTCAGAGAGTAGACGTACGAGGTGTGGCTATCAAATAACGAGACTGGGCTTATGTAAGTCGAACCACAGCACACATGTGCGAATCACGTGGTATACATTGACCAGTGGGCAAGCATACACAACCCCTGAAAGTTTCAATCCACTCGCGTCTTCAGTTCGCTGTTACGCATCGCTTGAAGTAGACACGTTTTTCTTGGGCATTAGTGTCATTATTTAATAGCCACACCTCGTATTATAACATATTACCATGTATTTTTTTCACCCATGCACTAAAACAACAGAACTAATACACTACTCTACCTGGCTAAGAGTTTTGCTGATTTGTGAATTATTTATTCGTACCAGCTACACCTACATGTATGAATTTAAGGTCTGTGTTTGCTGACAGGCAAATTCAGCAACTGCTTGCATGGTGTGTAGCAACAAAATGAGAGTACGTGACAATTTTGTATGTAACGGTTACTATCAAAATAGTTAAATTTGATGAAATGTATTTTGATGTGACTTTTATTTATCTTTCAGTTATCTGATTCTGTGGTGAGAATCAGACCAGATCCCATCAGGCTTCTGAGTTTCCTCTGTATGAAGCAGGAAAATAAATACCTCTCTCTGTCCCTCTCTGTGTGTCTCTCCCAGGTGAAGACCATCCCAGTGCTGCAGGTGAAGATCTCCGTGCTGCAGGAGGAGAAGCGCCAGCTCAGCGTACAGCTGAAGAGCCAGAAGTTCCTTGGGCACACGCTGGGCTTCAGCAAGGCCCGCGGCGGCAGCAGCAACCAGCAGGGGGAGCTCTACATACACATACCTGAGGACGAGGCTCCTAATTCACGGAGCCCTGTCCCTACTCCAACTAGCCCCGCCCCCATTCCGACAAGCCCCGCCCCCACTCCTACTAGCCCTGCCCCAACTCCCACTAGCCCCACCCCAACTCCCACTAGCCCTGGGCGGGAGGTGCGGTCTGTGGGGGTGGGCCCCGAACTGGAGAGGCGGAGCCGGGAGGTGGGCGTAGGGGTGGAGGAGCGTGATTTGGGTCTTGTCCCGGAGGCGGAAGCACTGAGGAACAAGGTGGGGCAGCTGGAGAGCACCCTGCAGGAGCTGAGGGCGGCCAGAGAGAGGGAGGCCCCGCCCCCGAGGGCGGAGCAGGCTGTCAGGACCACCAGCGTGGGCTGGCAGGAGCTGCTGGGCGGAGCCGGGGAGCTGCAGACGGTGGTCAGCTTTACCCAGCAGCCTCAGCGTCGGGAGCAGAGGAGCGTGGGGATCCAGGTGTACACGCTGGAGCAGCCTGTGCTGATGAGGGCGGAGAGGTGCAGCTCTCCCCCGGCCCCGCCCAGCCTGGGGGCCCGCCCCACCCCTGTGGAGAACGGCCAGCCAGAGCCAGTCAAAGGTGAGGAGCTCCTTATTAACATGTGATGTGCGTGTGTATGTGTTGGTTGGGTGCAAGTGTGTGTTATCTTTATAACTGTAAAAGCAAGAAGAATGGTCTGAACTTCTTTATCATTTCACCGCACTGTGTCGGGTCATATCAGAAAAGCTACCCCAGGCATAGAAATCAATATAAGACTGTTTCTGATTTGATGGTGGTTCCTTGTACAGTACATTCATTTTAGTACAGCGGAAATGTCACATGAGCACAGCCAAATCACATGGAAACTGGAGCTAAATAGCAGAATGCACTGTATGTAACTAAATAGCATATTTTTTGTAGCGGATACTAAATGAAGTGCTTTCATTGTGGTAAAGTCATGTAAATGTCTGACAGACATCAGGATGAGGCAGACGGCTCTTTCAGTAACCTTGTGTTTGTCTGTCTTTCTCTGTCTCGCTATCTTTCACTCTGGCTCTCTATCTCTCCTCTAAGACTCTGCCTCTACGCTCCCTCCCACTGTCTGCTCCAGGCAGGTGCAAGGGGTCCTTCACAGAAGTGAGGTGTCCAGATCTGTGCCTGTCTCCAAACCTGCAGCGGAGATGCTCAACGCCACGGAGCTGAAGTCCAGCCGGGGGTCGCCACAGCAACCACAGACAGGGGGCCAATCACATGCGAGCACATCACAGCCAGGTGAGGAGGAGAATGGTGCGAGCAGTATTTTTTATATATCTGTTTTTCCTCTCTCTCCCCTCCATACCCACTGAATCCCTCTCTTTGTTTGTCTCTCCCCCTCCCTCATCTTTCCCAAATCTTTATCTCCCCCCTCCCTTCTCAGACTAGTGTCGTCATGAGCTTTTCAGCCTAATGTTCTGCTAATTTGTTAAAGAATGAGTTATTTCACTCGTCCTGATTTTATCTTCATAGTACTATTTGCTTGTCTTCCTCAGCTGTGTTGCAGCGCCCCCTGTGGCCTGTGGCGGAACAGAAGGCAGAGAGTGAAGCTGCCCCCCTCTCCACCAAGCCGAGTCCGCAGCTCAGCAGCGCCCCCACAAGGTGAGGGAGAGTACTGCACAGTGTGAAAGTATGTGTGTGAAAGAGTGTGTGACCGTTAGTGAGAGTGTGTGAGAGTGTGTGAGGGGTTTCCGTCTGTGACCTGCTTTGTGGAGGCCAATACAAACTCAAAACACCCATTCGTTATCCTTTCACATTTTATACACTGTAATAAGCTTACTATACACTCAGAGAGGCACAGTAATGGTTAAGAAGCCGGCATGTTAATTGAAAAGGTATGGTAAATATCTGCACGGTAACAGAGAATGCACTGAGCTTAGTTTACAGTGCTATGAAGTGTAGTGTGTGTGTCAGTATGTGTGCAAGGTGTTTGAGGTGACTCCAGGTTATTGTGTTTTGTTCTTCAGGTATGAGTCCTCCTCCTCAGATGAAAGCAGCAGTGAAAGTTCTGAGGATAGCGATGCCAGCGAGTACCATGAGGCCACTGAGAGACTACCCGACACCCCCACCCACCATCCTGCCCAATCACCATCTGGAGTCTCCAGCCCCAAACAGGAAGTCACCCAATCACTGCCCTCTGTCTCCGCCCCTAAACCTGATGTCAACCAATCACAGCCTGCTGGCTCCACCCCTAAACAGGGAGTCAGCCAATCAGCAACCACTGCCTCCACTCCAAGACAGAGTGCTGTCCAATCAGCTCCCACTGCCTCCATCCCCAAACAGGGTTCCGTCCAATCCTCATCCAGTTATCCGTCTCTGAAGACCCATGAAAAGGCACCTGGGAATGACAGCCTCAGCCCCTCTGGGTCTGGGGAAACCAAGTAAGAGACACTCGAGTGTCACAGGGTAGTGTCATGGTTCAGTAGTTGGGCTTGTAACTCATAGGTTTCCAGTTTAATTCCCACTGCTGTTGTTCCTTGGGAAAGGTACTTCCTATAAACTGCTTTGGCGAAATATCCAGCTGTATAAATGGACAGAGTGTTCTGAATAAGAGCGTCCGCTAAATACCTAAAACATAATGTAAGAGCAGCAGTGAACCTCTGTGCTGCTGTAGGAGAGAAGCATAAGACGGCGTGTTTAGGGATTTTGTAGATTTAAATATTAGAAGTACAAGTTATCACAAAGTTGCATGCTGTTTTTCTGAAATGTCACCAGGGTACGGTGGAAATGAATTTTGATAAGCCACTCCCCTTGTGCGCTGTTCCCCTTACGCTAAGCTAATGTTTGATGCTGTATGCTGTGGTTCAGTGTTAATTCAGTCGCGCCGCTCCCCTTGCGCTAAGCTAATGTTGTATGCTGTATTTCTTCCCTCCAGACTGCAGCTGACTGACAGTCTGATGGCCGCTCTCCGTGTGCTGCAGAAGGCTCTGGTCGAACCTGCTCTCTTCAGCCAGCAGGAGGCGGTATGCTCTTCCCTTCTCTGTCTTTCAGAACGTGTGCATTCTTACGCTCAATGCAAAACCGTCAAACGCACTCAGAGCTACAGCTCCTCCACTGTAACATGCCAAGAATACGTTTTAAAATTTTACAATGTGACAAGAACATGTTGCATTGTCTCTGATAAGATATTAAATACTTTAAGCTGAAATGGTTATATTTGAACTTTTTTTATTGAATTGCATAGGCTGTTAAAGGGAGTAAGCATGTTTAATTTGACCTAACTCTTAGTTTTTACTGATTTGTGTATTTAACAGTCAGTCATAGCAGAACTAGCTACTGAGCAAGTATCAAACATCTGGATTCTCCACCAACACAGGAACGAATGTAAGAAACACAAACCAAAGTAACGTCTAACTGCAGCGCTGTTTATTTGTTGTGCATTAGCATATTCCAGCATATTTACATGGGTTAGACGTCTATCAGGCCATGTACACAACTACACAGCGGTAGAGCACAACAGGAAGGACACAACGGCAGCAAACAAAGGGTTACATCTGACTGGGGTGAGCAGAAAGCTAAAAGAAGTTCTAAATTTACTCTTGTGTTTGCAGTGCGAGACAAACACGCTTGTGACAGCACATCAAACCCCTGTGCCCATATAAGGCTTCTTTGTTAGGACACACACCTAATTCTGTTCCTCGTTACATATTCACCCATGATGCACAGCTGGTCAGGATTTTCCGAGCTTCGGCTCTTCAGCCTCACCATATAAGCATTTTTTTTACCCTAGTCGATCTCTTGCTCGGCTCCGGCTTTTGAAAACTTGCCAAACAGGAATAAAGCGCCACAGCGCTGCTTTAACACCAAGCAGTTCGCTGAACCCATGAGCAGCTGAGTCACGTGTTAAGCTGAAATCTTAAGGTCAGCTTATCCAGGGTGTGAATTGACACATTAGTTAGTTTTTACCTGGAAAAATCAGGGAAAAATAGGAAATGTGAATGCTTCTGTGAGACTAAAAACACATTTTTTTTTTTTTTCACAGAAACAGAAGCATGTTTTTAGTCTCACAAGGCTGAGTAATGTGTTAAGTTGAAATCTTAAGGTCAGCTTATCCAGGGTGTGAATTGACACATTAGTGAGTTTTTACCTGGGAAACTCGATATAAGCAGCTCTAGGAAAATGAGGAAATGTGAATGCTACAGACTGAGGCTAACAGAGACCTGAATGGAGTATCATTGACACTGGCTTCAGCTCTGTGATCTCATTTTATTTATGAAAGGGTGGAGGAGAGTAAGGAAAAGAGAGGGACACAGATGATTTAGGAGAACAGAGAGAGAAAGAGAGGAAGACAGGAGGAGAGAGTGGAGATTCACTGCTTTGGTTACTGTCACCAGGTTTTGTCACCTTCAGCATGTAGGATCTCAGTGTTGATTTCACCTGTCATTAAACAAATTCATCATTCAAAAGAAGTGTGACCCACCTGAAGCCTGTGTTTGCTTTAGAGCACGTTTGAGGAAGCGCAGAAAGGCGAGTCCTTGAGAGAGGACGTCGAGTGGAATAAGGGACAATAAGAGATGTTCACCCTTTCTGTATCCCTCCCTCATCTATTTCTGCCACAGCGTTGCCGGAGCCTTTTCTCCAGATTGCTGCTGGCACGCGACCGTAGATATTTTCAGAACGTAAACAGAGATGTGGGCCTCTAGGCGTTAGTTTCACTTCAGAGGATGTTGCCGTGGGAACCGCGGAGGGCCCAGCTGTCTTGAGAGTGTGGGATCTCTCTCTGAACGTCACTCGCAACCACCAAAATGTACCGATTTATATCCACAGTCACAAATACACCACATGTGAGGGAGCTGTCTCCATCATACAAGGCCTCAGGGTGAGCTGTCCAAGTCAGTGTGGGCAGGGGGTTTTTCCAGGAAGAGTGAGTTTCCTACAGGAAGTGATGCAGCTAAGCCACAGGAAGTGGTTAACAATTCTCTGAAAAATCATTGAGTAACTGAAAAAAGAAATATGTTTCCATTCAGAAAAATGCATTTTATACAAAATGACAACATGCAGTGTCATTAGTTGTGAGATTTAATGGGACCAGTGATACAGCTTTAACACTGTCATCAAAGCCAGCAAAATTCTACTTATAAAATAAGTAGATGCGATTTAATAACTGTCATGCGAAATTATAACGCTCACAAAAAAAGTGTATTTTTTTGACAAGTTGAAAACTCATCAAAATATCAAAATAACAAAATATATGGGCCACAAAATGTATTGCTTTTAATCAAATTAAGAACAGCAGTTGTCTTTTTTTTTAAATAGTATTTTTTATATGTTTACAGTTCTAACATGTCATTGAGGATTTTGCTTGGAATGTATCTTTCACTTCTTATATTACAGGACACAAAGGTGTCAGTAAATAACCATTGCAAATCACCAGGAACACAATAACTTGTACATGTACATAATAGATAATAGATATAAAAATCAGAAGCAAAGCGTGTTCTCCGTGCCCCTCACAGGGCTGGGTTACAGGCAAGTCGGAGGGCAGCTTTGGAATGTGGGATTTTAACCACTGCGATACCGCTGCTTTCTGTGGGCTGGAGCAGCTGGAATTGTGGGTCTGTTTTTAACGTCGGCACGGTTAGTCCCGTCAGGACTCCTCAGGCAGGAGCCGCTGAAGGGCTGTGCGGACCCTTTAAGAGGGGAATGAGCACTTCCTCTCCTGCAGATAATTGCGTACACATCTCTCTGTCTTACACACGCCATCTCTGTCTCTCTCTCTCCCTCTCATCCCTCTTGGTGTCTCTCTATGTTGTCCAGATTTCCAATTTCCTTGCAGACATTACAGGATTCTTCTTATGTTCCTGAAGCCTACATACATTCACATACATTGTACATACAACAAAATACAATGTAGATGCCCCTGAGCGAGGCCCTTTACCCCGCATTGCTCCCAGGGGGCATTGGCCCTTGGTTAGCCTAATCAACTGTAAGTCGCTTTGGTTATAAGCATCAGCTAAATGACCGTAATATAATGTAATGCAGATTATGTATTTTTTTTTTTTTATGCATTCAAACATAACATACGCAAAATAATAACCATAATGAAAAAATAATGCAAAAACATTCTTTTGTTTCTTTCATTTTGTTCTGTTTCTCTCCCCTCTTTATTTTCTTTCCCTTGTCTCTTCCTGTCTCCCTCCCACTGACTTTTTCCTGACTTTTTCTCCCTTTCTTTGTCTTTGTCCTCTCCTCTTTCCCTCTACCCCCTGTTCTTACTGTCTCACTTCTGCTCTCTCTTTTCCTCTTTTCTCCTCTCTTTCTGTCTTCCCCTTTCTCCCTCTCACTCTCTCCCTCTTACATGCTCTTTTAATTTCAAATTAATTTAATCCAAATGAGATTGTTGACCTGACAATAAACAGGACATGCGTTTCCAGGGCGTTTTAAAACATGAATCCGTGAGTCACATGATGAGTGATTCAGAAATGTTTCCAGTAGCTTCTCTGAGTCTCCCATAGTCTGTATGAGAGCAGCATTCACAAGTCTGAAAAAAAAGATGAAAGTTCAGTGACCATATCTGATTGAGTCCATGCAGCCCAGAACAGCCAAACTTTGTGTGTAAACTGGATTGTTGCGTTACCATGGTAATTTGTAAGAGTGGCAGATAAGGATTATGGGAGGTTTGGATACAAGCTGGGGGTTAAAAAGCCATGAAGCCGTTTAGAGTTTTTATTATTTCCAGAGTCCTGGTTTCCTATCATCTGGGGCCTGTTTACTCTCTGAATCACAAGAGATAGAAAATCTAACAGCCATGCAAAATTAGAAATAAGTACATTTCACAAGACTCCATTCTGTGTTTTTATTTCACCCTTACACAGCTCTTTCTTGCTGTCTTTCTCTGCGCTCTTCTACTGCTCTGTGGTGGTGAAGCTTATTAATTGTTTGTTCAGGGTTGCTCTGTTGTTGCATTGCTTGAGTGTGTGCAGTAGTACAGAGCGTGGGTGTGTGTTACTGGGAGTAAGTGTGTGTTACCGTGCTGACCTTCCTGCCAGGCCACCCTTGCAGAAGAGGTTTTAACCTCATGGGTCAGTATGACAGTGAGCAAGCTGCTGATTGATAAGGTGTGGTTGTGTGTAACCATAGCTGAGTCTCTCCCTCTCTTTTTCTCTCCCTCCCTCCCTCTCCCTCCCTTTCACTCTCTCTCCCTTTCTCTCCCTCCTTCTCCCTCCCTCTCACTCTCTCCCTCTCTTTTTCTCTCTCCCTCCCTCTCTCTTGGACTCTCTCTTCAATGACTCAACTCTTCAATTCAATGTGCTTTATTGGCATGACGTATGCACACACACACATGCTGCCAAAGCAATAAAAACAATACATTCAGACAATTAGCATTAGCATTAATAAATTTCTCTCTCTCTCCATCTCTGTGCAGAAGTCGGCCTACAGCCTGGTGCTGCAGGAGTGGCTTCGCGTGTCCTGCCACAGGACGGCAGATACAGGCGTGGTCAGGGCCTACATGGAGGCCTTCTCCTCCGTCTCCCCGCAGCTGCTGCAGTTCGTGGTCAATATGGCCGACGGCAATGGCAACACCGCCCTGCACTACACTGTGTCCCACTCCAACTTCCCTGTGGTCAAACTACTGCTGGATACAGGTGTGTGGGGAGCACTGTGTGTGTGTGTGTGTGCTTGTGTTTGTGTTTGTGTGTGTGTGTGTGTGTGTGTGTGTTTGTAACGCTGTATTGTTACCTGTGTCCTTGCTCAGGTGTTTGTAACGCTGTATTGTTACCTGTGTCCTTGCTCAGGTGTTTGTAACGCTGCTGTATTGTTACCTGTGTCCTTGCTCAGGTGTTTGTAACGCTGTATTGTTACCTGTGTCCTTGCTCAGGTGTTTGTAACGCTGTATTGTTACCTGTGTCCTTGCTCAGGTGTTTGTAACGCTGTATTGTTACCTGTGTCATTGCTCAGGTGTTTGTAACGCTGTATTGTTACCTGTGTCCTTGCTCAGGTGTTTGTAACGCTGTATTGTTACCTGTGTCCTTGCTCAGGTGTTTGTAACGCTGTATTGTTACCTGTGTCCTTGCTCAGGTGTTTGTAACGCTGTATTGTTACCTGTGTCCTTGCTCAGGTGTTTGTAACGCTGTATTGTTACCTGTGTCCTTGCTCAGGTGTTTGTAACGCTGTATTGTTACCTGTGTCCTTGCCCAGGTCTCTGTAATGCTGACAAACAGAACAAGGCAGGCTACACAGCGATAATGCTGACTGCACTGGCTGCGTTCCACTCGGACAGCGATCTGCACACCGTCCTGCAGCTGCTGCGCTCTGGGGACGTCAACGCCAAGGCCAGCCAGGTACACCCCCTCCAGAACATTCCACTGAGTTCGCAATCAAACCATGTGTAATCTTTTGAAAAGATTCCTTTTGTGTGTATACGTATGTTTGTGTACGTATGTGTGTGTTTGTGTATACTTTGTTTTTCTCTTTGTGTTTGCCTGTGATTGCTCTTCTCTCTTTGGAAGCATTGAATTAGATTAGTCTAATTCCTCACACACTGGATTAGATTAGTCTAACTCTTCTCAGATTACATGGGATTAGTCTAACTTTTCTCACTGTGGTCGAGATTAGGATAATTTGTCGCATCAGATGTAATTATCTTTCATTAGATTGGCTATTAGTCTAACTGTTCTCAAACTGGACAGGAATAGTGTTGATTTCATTGGCTGATGAGGATTAGTGTTAACTCCTCTCTGACTGGAGAGGTTAAATAAAACTTTTCTCTGACTGGACAAGATCTATGAAAGTCTTCACCAGTTGGGCAGGATTTGTGAAATTGTTTTCTGGTCATAGAAGGATATTGCCATTCACTGATTGGACAATTGCCCTTCTTTAATGGGACAGCATTATCCTTGCCCCCCTCTGATTGGTCAGTATTAGCCTTGTCCCCCTCTGATTGGACAGTATTAGCCTTACCCTTTTTTAATGGGACAGCATTATCCTTACCCTCCTCTGATTGGTCAGTATTAGCCTTGCCCCCCTCTGATTGGTCAGTATTAGCCTTGCCCTCCTCTGATTGGACGGGATTAGCCTAATGCTCCTCTTTGTTTGCTGCAGGCAGGGCAGACGGCCCTGATGCTGGCGGTCAGCCATGGTCGGGGGGACATGGTGCGGGCGCTGCTGTCCTGCGGGGCACAGGTCAACATCCGGGACGAGGACGGTTCCACCGCGCTCATGTGCGCCTGCGAGCACGGCCATGTGGACATCGTGCGCCAGCTGCTGTCCGTGCCTGGCTGTGACGCCACGCTGACCGACAACGTGAGCATTACCGTCTCTCTGTCCCTCTCTAAGCTGGGTGTATATCTCAGAGGTTGCAGGTTTGATTCTCAGATAGGGCACAGCAGCAGCTCTTATACCCCTGAGCAAGATGAATGATGTGTAAAAACGTAAACTTATCTGGAATCCCTCCAGATAAGAATGTCTGTTTGAGTTGTAAGTTGCTCTGGATAAGAGCGTCTGCCAAATGCCTGTAATGTAATGTAAAACTCAAACTTAAATTCAAATTCAGCTTGCTTTATTGGAACTGTACCTTCAGCAGCTTGGAGTAGCTTAGCCCCTCATTTTTCTGGCTGGTGGTGGGCTCACACGCATAAAGAAACAGCTGGCTTGCTCTCGCCTGTGAAAGACAGGGTACATTGAGTTAGCACCTTTGCTGTTTAGCAGTCACTTGGCTATAGGCTAAATAAACTTACCATTGTCTTCAAATTTGGCTCAAAAGCAATGGTTCCTTTCTTATTTCCTCACACAGTCCTGGAAAAATTTTTCACCTCAACTTGAACTTGCCAAAGTTTCCCTAGTGATTAAAAAAAATATATATTTTTTTTTTTTGTCAAGAACAGATGTTGATTGGACCTGGCGCCTGTGTCTCTCTCCCAGTTATTTCCATGTCAGCAAGTGTGAAATCATAGATTTGATTGGCGAGTCCCCGTCTGAAGCCCTCTAGTCTGTGAGAGAGAGCACATGACTTCTCTCAGTGGTGCTTTTTTAAAGATTTTTCCCCCTTTTTTTTTAGGATGGCAGCACAGCTCTCTCCATCGCCCTGGAGGCGTGTCAGAACGACATCGCCGTGCTCCTGTACGCTCACCTCAACTTCGCCAAGCCCCCCTCCCCCGTGAGTAGGACCAAATTCACCCGTTACCCCTCCCATAAACTGGAAACCTCCAGTGCACCATTCAAAATTTATACATATATTTTATATTATATGCACTTATGTGGACCTAGAGCTGCATAACACACAGAGTCAAGAGGACATACAGCTTTATTTTAAAGTATATACACTAAACAAGTCCAAGGGTGTATTTAAGGATATATGCGCTTAAAATGAACTAGAGCTATATAGTGTGAAGTACATACTAAGCATTAACTATAGCTGTGTATTACTAAGAATTCAGCTGTATTTTTGAATATAAAGACAACGGATCTTGTAGCTTTATTTCTGGTTATATACACACAGGATTGTATGTATGTTTGTATGTATGTGTTATTTAGCCTGTTCTATTGAAAAGAGTGTCTCATGGAAAAACACCGGAATTGCAAATTTCATTGTCTGTTCTGGGAAGCTCAAATGGACTGAAGGAATGTAACGGTGCAAACCTGATTAAGGCACCTCTCTCCACATTCCCACTAATGACTCAGTTATAGGACGCAGAGGAAGACAAACGGCCGTCTGTGCTGTGCGTCACTGCGGCATTCTGGGAAAATGGGCCACCGTGACAATGCAAGGGCATGAGGAACAAGGTCAAACGCAGAAGAATTAATCAAGCGGCACTGCGTGGTCAGCCATATTCTGTCCCCCTGCCACATAACAGCGTAGGGCGGCAGCATGTCCAAATGTAGAGGGAATCGAGTTGTAACAGTGAGGTTGCAGGTTTGAGTCCCAGGGAGATCATTGTCAATGTGCCTACAGCACACATGCAGCTGCAGTAAATATCCAGCTCTAATTAACCGATTCTATCAAAGTTGCTGTGGATAAGAACGCATGTTTAATGCCTATCATGAAAATCAAGCATCTGCTTATGGAAGGAGTTTGGAGTTTGGGTTTGCTGTGTCCATGTTAAAGGGCAAAAGGGGACATTCTGCTTGTCTTTGTTACTTAAGGCTTCATTATTAAATAAAGTGTTTAACTTACCGGTTCTGGTTGCTCAGGTATGAATACTGTTTAATCAAGTGTGAGAGAGGAGTTGAGCACATAACACCACAAGGTAAAACAGTGATTAGAAAAATCATGACAACAGGAATATTGTGACTCATTGTTGTGTGATTTTGTGAATTCCTAAGCCTTTCTGTAGTGTGAGCTGGAGTGCATCCAGCCCTGTTTGTTTTTTCCTGTGTTTTCAAAATAAAATTTCTCATGTCTCTTGTTCCCTTTAGGTTTCACCAAAAGCTCACCATCTGGGAACCTCGCCGCCCCCTGCAGGTGAAAGAAAGTAACTGCATGACAATATGGACCAGACTGCACTCCTGCTCACAGCTCCTTCACCTTCACCTCATTGTGTATGTGTGTGTGTGTGTGTGTGTGTGTGTGTGTGTGTATGAGGCATGAGTGAGTCTAATAAAGTTTTGTTTGTAAACATATAGAGTGAACAGTGTTAAGAGACAGAAGACTGACTTTGTGTAGAACTCCAGGAATACAGTGTAATGACCTACTCCGAATTTTTATACTGGTTAAAACCACCCAATACTTACAACAAACTGCTTTCTTATTATTCCAAATAACACACAGATTTTTCAAGACATGCACAAGAACATCAGCACCAGAAACTATTTTTAGATAACACAGTGAAAGACACATTGTTCTTGTTTGGTGTATGTAATCCAGTGAGAGTCAGCACACATATTAGTGATTAGTCTCACTTTGTAGGGGACTGGGCAAGTTTGTAAAATTTAGTGAAGAGGGTTAGTCAACAGCTTTATGAGTGTATAGGGGATTAGTGGAAGTGCATAGAGGTTAGTGCAGGTGTGTAGGAACTAGCACAGGCATGTAGGGGTTAGTGTACATTTGAGTTCACATATCAGTGTAGTTTCTTTTCATTTCCACCAACCGCAAGTGAGAGCAAAGAGCGGAGAAAAATGCTACACCTTCCCAGAATGTAGTCAATTAGAAATGACTGCTTTGAGGCAGGGAGAGCTCTGATTGGTTTACCGTTTCCCATCCAACACATTGCAGTGCTCAGCCAATCAGCTGCAGGCAACAAAGCATAGCCCTTGGCAACCATTTCCCGTTGGTCACATGACTAGAATATACCCTGACTTAGAAGGGAGGTTACGCTGATGTGTGAACATTGGGCACGTGTGTGGGCCTCATTGTAGGGTGTGTTGGGTTTTCGTGGACAGTAACGAAGGTGTTTGAGTCAGCAGACAGGTGAGTGTATGGGTGTAGGGGTCACTTTGGGGGGAATTTAGGGAGCTCTGAGAAATCTGAGTAACTTAAATCAGTGCTCTGCACTTACTCCAGATGTTTTGGCGCTGGGATAAACCCCTCCCAGACAGACCAACAGAAAGAGACAGACAATGGAGTTTGATAGTGAACTCCAAGGCCTCAACAGCTTGAATTAAACTGTAAATATTCAGTGCATTTTTTCGTTTGTTTTTTCGGGATGTGGTAGCCAGAGGCGTAGATTATATAGAGTTTGGCAAACTTGTGTTTGTGTCATGATGAGCATTCAACAGCGTTGCACTGAGGCCAAAGCTCCAGATTAATGCATGTCCCATTCCAGAACCGTCTTCGTCTTCTGTCTTCACCTCAAAAAAAAAAAAAAAATAGACAAAACTGAATCAATGTGTGTGTGTCAACATCATGTAACAACGCAGCACACACCAGCTAAAGATAATTACACTTCTGGGTTTAGATCAAAAGAAAAGTGAATTTTTTCTCTCTCTCTTTTAATTGGCATTGAATTCTTATTCTTGATTATTTTGAACTCGATTACTTTTGTGTAAAATTCTGTTTTGCGATGTATTTCTGAGGAGGTCCTGGTCTCATTATGCCGTCCGAGTGCCCGGTTTGCCAAACTCTCTGTGATTTTGGTATTAGGTAACTGTGCTGTGGCTGGGGGATCAGAAAAGTGAGGTACAAATTGCAGAATATGTATGTCAAAAGAGCAGAAGGCTATGTAAGTCAAAAGTTTTATTCGATTATTGGAAAATTACATATGGCGGAATGTTGGAATCAAAGCAATACTATATATTTTTGAACAACTGCTAATTTGTAAAAAAAAAAAAAAAAAGAAAGTTGTTTTACTTTATACATTCCTTTCTTATCCACAATCTTTGAATATATATCTGTTTTATAATCTTTTATATTCTGTTATTTATCTATATCTTTTTAACTTTATCTGTTTAGTAGCATTTCTAAGTATGTATCTGCTGGTACAGCTACTTGTCTGTGTTAAGCATCACGTTATATTGCCACTTAATAATGATCTTTTGTAATTGGTCCAGTTCATTCTGGTTCTTTTTTCAAATAAATAAATGTTTTGTACTTTCCCCTCAGTGTGGAAAAGTCATTTCTTGTTACAAGTATTTCTGGAGTGTGTGTGTGCGTTTTTTTAATGGTATTTTTCACCATTGAGTGATGCTGTGGTGTTGTCGTGTTGCGTTTTGAGATCGGGAAATCACAGCAGTCCTCGCTGTGTGGCCTTCACAATCACTTCCTGGGTTATTCTTGTAGTAATTTAATTAGTAATATTATTATTAGTCAAAAGGTACTTCTGGAGTAGGCCACTATTGTAATAAATACAGTAAAAGTTATACCACGTGATATTTTCTGTCTTGCTTTTGACTCAGGACAATAATTAACTAATTAGAAAAAAAAAAGAATTACACCACATGAATTGTCCATCAGCACCCATACATCACGATCAGCATTCAAAGCCCACACACATGGGGCACTGGGGTGTGTGGAGCCTTTTCATTAATGTATTTTCACCACTGACTTATTCTGTGGTGTTGGAGAAAAAGCATGTTCAGGTTTCCCAGGGAAATCACAGTATTTCTCACTGTGTTGCCTTCACAATCACGTCCTGGGCTAGATTCAGTCAAACTTGCTTCAACAACATTTGTCTGTAGACTTTACTTACAATTGAATGAGTGTTGCACATGTTCTCCACCAGAACTGTTTGGAGAGGTAATTATCATGATCGCTGACCTTGCCAAACTGTGTTGGAGAAGATAAAAATGAACACTTGTGTTTGAGAGCAAAAGTTAAGGATGAATGTTGATTGAATCCCGGCCTTTGTCTCTGTTCAGACATACAAAACAGACTTTAGTTTGTTTATGAGCATATGGCAGTTTATGGTCTTAAAATTCAAGAACTCATTCCAAAGGACATGGTTGTTTCCAAGTGTAATATAATACAATCAAAGGAAAAAATGCTGTAGTTTAACTGTGTATGCCCGTTACATAATAAAGACTGTTTTGACTGAATTGTGGACGTCCTTAAAAGAGATTTGTTGTTTTGTTTAAATTGCACATAACCTTAAAAAGACTAAAGTCTGGTTTCAATTACACATTCCCTTCAAGAGATTAAAGTCTGATTTGATTGAATTGTGGATGCCGTTGAAGAGACTAAAGTCTGATTTGATTGAATTGCGGACACCCTTAAAGAGATTAAAGTCTTTTTTGATTTAATATAGACCCCTGCCTTCTGTAATGATAAATCAAGCCCACAATACACCACTGCAGACGCTGAGACCCCTCACTGACCCTGGATCAGGGTTGCTGGTTCTACACTGAGGCAGGGAGGGGCACAGAGACCCCTCATTGATCCTGGAACAGGGTTGCTGGTTCTACACTGAGGCAGGGAGGGGCACAGAGACCCCTCAGTGATCCTGGAACAGGGTTGCTGGTTCTACACTGAGGCAGGGAGGGGCACAGAGACCCCTCAGTGATCCTGGAACAGGGTTGCTGGTTCTACACTGAGGCAGGGAGGGGCACAGAGACCCCTCAGTGATCCTGGAACAGGGTTGCTGGTTCTACACTGAGCCAGGGAGTGGCACAGAGACCCCTCATTGATCCTGGAACAGGGTTGCTGGTTCTACACTGAGGCAGGGAGTGGCACAGAGACCCCTCATTGATCCTGGAACAGGGTTGCTGGTTCTACACTGAGGCAGGGAGTGGCACAGAGACCCCTCAGTGATCCTGGAACAGGACTCTTCCCACAATGTCCACATACTGTTCCCACATGCTGTCTCTTTCTCTCCGTCTTTATTTCCCCTGCTGTACAATTTAAAGAAAAAGGCAAAAATGGTGCACGGTAGGAAAGCTGCAGTCCAGGAAAAGTGTGCTGGAGTCCCTCTGGCCTTGCAGGTTTGATCATAGATATTGTGTCCCACTGCCCCCCCCCCCCCCCCCTTCTCTCTCTCTCCTTCTCTCTCTCTCTTCTCCTCTCCCCTTTCACTGTCTCTCCTCCTCCTCTCCCTCATTGCCCTACCTCTCTTTTTCAGTATATGTATATATTTTTTTGTTTAAATGCTTTTATTTTCTGGGAAATACATGACAATGCATGTTGCAAAATATGTGATTTTTTCTTTTCAGTAATTCAGAGAAAATGATCACAATAAATTGTGTATTAATCGGCCATAGAATGAAAACAACAGTGAGAACGTGCAGCTGTATCTCTCATGTCTCTATTAATGTCTCTCTCTCCTCTCTCTCCCCCTCTGTGTTCACACTATCTCAGTCGTCGCCCCCCCCCCCCCCCCCCCCCCGTTTCTCATTAATTATTCATAAAGAGTAAAGTCAGGCAGTAATGTTCCATTCTGGGGGGGGGGCACGGCTACTCCACATGCATCCTCCACATCCCTCTCTCTCTCTCTCTTTATCTCTCTCTGTCCCTCTTTCTCTCTCCTCCTCCTTTTTCTATTCCCTAAGCAGAGCATCTCCTACAACTCTCTCTCCCTCTCACTCACCTCTCTCTCTCTCTCTCTTTCTTTCTCTCCATCTCACTCACCTCTCTGTTTCTCTCTCTTTCTGTCCCCCCCCCCTTTTCCTCTGTCTCTCTGGCACACTCTAGTCTGCTCTCCTTCAAATTCACGTAATTATAATGCATACATATTTGCCACACAAATATCCATGTAAATTACATCATGGGACGTGTTTGTCGGCTTACGGGCATGCATAATTCATTCTGCTTCACTCTGGATCTTGGCTGTGGATCTCTTCAGGGCAACATTCTCCAGATCCCCCATTGAGGGTGGGACAGGCAGACACTAGATCAGCTGCTGGCCTGGGGGGATGGGGGGGGGGTGAAGGGCGGGGTGGTGAAGCTCCAGAGAGAGAGAGTCTTGCCCCCCCCTCCTTCCCCCTTTCCCCTATTAGAGGGGAGCTCTTTCTCTCTCTCCATCGTCACACCTCCATCACTGTCTTAGGGCTTGTTTACATTGGCAGAGATGGACTACTTGGTGTGTGGCTTTCATGAGACTAGCGCTTACCATTTGTATTTTATTTGGCATGTGCACTGCTGTGGGGATGTCTCACAATGTTGAAGAATGGACTCATTTGGTGAGGCACTCGCAGAAAGCTATCCATAAATTCTAACCCTAATCCAAAAAACTAACCCTAACCCAACCCTTAACCTAACCCTAATCCTACCCCCAATCCTAAATGCTAAAACTAAACCAAAAAACTAACCCTTTACCTAACCCTAACCCAAAAAAACTAATCCTAACCTAACCCTTAACCTAACCCTAAATTTTAACCCCAACCCAAATAACTAACCCTAACCTAACCCTTAACCAAACCCTAATCCTAACCCCTAACCCTAAATCCTAACCCTAACCCAAAAAAACCAACCCTTAACCTAACCCTAATCCTAACCCCTAACCCCTAACCCATAACCCCTAACCCTAAATCCTAACCCAAAAAACTAACCCCAAACTAATCCCAACTGTAACCCTAGCCAAAATCCTAATCTTAATATCAAAGCACTTTAGAAATGTAACATTGGAGGCCACATAGCAATAGCAATTACTTTGAGTTACCGTCTGTGTTTTGAACTTTTCACCATTGCAGAGAGCTCCTGTGTAGCCTCATTTCTCACAACAGAAAGTTCTTGTGTAGGTTTATTTCACACTGCAGAGAAATCCAGTTCAGGTTTATTTCACTCTACAGAGAATTACTGTGTAGGCTTATTTCACACAACAGAGAGTTCCTGTTCAGGTTTGTTCAGTACCACAGACAACTCCTCTGCAGGTTTATTCAGAACCATGGAGAGTTCCGCCCAGCTCAAGAGCTTAGGTTTCAGGGACGCATTGGAGAACACCATTTGTAGATCAAAAGCATCATATCTGAATACATTTTGGTTTTTTAACATTAAATCTGTACGGTGATTTAAGAGGAGGAGGTGTTCCTGTACACTGTCAGCAAGATTTCCACATTGTAAAAGAGCAGTAACGTTACATGTTCTTACTTCCCTGTGTGTTTGAGCTTCCTATGCTCTGATCATTATGGCCCTTAATAATGACATTTTTGACACAAGTTCTTCATAAATCTGTTTTTTTTTTTCCTGCGTACCACCCAACGTATCCAAATGGCTATATATTAAAAATATTTTTTGCCATTCAAAATATTCAGAGGACAGCGCAATGTTTGGGGCATGAGTTATGGAATAAATATTGCATCCCGAAACTCTGCAGATGTTTCATAAACAGGTTTCATTAAAACAAAAACACCATCAGCAACATTCTATATATGTATATACCATAAAATGTCCCGTAAACCATAAGCCTGCGCATACTACATTAGGTACAGTTCATGAATAATAAATCTCTAAGGGCTATTGTGACATCATAAATGACATCTGTGGTTTTACGGAAGAAAAAGAGCTGAGAGTTCTTTTTACAGTGCCTTTCACTCATGCGTAACCTTCTGCAGAATTTACCTCATAGTTTTCACTCAAACTGGTGAGAAGTGACCCTCCACAAACGCCTATATTTGTATTCTGCTTTTTAGCACAATTTTTTTCTCCATATTATTTTCCCACCTAATTTGTCTTTGCTGTTCGGATCCTGAGTCACCTAGCTGGCCATGCTCACGCTGGGATTACTGTAGAGGAAGCGAGCGCATCTCCCTGGGGGGTACCTGCTCACGGTGCCATTTCCCACCCACAGGCTGAACGGTCTATATTTACCCAGCCTTACTGTCATAGGTGCAGGACGACATTTACGGAGCCTCGCTGGTCTGATCCTGGATCAGCTCTCACTCACATTGTGCTGTACCTACCCACCTTCCTTACCTGTACCTGGCTAATAAACCAGTGGTTCAGCATCAACTTGAATTCAACATTATAGTGAATGAAACAATAATCTACTTAAACAATACAAATCTGTTGTGAAAAGGCTGCAGGCACAAGCTAAAATGCAGAGAGTCTAATTCAGTGAAATTTGCCCTCTGTCAGACACTGAAGGAAAGAAGTCCAGTACTCATGTGCATCCAGGACTGAATACCGCAAATCCCATCCACACACTGGAGCAATGTCTAAACAGGATGCAGACTGTGGGGCCCATCCACACACTGGAGCAATGTCTAAACAGGATGCAGACTGTGGGGCCCATCCACACACTGGAACAGTGTCTAAACAGGATGCAGACTGTGGGGCCCATCCACACACTGGAACAGTGTCTTAACAGGATGCAGACTGTGGGGCCCATCCACACACTGGAACAGTGCCTTAACAGGATGCAGACTGTGGGGCCCATCCACACACTGGAACAGTGTCCTAACAGGATGCAGACTGTGGGGCCCATCCACACACTGGAACAGTGCCTTAACAGGATGCAGACTGTGGGGCCCATCCACACACTGGAACAGTGCCTTAACAGGATGCAGACTGTGGGGCCCATCCACACACTGGAACAGTGCCTTAACAGGATGCAGACTGTGGGGCCCATCCACACACTGGAACAGTGCCTTAACAGGATGCAGACTGTGGGGCCCATCCACACACTGGAACAGTGTCTTAACAGGATGCAGACTGTGGGGCCCATCCACACACTGGAGCAGTGCCTTAACAGGATGCAGACTGTGGGGCCCATCCACACACTGGAACAGTGCCTTAACAGGATGCAGACTGTGGGGCCCATCCACACACTGGAACAGTGCCTTAACAGGATGCAGACTGTGGGGCCCATCCACACACTGGAACAGTGCCTTAACAGGATGCAGACTGTGGGGCCCATCCACACACTGGAACAGTGCCTTAACAGGATGCAGACTGTGGGGCCCATCCACACACTGGAACAGTGCCTTAACAGGATGCAGACTGTGGGGCCCATCCACACACTGGAACAGTGCCTTAACAGGATGAGCAATTCAGAAGCTCCATTGATTTTGATTGGGTTCAAAATCAGTTCGGACCCTGTGAGGTCACATGATGTCATCTGGGGTCAAATGAGGTCACTTCCCCTCAAGCATGTGCCCTCATCCCATTAATCGGACAAAGCAGCGGCCATTAGGTCACATTACACATTACAGCCCTCTATCCATCACACACCACTCAACTCCTTCAGCAAAGCAGTAAGAGTGAGCAAACAAGATTGCTGAGGAACACTTTAGAGGTATTAGAGAGCTGTGCACATATAAGGGAGGAAATCACACAGAAAAATTTATACTCACTTCTGGTTCCAGGCTTTACACTTAGATGACCACTCCACAGCACAATCAGCCAACAAGACGTGGTTCCATGTTTGTATGCATGTGTGCGTATCGCCAATGCAGGCGTTATACAGACTGGTGTGTGCCTCCCTCTCTGTCCGCTATGTGCCTGTGCTGTAGTTATGTACTATTGTATTTCTATGCTCATGTGGTCATTCTTGATGTTTGGGGTATGCAAGGCAAATGTCCACTTTGAGGATGACAATAATCAATCAATCAATCAATCAATCAATAAGTCAATCAGTCAGTCAGTCTGTCAATCAACGTAAATCAATCAATGCAATGCTGACCACTGAGGTAATGTATGTTCTACTGTAACATAAATTTCCTTTATATTAAGTTAAAATTTACTTGGTATTATATTATTGAAAGTACAGAATTTGCATCATATGCAGAGTGTGGATTTTTGTTTGTACATGTGATGTTTATTTGAAAATAAAGAAAAACAATAGGAATTAAAATATGATCATTTGACACATATCCATTTCTCATGTATTATTTAACATGAGTAAATCACATGGTAGCTTCATTTATATACAATATATACAGTGCATTGTACTGTATTTTCATTATTTCAGATCATGCTTACGGGAGCGTTCAGTGTAAAATCTGTCTGCCTCTTCATAAATTAACTGCAGTCTTTGC
>JAFBMS010000453.1:0-5000 GCA_019788955.1 Albula glossodonta | reverse complement strand
GATGGTCACGTACTCTTACAAACAGGCAACAGAGGCAAACATGATAAGCAATACAAGACCGAGAACTTAAGAAAGAGAAATAAACAGATTAAAACTTATTAAAAGCTACTTTTCAAAAATGCGTTTTAAGTTTGGTCTTAAAAAAGAGACCTTGACATGGCTGTTCTGATGTCCACAGGGAGACTGTTCCACAGTTCAGGGGCGGAGTGTTCACCCCGGACTCTGAGACGGCAAACGCTGATTTCAATACTTCATACTACATGCTAGTGTCAGTTTTACACAAGTGATATCATGTGATGAGAAAGAAGCTGAGCATCCAACTGAAAGGTAGAGGATTCTATTCCATTGAATGGTGCGGCTGCTGTACCCATAAACAAAGCTCTTAACCGGAAATGCTTCGCTAAATATCCAGCTGCATAAATGGGTAGTTTTGTCTACATGCAGATTCTAGAAGTCGCTCTGCATAAGAGCATCTGCTAAATGCTTAAATGTGATGAGAGAGAGAGAGAGAGAGAGAGATGGAGAGGGAGAGGGGAGAGGAATCTTTGCTGTATTCTGTAGCCTCTCTCAGCTCTGTTTAGGTCGGTTCAATTAAAATGTCTTTGCTGGCGTGACAGATAGCACACAGGTCACTGCCAAAGCGTGATCACCGCTCATGTAAAAGCATGTGGGCCGAGGAAATGGTCTGTTGTTTCTCTATGTCCTGCAGCAACGGTGAGATTAGTCCAGTAAATTAGATATGGGACAGTATCAAGTAGCGGCAGGTAGAGAAACATTTGTCTGTCAGGGTCTCAAAACTATGCTTTTCCCCTGCAGAGTAATGGATGTTTCATTTCGTTTGTGTAAAAATTGTAGAAAATCGGGGCAGTACAAATGTAATTTGTTAATAGAGCCTCTTTCTTCAACTCTGTGTCCTTCCTCCTCTCTCTCCTTCCCTCTTTTCATTGTGTTTTACAGTGTGTCCCTGTGGGTGATCCAGCACACTCTCTCGTTTTGCCGTTTTTTTGTGATATAAACCAGTTGACTAATTTTCTGTGTTTTTCTCATTCGTGCCCGGAAGCCTCTTTGGGTTAGTGGGTTAGTGGTTAGCGTAGCGCTAGCGGCCTCAGTACCAGATGACTCATTCTCAACTGCAAGGCTATTTGCTGACCAGAAAGCATCATAAGTTTTAAATAGCTTGGTCTTCATCTGCTTTCTGGTACTCTTATGTACTCTCCAGAGAGTTTTAAATGTTGAATTATTTTAAATGTAGACACAGCATAATATAAAATAATTCCTGAGGATTTTTCTAAAAAAAAAAAAAAGAAAAGAAAAGAAAAAAAAACATTTTGGTATTCACACAACTTTAAATATCAGAAGCAAGAAAGGATGAGAAAAGGGAAATTTTACAGTTTATGAACCAACAATTTTGCATTATTTTGTTCTTGTAGTTTATCTTGTAAACATTTCTGTTATATTGACCTAACCAGGAGCTAAAGATGGACCTTCTATAGCCACGCCGTATATCGACTATATAAATAGCTATGAACGGCAATTAGCTACCTCTATTGCCACGTATTTGCTGCACCATGTTAAAAATAGGTAAACTGGCCCACGTCAACTCCCTGAAGTAAATATGCCAAATCTGTGGGTCCTTCATAGGGGCAAAGAATCATGGGAGAGGATCATTAATGGGCAGGAAAAATACCAGCATCAGAATGTGGGCACTCAGATCTTAATGGCTCTCAGGTCTACTTGTGTCTGTGCCATATTCTTATGTCAAGAGTCTTTTCTGTTTGCATCATCTTAATAGGTTTATTTCCCTGAGCAATCTTACACTATCTGCAGCTTTTGTTTTAAGTATTTATGTATGTATGTATTTATTTATTTATTTATACTTTGAGTGTGTGTGTGTGTTTGTGTTTGTGTGTGTGTGTGTGTGTATGTGTCTGTGTGTGTGTGTTTATTGTGTGTGTGGATTCAACTCATGTTTTATCAGCTATGGAATTTTAAACTGCCATCTTCTGTTACCATAAACGGATGGGATAAATGGTCAAATTTCAGGCGGATGTTCTCCTCGCTCATCGACTCACATTTCGGATTTAAGGTGAATCTGACCTTCCTTCTGGTGCAATCCTCCGTCACATGTAAATGTACATGCATAATTTTTATAATCCATACTTACCAACGCACACACCTCACTTTGCCAAGGCAGGCATATGATGGGAGCACAACTAAGTCAATAAATTGTGTGCAATGGGCAAGATACGTCAACATAATTACTATTGCTAACGTGCTATTGTGAGAGCATTAGCACGTTAGCTAAAATAGCCCTATGTAACCTATTATTTTTTTGTTGCAAATGACTAATGAATGACTCTTGTAAGTGCATTCCAATTTGTGTTCAGGCATTTAACTAGAGTTCATAGGGAATGGAGGGCCGGTTCACAGATAGATGATAGATCAGCACTGATTGTCACAATAACAGTTGGTTCCCTTTGTCTTTCTGAATTTTGAGGTCATTTGCTCATAACACTGTTAAAACGTCAATGGGCAGGCATAAAAGAGCCATACAAGAGGAGGTGAGCTGAGAAAGGCCCAAAAGAGCTGATGCAAAGATTCCCTGAGTAAATGATCGATTTTTTACAATCATTTACAATTCCACTTGACAGCTTGCATACATGAAAAAGCAATAGCAGGAATCTCCATAGTGTCTCAGAGGCCTAAATTTGACTCTAGAACTGAACGCTTTCACTATAGTAATAGCTATGTATTGATAGGCCAGCCAAATTTCAGTCTTATTCTACTGGCACCATGGGCATATTGAAAACGGAAAATGTATTGAGCAGATCTGCAACACATGTTGTCCAGGGGTTTAAAAAAACCTGTGTTTGCTTTTGTTTTGCCTCTTTCTTTTAGCATCTTCAAAAGTGCCATGGAGAGATACAGTGGTAGAGGAGATGATGGTGATGACTGCCAGATGAGCGCACCATGAGGCCAAAGTGCACACCCAGCTCAAGTGGAAGAGGAGGGTCTTGTCTGGCTTTGCTGAGAACATGAGTACCTATTTGATCCACTTCTGAGATGGAGCTACCATGACAACGCCAAACTGTGGAGACAAGGAGACCAGAAAAGAAATAAACAGAGTAGTTTAGGCAATTATGCTTGTGCTTTTCATTCCAGATTTAGGTAAGATCCATACCTTGGAACCTCTTGAGTGTACTAGCAAGAGAACAACAAACTTACTAGCAGGGGGCTTGGAATCGTGCCCACGATGTGATTTGATAGCATTTTCTACAATTTGTCATAATTCCCTGATTGAAAAATGTGTATGGTCCTTCAAATCCAGTGATAACCCTAATGCAGGTGTAGTGGGTCATGTTGACCTGTATACAACTTTCAAAATAATAATAAAAAAATGCATCGTATTGCATGCATGCCAAGCTTAATGGTAGGTTTTTCATCGTATCAAGAAATGGTTTCGCTTAAATGAATTACACACACACATATGGGATTCTAAATGTTAATTTTGCTTTCAGTTTCTGAAATGTTGTTTTTTCATTTTTTGCTCTGTATATTTATTTATTTATTTTGTTCCAGAATGTGTGCCAGGGAGTATGTCTGATTTTAATGCTCTAGGGCAGAGGAAATGGTAAACAGAGAAAAATAAAATAAAAAAGAAAGGCAACAGATTTGGAAAAGGACGAGACTTAAAGAACCCATTCTTGTGCAGATATAAGACACATGATATGTTTTGAAAATGGGTACGGCAGGGATGATCCCAGTCTTAAAATCGACATGTCAGTGAAAACAGTGTGTGAGTATACCATTTGTCAAACTTCCACACCTGGGATCAGGGGTGTACCTAGAATTTCTGAAAGCCCCTCTTTATAAAAAAAAAAATTCCCAGATTCTCATGGGCCCCTTCAAACCCTTGGGCCCTGTACTCTTTGCCCCTGTCCCAATGACTTTTTCAGATTGAAGATTCTCTATAACACAATGCACTTAACAACAATCAGCTTTGCCGTGTCCCGGTAGCTCATCCTGTATAGTGCATGCCACATAAGGCCAAGGCCCTTTGCCGCATGTCCTCCCCTCTCTCTCTCTCCCCTGCATTTCCTGTCTGCCTCTCTACTGTAACTGTCACATGAAAGAGGAAAAATCCCTCATTAAACTAACAACAATCAGCTTTCAAGGAAGTGGCACATGCCCCCTCCTCTGGAGACCCACCAAATCAACCTCCAGATTTATACAACATTTCCTGTTCCCTAAAGTGAATGAGTTTACTGCCGTTATGGTGCTGTGACCTGCTGTGAATCTGATTTCTCATTGGACACTGAGCATTTGCAGGCGTGCAATGTAAGGTGGTGGAAGACGCACTTCTATGCCGATACACCCTGCTCCAAGTTCCAATCAAACAGCCCTCTCCATCCTACCTGCTGTCCAGAGATCTTGGCTGTGGTACTATTTTAATTAGTAAACAGCTTGTAAATTATGCTTGTATTAACCTAGCTGGCTAAGAGCAGATGCCTTTTTGCTGCAGCTAAAACTTTGAATTGGGCTGCTTCCCTCAGGCATTATAACATGAAGGAATTAGTCTGGTACAAGAGCCTATAGCAGGTTTAACACTGTTTATTGGCTTCAGCGGAAGCGAATAAATAAACCCTGCTAGAAAATGTTTTGCCACACAAAGCGATCTGGTGCTAACCTGGTTCTGAACAGTCCTGCAATCCAAAACAAATAAAAGGAAAGAAAGGAAACGCAGCGGATCACAGAGAGGAACTGTACCTGGGCCTGTGACAGGTGTGGCCTGGGCAAAAGCACAGGAGGATGGCAGGAAACGCTACCAGGTGATTAACCCGTTTAGGGCTTGAGACTGGAAGTTAAGGAGGCTGGGTAATTATCATGGGTCTCTGCCCGGCCTCGCTCAGCACCGTTTGAAGTGCTGATTTAGCACCACACACAAAGAGCCATAACAAGTGTCTAATGGAGCACTCAACACACTCATTCAGCACACTCAG
>JAFBMS010000452.1:112500-114558 GCA_019788955.1 Albula glossodonta | reverse complement strand
CTATATCTACTGAAAGCTGCCCAACTCTGGCCTCTGTGCCCCCAGACAGTGTGCTACGAGGAGGAGGAAAAGTGCACACAGATCCTGGGGAGGACTGTAATAACAGGCTAGGCAGTTTAGCATTTGGATTATCATTGCTCCCCTTTACCAGACCAGAATAAAGGGATTTAAATGTTCAGTAGCGCTCTGATCAGGTTCCTGCCCCAGTGATCCTTCCCACCCTGAAACCCACATCCTTACACACTCACTCACTCACTCACACACACACACACACACACTCACACTCACACACACACACACACACACACACTTACAGGTATTGGGTTTCTGGGTTTTCCCTGTAAATATACCATTTTTTGTCAGACTAGTAGCTGAATTTGGAATGTGTTTCAAACCAGCCCCTTAAGACCCTTCAGTATAAAATTTGTGCTCAGATCTCTGTTGTACAAAAGTTTTTTTTATATCTGTTCACGGAGATAATCTGGATTGAATAAAGGTTGCACGGAAAAAAGAACTGCAAAAATGATGATGATTCAAAACATTGTTATTATATGGTTATGAAGATTAATGAGGTCAAAGGTATTTTTTAATGTAGTCAGGTAGTGAAATTCATGTTATGTTTATGACTGCGTGAATGAATAATAGATAACCATACAAGAGTAAAATCCAGTGATCTATTTGGTAGATATCCTGTTCACAATGATTTTATTACTTTTTCTACATATTAAGACTACGTTAGGGTGCTGTAAAAATCTGTCTAAATTTCTGATTTAATGCTTTATGGAAGAAAGCATGTTTTATACAGAGTTGAAATATAGACGTGCTGGCTTTAAACAGGACTAACACACCACACACGCACAGCTGTTGAGGCCAAAATTGTACCTTAATATCGCGTCCTTTTCTTCGATTTCCTGCTGGACGTAACACCTACAGCAGAACACGGAGTGAATTACGTCCATGAACCCCATGTAGATCACGGCCAAGCGTTTCGGTCCACAGCACAAAACCGACCGGGATTCAGAGGGTTATCCTCATGAGCGCGCAGGTCAGTGCGAAGTCGTCCGTCCCCACCACTGTACCGCGGCACGCACTGTCCGGACCACCGTCAGCGCGGACGGAGTCCTGGGGTTGCCTCCTGTCAGGGGCGGTGACACTGGGGGTCTGAGTGACAGAAAGGAGGAAGCAGAAATTAAGATTTGCACACACGGGAAAACAGTCAATAATGCGAAACCATTCATTTATTTTCTTCATTAACAACCGGTTGCGCTTGTAGTGTTTTGAAGTGAATACTTTTTCAAGTACCAAGAGACGCACTTCGAGGTAAGAATAGAATCTGGGTAACTGTTGACATTGGACATTCAGTTAGTGGCAGGCTGGGAATTCAATCCTGAGTAATGAACCCGACCTTAAAGCAATTTAGTGAATTCGAAGATGCCAAAGACTGAAGTTAAACTAGTTTTGGCTAGTTTAACTCCCAATTAAACTTGATGTGCAATCCCGGAGAATCTGGAGCTAAGTTACCTCCCCTGATTTTCGAGCGATGGCAACCTGCGCGTTGGGCACTAAAGGAAACAAGAGGCCGCCGGAAAGATGCGGCTGTGTCAGTCGCTACTCAAGTCTAGCCGCAAAGCCATGAATTGAACTGAGCGTAGAGAGAAATGCGCAGAAAACGCTGAGGTTTGTATAGTTTCTACCTGCCACTAGTTTGTAAGCAGCAATGAGGCGGGATAGGGCAGTGGAACAGGTCAAACCAAGGCTTTTCTTTCTTAGAGACATTTTTGTTGTGGGACAACAAAAAGCCGATTTTGTGTGAGGGTGTGTTCCTGAACTTCTCAGGAGGCAGCGACAGGTGAGAACACCCTGTTTCAAAGGGAACACCGTCACATTAGCAATAAAAGGCGGCATGTTGTGTTTTAATCTCTTCCAGCACCTGTTAAATGCATTATTATGTCCTTAGTCGTATTAATAAATGTTTCCGATTCATCAAACATTATATTGTTGATTAATAGACTGGGTTATGATGTTCTCTTATTGACAAAATGACAAAAATACACTGTT
>JAFBMS010000452.1:90000-107500 GCA_019788955.1 Albula glossodonta | reverse complement strand
GTGCAGCTATTAGTTGTAATACGGTCTTCTGGGGTATGGCTGGGACACATTAAGCTGCTGTGCTGCTACACTCACATTTACAGCCACTCATTCACTATATTCAGGTAACATTAGGTATGTGACAAAAAAGCCCCTTTTCAATGGATTTCAGTTCAGCAGTGGCAATCGGTGGGTATTATTTACACATAGATATCTATCCAACCTCAATGTCTTTTTCAGGAAAGGCATTCCTTATGGTCATAAAATATATGGACAAATATACTGAAGTGTATCATTAATATATTGCAATGCTTCACAATATATATGCTAGTATACAATGATGGAAGATTTCAGACATTACAGAATTATATTATCGAAAGCGTTTGCTGTAAAAACCGTTTTTCATGTTTTCAAAAAGGCTAATATGTTCACAGTATAATAAACTATATATATATATAATATATAATATATTGCAGTATGTTATATTTCCATAGGGAATGCTTTCAAGGCTGTTATTAACCCGTTATGAAATATATCTGTAGAGAGTATCTTTGAAAATGTTCTGTATTATAGGAAATTATTGACCCATTATCAAATACATCTGTAGAGAGTGTCTTTTACATTGTTTGGTATTATAGGAGGTTAGTAACCCGTTATCAGATGTACCTGTAGAGAGTGGGGTAAGTGAAACTAGGCTGTGAGTGACACCTTCTCGTCCTGCTCATCAGCGGTGGGGATCTCCGAGGACTGCTGCTCTCAGATATACTGTGGCCCGCGGCCCCTCTCCGAGGTGGAGGCCCAGGCCGTCACAGACTTTGTGGGAAGCAGGTCAGCGGACATTCTCTGCTTCCTGACCATACACTCCTACGGACAGCTCATCCTGGTGCCTTACGGACATCCGCAGATCGCAGCCCCCAACTATGACGAGCTGGTGAGTAAGGGAGGGAGAGAGAGATGGGCGGGGAACCACTGACTACATGGTTAATGTGTCTGTGTCAACACAGGGTGGTGCTGAGGACTGTTATTCATATTGTATCTTTTTCCTGAATTGTTTATTGTATACTTTTGCTATTTTGCAACAAAATACTTGTGCTAAAAAGGACATTTGAGTTTGAATTTCAGAGAAAGAAGAGAGAGAAAGAGAGAGAAAGGGAGAGAGAGTGAGACTAGAATATGTTATTGGGCTGTGATAATATAAGGGTGTCTTGATGTTTGTACACCCACACAGTGCTCACATGAGTATGTGCTCATGTGTGCATATGCTACTGTGTATGTGAGCCTGTGAGTGTGTGTGAAATTGAAAAAGGTCTGTGTGCATGAGTATGGATGCATGTGTGCCCATGCCTGCATTGCTGTATGCTCGTTACTGATTCATGAGTATGAGTGAGTGTGAGAATGTGTGAGTGCCCCTGTGTGTGTGTGTGTGTGTGTGCATGCTCACATTCTCCTGTGTGCATTCCACAGATGAGGGTTGGTTTGGCAGCTGCAGAGGCCATAAAGTCCGTGCACGGGATGAACTACACTGTGGGGACGTCACCAGATGTGCTGTGTAAGAACCACGTACATCACCTGTAACATTTACACCTGTAAAATTTACACTGCAACATTTACACCTGTAAAATTTACACTGCAACATTTACACCTGTAACATTCACACTCTGTAACATTTATACTCCACCATTAACCAGAGCAACCTGCTGAAGTGTGTCTGATATTTTCAGACAACAAACATATGGTTCTAATTTCTGAGTGTAATAACCAGCACTGAAAGTCATTTTTTAATTGTTTTATTGAGGTTGACTGAAAGTCATTTTATCAACGAACAACATACTATGTTCCTGATTCTCAGGTGCACCTGACTGGGCTGTGCTTTGTATTATTGGGCGTGTTTGTTTCGTGTTGTATTGAGTGTTACCCTCTCTGGTTTTAGACCCGAATTCCGGCTCTTCCCGGGATTGGGCCAGACTCTGGGGGATTCCGTTCTCCTTCACGTTTGAGCTGCGGGACAAGGGTGAACACGGGTTCGAGCTGCCCGAAGACCAGATTCAGCCTGCATGTGAGGAAGCTTACGCTGGCGCTCACTCCATCATCAGATACGTCCATGACAAAGAATTCGGAATCACGACAACCACATCCGTACCGATCACCACCCCCAGTGCTGCCACGGCAACAGTGGCCCTCTGGACCACGATCCTTGCCTGCAGCCTCACAGCTGCCACCATTTTATAAACTAAGGGAACTACACACTGGTAGCTACACTGAATAAAAAATGATCTGATTTCCTCATTCCCTGTAATTCCCTGGTTAATCTACGGATTACAGTATTTCATGCAACATATTTAATTCAACATATTTCATGCAATTCTTTATTTTGTTGGGGGAAACTGCCCACATTGGGCACAATTTTCTTATAAGCAAATTGTTTTGATATTTGAAAACCTTCTGATTAAATATTTCTGAAATATTAAAATGTATAGGTTTTATTTCTTTGTTTGAGTGTATGTGCATGTGTGTGGGGGGGGGGGGGGGGTGCTTAATGTGTAATAATAAAGAGGTGCTTAATCATGAAAGCCAAAAGCTCAAAACTTCACCACAGGTGCCAGAAAGCTCGCTGTTCCAGTGTGAACATTCTGTTCTTCCCGTATCTTCCTGCAGGGGTCAGTGTTGCTCTTCGCAGCCAGGGTTAAAGTACATTGTTTATTTCTTTCTCCTGATTTCTTTGTGCTGGAGAAGCAGCGGAGTTCTACAATGCCCTTTCAATTCCTCACTTATTGAGGGGCTTGGCAGTCTATAATTACACCCTTCAGCAACATTATAATAGAAGGCAGGCCTTATCTATACATCCCTTTTATTACAAAAAATTGTGCAAATGGTCAGTGTGTAACACCGGTATAGAGCAGAGCTCTATTAGAGCTCAGTTTGAGTTTCGCTCTAGTTCTGATCGAGGTTTGTAGGTTCCGTTTTGGTTCTGGATGTGTTGGGTTTGAACAGCAAGCTGCTGGTATTGCTGCAGCTGCAGTGCAGATCCTCTTCACGTTTTACTAAACTGCTCTGACTTGGCCATCGCTGTGATGCAAGTTTGACACACCTTCATTGGCCAGAGAAAAACTCCAGGGAAAGGAGGATGTGACCCGAGCGCTATAATCTGAGTCAGTGATTCTCACTCTCAGTTCTTTGGAATCGCTGAGTTCATCAATTAAGGCTGTTAGAAGTGCTATGTTAGAGTTCTATGATGATTTTCTTCTTAAATGTAATATTAACAGTGTGCAGGCTTGATTTGTCACCATTAGTTTTGACATTGACCCGTTCACCGTGTACACACATTTTTGGTTTCAGTGCCCAGGTTTCCACACGCTTAATAAATATGACCATGATATGTTATCACCTCTCAGTCCATGGCTGTATCAGTTAAAAGAGATCCTGTTTCAAATGGAATTGTTTGCCTTCTGGCGGGCAACATAAGATCATTTGTTGAGCTACGTATGATATAATGTGGCCTCAAGAGGACAAATCAGCGATCAATTAACTTCAGCAGAGTGTCTAATTGAGAACGGTTATCAGCCTGTTTCAATTCAGAGGCAGCTGTCATGGTCAGGAGGGAACCGGCAGGACCAGGGCTTCGGTCCAATAGTCTTTTTTGCTGAGGAAGGTTCCAAACTGAGTGAAATGACCCGGAAGTATCTAAGCGGCAGCCATGATAAGAGCGGTTTGAATTCTCTAAATGCTAAGGAAAGGTGCTTCAGTGCTTCTTACCGATCTCCTTTAGCACAGGGTACACTGGACCAAAGGAAAGGAGATAACGCCATCCCACAGTTCCCTGTGGCAGCAACATTTAAATGGCGACGCACCATTCAGCCATTCACGAAAACAAATGATCAACATGCCCAGATCGCGAGGTACGCAGCTCATAGATGCTAGGCTCATAATCAGGTCACAATCAACATTTTAACCATAACACAGAAGAAAAAGGGTTATGAGACGTTTTCAGCCAGATTATGTTTGTAGTTCAACATGTTTGTTGAATTAAAAACTCAAGACTGATGTAGTACATTTGTAGGCCTAACATGTTATGCTTATCTTGCATAAATGTAACACTTATTTTCATACAGTCGTACTAATTGGGATTCATGTTGATAAATATAAATGGACAGGAGGGTCGGCGTGAGCAACCATTCATTTCGTTTCACTTTTGTGACTGGTAGCCTTTTTTTTTATTTCAATTCCAGCCTTGGTAATGAAGTATTATTCTTTACTGTTTTGTCCATGTTTATATAGCCTGCATGAAACAACACGGTAAGCACGCTGGGGCCAAGTATCTAAGATGCGCTAGTTTAGTAGTCCATCTTCAGAATGTTGTTGTTTCACCACAGCAGACCCACGTCAATAACATCCGCCGTTGCATAATTGCGTAGCCTAGGGTAAGTGCAGTCGGATTCTCTTAGCACCGCAGTTGTCTTTTCCTAAGTCCTTAGGAATTCTCCTTCACACCTTTCCTTGACCTCATGATGGTTTCCTTTGAGGTCAAAGAAAAGTGGTTAGGAAAAGAGGTAGGATGTAATTTTTTGTGGAGAATTCGACTGCAGCCCAGGAGTTTGGGAACTGCCCATTTAAGCGATCTAGGCAGTGGCCTGTGGGATGCTGAGGTCATGTGACGACTGACCTGATGTGATGTCACTTGCTGTGACATGTGTCCGGGTAAAAGAAGGGCACTGAGGGATTATTTGTATCGCTGATAAAGTATATTATCCCCGATAACGCTGCGTGTACAGTGTTGCTTTATCATTCGTGGTTGAGGTAGGCTGCTATCTCTGCATGGATTTGATTGCCGGGTTAGTCTCAAAGCATGGCTGATTCAATCTTTTAATTTCATACTGGTGGAGCATTCAGAGTTTTAAAATAGGAAAGACAGCGCTGGGGAATGATGCTGTCCTGCAGTCTCCCTAAACCGACTTTTCATGGGCTGATCCTTGGGGTGGACAGTCAGCAGAGGGCCGCTCATATGTGGGTAATTACCAGACAGCAGCGCTCCTCTGTGGTGAGGCAAGGTCAGCAGGGGTCAGGGGGTTGACAGAATTAATAACGTCACTGTTAAAAGCAGCCAGGATGGCCGGAGTAACCTGCTCAGTTCTCTTTGGCGAAACAAGATTTAATGTTTTTCTTCATCCCATGAAACACATCGATGAACTCTGATATCGAGCTTTTGAGTGATTATTGAGTGATTGTTGGGATTATCAGGCCTGGACATATCCACAAAAAGAAAAGAAAAAGAATGAGAAATATTGAAAGGTTTTATTCTCTGATGTGTTCCGTTCCTGACGCTAAGCAGGACTAATCTGTATTTCCACAGCCTAACAGCTTATTTTCCCAGCTCTGTTTGGACACTGAGAACGTGGTAATTGTGTCCTGATCCAGCTTCCCCCTGCCAGATAAGATTTACAGTCACCCTCGGCAGGATGGGAACACATGCAGTTTATACAGTCCAGGCGTTGCCGTGGCATCCAGTGAAGGGCCCGTTTTCCATTACGGACATGAGCGACTCTGCTCTGCTTCAGCAGCAAAATACAGCCTCGTCTGTTAACAATAGGGTCTCACAGCACTGCCGGGGGTTTGTGCTGGAAACAGAATCAGGCTAAGATGATGATAAGTCACCATAAACACACACACACACACACACACACACTAACACTCACGCATGCATGAATGCACGCACGCACACACAAACACACACACATACACACTCACTCACACACACGCAGACACAGACACACACACACGCACACTCACATACTCACACACACACACACACTCACACTCACACATGCACACACACATGCACACACTCACACTCACGCATGCATGCACGCATGCACACACAAACACACTCACATACACACGCATGCACACACACACACACACTCACACTCACGCATGCACACACACATGCACACACTCACACTCACGCATGCATGCACGCACGCACACACAAACACACTCACATACACACACACACTCACAGTAACGCAAACACATGTGCATGCATATGCACAAACACAGTCTCACATACATGCATACTCACAAACACATTTGCACATGCATGCATACTTAAAAACACATTTACACATGCATGCATACTCACAAATGCAGACACACATGCATGCATACTCACAAATGCAGACACAGATGCACATATGCATGCACACACTCATTCAAGTACAGAAACGTTTTCACTGGCACACACACACACACACACACACACAAGGACATATGTATGATTGCATTAAAAACCTGAGTTCTCAACAAAATAACACTACAGTACAGTAATTATACAGCTTCCATCATTGTCCTGTTATATCTTTAACAGGGTGGTAATTAAGCAGGATATAATTGCCGACAGCGCTGGACTCCCCGTGTGTTTCTCCGACCCTGTCAAATGCCACAGTGAGCAGAGATTAACATAAAGAAGAACCATTTCACTCAGGTGTGCACAGTCGATCTGTGCCGGGAGCAGGTTGCTATCCTGCTGCGGCTAACAGCATGACATATAAAGCCAGCCTGTGAGAACCTAAATGAGCTAACCAGTGCAAACAGCTCCATGCCTGGCAGGTGCACTGTGCAAGGAAATGAGGACACCCAGTCTGTGCTAGTCCTGTTACTTACACTTAGTAAAACTGTGATCAGTGTTACTACTTCAGCTTACTGCTTATACACTTATACACTTCATTGCTACTTCACTCTAACCATTGCTACAAGCAGAAAACTCAGCAGCTGTGTTACTGATGGAGGTTACTGATGAATTATTTGTGAAATGGAGAGGACAATGAATGAATCATTCTGCATTTACTGTCTCGGGGCTTTGCAACATCTCCGGACATAAACACACAGGGGCAGTGTGTGGACATTTCAATTAAGACAGTGGTGGTTTGAGAACGCACACACGTCAAACAATTGTTCGGTAATGTAGAGAGTGAGCAAGGGCGTGAGCGTCAACATCACCACTAGAGGGCGCTGTTGTCTTTACTAGAGCTGGTACATCAAATTGCCCATGTCTGTCCATATTTCCCGGTCCTCTGCTTGATTAACGTCGCAAACCAGGCTCGGTCACAGGCCACACTGATGGGGGGCTATGAGATATTTCGGGGAGGGAGAAAAGGGGTCTCTTCACTTTAAGGGTGAATAACATTGTGCTTTTCATTGATCACATTCCTCATTTGACTTTGTCACATTATTCATTAAACCCTATTGATCCTCAGGGCTATAATCTTTCAATGTTTACTTAATATTACATTGCTGTTGACATTAATTATTATCCAACAAAAACAGATAAAAACAGCATATGGTATTCACTTTCAGGTGTTCTTATTTGCTTGCCTACTTCAGCTTTGGACTTTATAGAAATTAATTATGGTTTAAAATGTCCTTGGTTAGTTCCAGCATAGAGCTGGGTGCGGACTAATATGAAGGCATTGAAGCATCTTCAGAACAGGTCTGAAATGAATACAGTGATTAGAGAGACAGACCAATGCAAGAGTGTTTATTTTAAGGCTTGACCGATCCATTCTAGCAGAATACTTATACCCAGTGGAGATGATTGGATTGGTAATCGGAAATTATATTGTGAGTTGGTCCAAATCATGTCTGACACCTAATTGTGTGTATTTAGGGTTCCACTGGTCTGTTTAAGGGTCGAAATTTCCTTGGGGGGGGCTTAGCCCACCCTAGCCTTGTACCGAGCCTGGTACGAACTAAGCCCATATGAAATGGAAACACACGAAATCTGTGCCCTGCTCGCATAGAAAGTCTGTTTTATCACTTTATTCATCTGCTCTCCAGTCCAGCTCTTCATCCAGCTCCTGGCGTAAATCCAACTACTCGGCTGTGAAATTGATTAAACAAAAATTGCAGGTGTGGACGACAACCCTGGCTTTGTCAAGAAAATATTTCCTCATATTTAGAGTTTAACTTTTTTTATTTCGGTCCACAGTTTAATATGCGCGTGGCATACGATATGTATGATGAAATCAGTAATGCCGTGTGTATGATCCTCACAGCCCATTCCTACTGCATGAACCAGTGGGCTCAATCTGCTCTATTAAGTCCTCCCCCAGCAAGGGTATCAGTGAAAAGTATCCCATCATGCAATCTGAATGTAAAGCTCTCATGGGCCACATGCATGAGAAAAACAGAGCTCGCTCACTGAGGACCTGCAGCTCAGCATCAGGCAAAGGGCAGTCTCAGCACTGTTCCCCCTGCTGCTGCACCTCCATCCCCCCTAAGCTGAGTGTCCTGCCCCCGAGCCACCGCGCTGCGCTTCACTGGGGGGTTCTGCAGGACAAAAACCCCCCGCAACTGGGGGGGGGGCTCTGTGCTTCCTCAACCAGCATGTGTGTGAAATCTGATTTAAGCTGTTCTTACTCCAATCCCCTCCATTTTGCCCCCTCTGCGCCTGCAGGTTTGTCCTTCAGGAAAGATTAGGAGCTGCAAAAAGAAGACCACACTCTTTTAGACCACAGCCCCTGATAAAGCCACATGCCAGGATCAGCAGCATAGCGGAAGTGTGCGCTTACGATAGTGGTGTGTGTGTGTGTGTGTGTGTGAGTGTGTGTGTGTGTGAGTGTGTGTGTGTGTGTGTGTGTGTGTGTGTGTGTGTGTGTGTGTGTGTTTGTGTGTGTGAGTGTGTGTGTGTAGATGTGTGTGTGTGTGTGTGTGTGTGTGTGTGTGTGTGTGTGTGTGGGTGTGGTGTGTGTGTGTGTGGTGGTGTGTGTGTTAGTGTGTGTTTGTGTTTGTGTGTGTGTGTGTGTGTGTGTGTGTGGGTGTGTGTGTGTGGTGTGTGTGTGGTCTGTGTGGTGTGTTTGTATGTGTGTGTCTGTGTGTGTGTGTATGTGTGTGTGTGTTTAACTGTGTGTGTGTGTGTGTGTGTGGGTGTGTATGTGCGTATAGGATTGAGATTCTGTGTGTGACGTGGAAAACAGATTAGATCCACTGTTTCTTAATCTGTTGTTTTGCGCGCGTGTAAGAGAGTAAATAGCCCACATTATCCTGCCTTCTGAAGCTGGGTGGTTATTAAGTTGTTTGCAGGAATCTGTTCAGTGCTGTTGTGTGTGTCTGTGTTTCTCTAACACTTATTCCTCTATCTGTCTCCACAAAAAAAAGAAAAAGAAAATAAAAAACAAAAAAGATCAAGAGCGCATAATCCGCAACCGTCACACCTGAAATATCCATGAGACACCTGAAACAACCTGTGAAAACGCTGCGTTCACACCCCACAGTGTCACACCCCACAGTGTCAGAATTCCCAGACCTGGGAACTGATGGAATGCTGTTCGTGCAAAGCCCTCTGGTCTTGTTGCCGTGGGGGTTTCCATGGCTGCTGTAATTCATGTTGTAAAGTACAATGGTGGATGTAAGAACACATAATGACAATAACAAGTCATTCAGAGCATCCAGACTCACCATTTACCTGCAGTCCAGAGCAGTGGTTCTGAACCTTCCTGACCGATGACACCTTAAAAAATGATCTTGTGTCCACCCCCCTCAAGAATTGCTGCTAGTTCCACAAAGATGAACAAACTTGCGAAAATTGCTATATGAGTAATGGCTGTGATACAAACAGGGATGTTTCTTCATTAAAAGCTGGGCTTGGTTTTGTTCGTTTGCACATTAAGACCATCAACTGGTGACCCCTCCCAAAATGATCTCCTACCCCTCCAAGGGGTCCTGACCCTCAGGATGAAAACTACTGGTCAAGAGAGCGTCCAGCACTGCGTCAAGCCTGGACGCGAAAGCTCTGCACTCCTCTGCCTCTCCTACATGACCCTGCAGGCTGCTGCAAACACGGACATCTCCCAGTGTAAAATTATGCTTTCTGATATCCACTCATGATTTACATCCATGCCCCCTTTGTTTTGCTAATATCACTCAACCTGAAAGATCCTCTGAAGTTTGCCCACATAAATCCTTGTATAACATTAAGAGAAGCAACAATTAAATTCTCATTTAGTCTCCTTCCATTAGGCTTGTCTATCTTAAGTGTCTGAAATCTTTTCACAAAGTTTTAAGGTTCATACCAGGATCCCCTTTAGTTGCGCCTGTTTGTACTTTTTTAAGAGCCTCAGTATATGGTAGGGTAGCAGAAACTGTGTGTGGTAGTGCTGCAGTACGCCACTGTGTCACATGTTAAAATAACACCCCTTATTCTTTTATTGTTTTTCCTATTAAATTACATCTTTTGGTTGTCTCTGGGTTCAAGTCCCAGGTTATGATATGACTGTGGTCCAAGGCACTCTTCATAAATAAATATCAACAGAATTTATTACATTGGCTTTTTCAATGAACAAATATTAAAAATTCAGACTTCTACTCTCTAGTGAATGTTGCAGCAGAAATGCAACAGAGTTTTCTATTTTAAGTAAAGAAGCTCAGAAGATTAATTCTTTTTTGTTTTCAAAAATGTTTTGCAAACAGAACCTTGAGAACTGTTTGTTCTCTCTTTTCCCAAAATTATGCTCTCTACCCTCAAAGACTCAATCATTAATTTCTATACAATTGTTAATGCCTGCAGAAGACTGGACTTTTATTATTTTAACCATATTTTTGATTAAAATCATATGTACTGCAGTAATTACGCAGCTTAGGGTCATTTGGTGTTTCTGCCTCACCTGTCCTTTCCTTTCTTATTGATGAAATCAAAACTGTGTTCATATATCAAGCCTTTACAAAAAACTATGAAGTAAATTCTTTACTTATTTTTGGTTTCCAATACTGCACATAGGTTCCTGCTGCGGTGTTATGAGTACTGTAAGTCAGTTTCAGTGTGGAAATCGAATCACTCGTTCATCGGTCAGTTTGAGAAGCAATAAAAACCCATCTCTGCTCTCAGCACAAAGACAGCCCCTCCCGTTCTCACGGCTAAGAGGAAGACTCACAGTGTTTCTTTTGTCTGCTTTTCTTCTTCAGCGGGGAAAGGTGAAGATCTGATTCTAATTAGGTTTTTCCAGCATCTGTGGCAATGCAAGCCGGTGAGGAGGAGCAGAAGGGGGTGTAGAGGAGGCGCATGGGGAGTCTGAGGAGTAGTGTGTGGTGCTGGAGGAGCAGAAGGAGGTGCAGAGGAGGTGTATGGGGAGTCTGAGGAGTAGTGTGTGGTGCAGGAGGAGCAGAAGGAGGTGCAGAGGAGGCACATGGGGAGTCTGAGGAGGAGTGTGGGGTGCTGGAGGAGCAGAAGGAGGTGCAGAGGAGGCGCATGGGGAGTCTGAGGAGTAGTGTGTGGTGCTGGAGGAGCAGAAGGAGGTGCAGAGGAGGCACATGGGGAGTCTGAGGAGGAGTGTGGGGTGCTGGAGGAGTCGCAGGATATGGAGCTGCTTATATCGATCAATATCTATCAATATCACTCTATATTAGTCATAACACGGCTTAAATAAGTGAGTTAAAAACTCATCTCTGATTGGTCAAATGGATTATTGTCCTGAAAACCTATTGGAGAAGTGGTATAATGCCCCAGCAATCAATAGCTCCAAGTAATGCTGCCTTATCGCAGTTTTAAATGAAGTCATCAATACAAAACCTAGTTCAATATCCTTATTCTGTTTATAACTGTACATAAAGTCCAGAATGTAAGAAGGTAACAAATAAGTTCACAAAATAGGGCTGCAATGCCTTTGTTCAATTGTATTATGGTGATATATTATCTCTCATGCCTGTAGCCTTGGAGTCAGTGAGGCTTAATCCTTACCTTAATGGCACTTATCGATCTTTATCAATATCAGCCCATGCTTGTCAATATAAATCAATTCCAATCCTTATCAAATAATATAAGTCAGTAAGAATGACTAAGAGAGACACAGTTCCAGACAGCGTACTTTACCCTCATATTATAGTACCAGCAATTATACGGAGAAAAATACTGAATTTAATGCAGCATGTAAGAATGATGCTCGTTACAGCAGCGATCTGTCTCCTTGGCAGTTTTAACATGACAGCAGCTCCAAACGAACCATTAACATGCAAATAGAAAAAAAGCAACAAAGTGTAACATAAAGTAAAAAATCATAAATCTTGCACTAAATCAATATTTTTGTCTGAAGTGTTTTGCCTCTAAATGAGGCAGTTTATTTGATTTATTTCCATTTTATTCAGGAGGTGACAAAAAGCCCTCCTCCCCCAGGAGATTCACCCCTCCTCTCTGTGGCTCTCCCTTTCTCTCCCTCTCTCTCCCTCTCTCTCTCTTTCTCATCACTGCTTGTCTGAAAAATGACACTAAAAATCTGCAGACTTCATAGATTAAGCGTCTGACATTTTTAACGTCGTGCATCATCAGTACAAATGGTCTTTATTTATGCATGAGTAGGTACTGCTGGAAAATTTATGGTGATGAGCAGAAAGAGCTTTGTATGAGTCACTTGCCTTTATTAGTCCGAACGCGGTCCGAACCCCCTCCTAATGACGGCGAAGGGCGTTGACAGTCTTGTTCTTGACATGATCCATCGTTTTGGGGGACAAATGACGAATACCTCAGTTTTACTCCCACCCAACCCCCACCTGCCTGCTGGAGAAGAAAAAAGTGAAATGTCTGGTGTTAAGATAACATCTCATTAGACAATTTTAATTTAGCTCAGCTCATTAATTAAAATCTGAGACTGTGAACAAAGAAACATCTAATTAAATGTGAGCTGTTCCACGCAGGATGACTGCGACACACCTGGAGCATGATAATTACAGATTAAAATTAAAATGGAAAGAGAAAAATGGGAACAAATCAACGGCACAAGGTAACCGAGAGAACACCTCTCTTTGTCTGAGAAGTTGATGTAGACTACCTGTTTCAATTACGGCAAAGCACACCCATGTGGGATCTTCCACCCCACACCATGTTAATAGAGAGATGGCAGGCTTTGCACCCCTCTAATTGACTGTTCTGTAGGAATCTGGAATCTCTCAGACCTCAGATTCTCAAACCAGGAAAATCAGTGTTTGCATACAATTTCACAGTCAAAGCCCAAGTGCTACACATCATTTTTCATGACTCAAGACTAAAGTCCTATAAAATAGGATTTTGTAAGGGTTCTTTGTTTGTTCTGCCGTGGGAACTCACTGAAGTGTTTTCTTTGATAAAGATATTTGTTAAGGGTTCTCTGTAAATAACCCCTTAAACAAATATATATAAATAAATATATATTCAAATATATCAGTTTCTAAGAAGAACCTCTATGGGTTTCCCCAGAAGGACAAATGGAGAACCTTTAAGGGTGCTAGAAAGAGCCTTTTCTTCTAAGAGTATAAAACTGATGCCACAGAATATGCTGTAGCAAATTACTAACGGAGAGAGTCATTTCCTTCTTTGCTCTGGGCTATAAACCACATATTTTTGCTTGGGAGCAAAGTAACATGTTTTGGATGCTTGAAGAGCCTATATGACTTTTGCTGAAGGTCATCGGTTTGAGCACAGGTGATGTTGTTCACACACTGTACACAGGTAAACAAAACCTGTTTATTCCTGTTTGGGCAGAGCTGTTGCCTGTTTGCTCCTCCCCTTAGTAACATGTAGACAACCAATTGTTTTTAGGGACAGATGCTCTGCTCCTTCAAACTGCACCCACTCTCCTGTAGTACTGTGTAGCCAGCAATGGAGAGCATGGACCACAAACACATTTTTTCCTGTGTGGGTCTTGGCAGCGAGTGGGAAAGAGTCACAGCTAGTATTTTCAGATTGGGAAGAAATCAATACATGAAATACAGCACTGCATGTCTGTCAAATGGTTAAAAAAGAGGGGGAAATATAAAGAAACACAGATGCTGTCCTACACCCCCACTCCCTCAGCGATCAGACAGGAAACATGTTTCACAGTCTCCTCACAGCCTGTCAGTGATTCGCTCAGTGAACACCTCTCCTGCTGAGAGATGGGTGTGGTGATGGTGTGATGGAGCAGGGGAAGTGTGTGTGTGTGTGTGAGAGAGAGAGAGAGAGAGAGAAAGAGAGAAATATGATTATGTGTCATTTTTTTGTGCGACTGTGTATGTATGTGTGTTTTTGGCATGCGTATATACACACATGCATGGTGTATGTGTGTGTGTGTGTGTGTGTGTGTGTGTGTGTGTACCTGTGTGGGTATGCATGTGTGTGGTTTGCACAAAATGGACCCTTCACAGCCATAGTGCAGTGCAGAGTGAGCGCTTTCTGTCTTGCTGAGTGTAATCAGTGGATGGTATCTGAGATTACAGGGCTGTGGGGAGAGAGACTCACAGGGACCCGACCTGCTCCATCCCGTGTTCAGCACTGTCTCTCAGCTCTGCTCCATCCTGTGTTCAGCACTGTCTCTCAGCTCTGCTCCATCCTGTGTTCAGCACCGTCTCTCAGCTCTGCTCCATCCTGTGTTCAGCACCGTCTCTCAGCTCTGCTCCATCCCGTGTTCAGCACCGTCTCTCAGCACTGCTCCATCCCGTGTTCAGCACCGTCTCTCAGCTCTGCTCCATCCTGTGTTCAGCACCGTCTCTCAGCTCTGCTCCATCCTGTGTTCAGCACTGTCTCTCAGCTCTGCTCCATCCCGTGTTCAGCACCGTCTCTCAGCACTGCTCCATCCCGTGTTCAGCACTGTCTCTCAGCTCTGCTCCATCCTGTGTTCAGCACCTTCTCTCAGCTCTGCTCCATCCTGTGTTCAGCACCGTCTCTCAGCTCTGCTCCATCCTGTGTTCAGCACCGTCTCTCAGCTCTGCTCCATCCTGTGTTCAGCACCATCTCTCAACTCTGCTCCATCCTGTGTTCAGCACCGTCTCTCAGCTCTGCTCCATCCTGTGTTCAGCACTGTCTCTCAGCTCTGCTCCATCCCGTGTTCAGCACTGTTTCCCAGCTCTGCTCCATCCCGTGTTCAGCACCTTCTCTCAGCTCTGCTCCATCCCGTGTTCAGCACCGTCTCTCAGCTCTGCTCCATCCCGTGTTCAGCACCGTCTCTCAGCTCTGCTCCATCCTGTGTTCAGCACTGTCTCTCAGCTCTGCTCCATCCCGTGTTCAGCACTGTCTCTCAGCTCTGCTCCATCCTGTGTTCAGCACCATCTCTCAGCTCTGCTCCATCCTGTGTTCAGCACTGTCTCTCAGCTCTGCTCCATCCTGTGTTCAGCACCATCTCTCAGCTCTGCTCCATCCTGTGTTCAGCACCGTCTCTCAGCTCTGCTTCATCCTGTGTTCAGCACTGTCTCTCAGCTCTGCTCCATCCCGTGTTCAGCACCGTCTTTCAGCTCTGCTCCATCCTGTGTTCAGCACCGTTTCCCAGCTCTGCTCCATCCCGTGTTCAGCACCGTCTCTCAGCTCTGCTCCATCCTGTGTTCAGCACCTTCTCTCAGCTCTGCTCCATCCTGTGTTCAGCACTGTCTCTCAGCTCTGCTCCATCCTGTGTTCAGCACCGTCTCTCAGCTCTGCTCCATCCCGCACTCAGCTTGTTCAGAGGACATGCCCCTGTCTCCTGCTCCTCCGGCACTGCTCCCCATAATCACTCCCATGAGTCGCTGCCAAGCACAGAGATTTCAGGCCTCTGTGGTTTCAAAGGTTACTGAGAGACACCATATAAATTAAGTCAATGTCAATTAAGTCAATGTTTATTTAATCGATGCAGATGTTCTTTGCTATAGATGATAAATTGATGGGATTTTTTAGATGATGTTTTCTTGGCTGACTTTAGGACCACTGTGAGGGAGGGTAGTGTACCTGGAGAGGTAGAAGCTATAGCTACAGGTGAAATGTATCTGTACAGAAGACACTTGGCTATAGATGATGTCAATTATGGCCATGCAGAAGAACCCTGGGTACAGATAAGATTTACCTGCACATGGAAACTTTAGGTACAGGTGAATCATACCTGTAAAGGAGCATTTTAGATACAGAGGCACCTGTCTCAGGTATGGGCTGTGAGGTATTTGGTGTGCGCTGCAGGCAGTGCGTATGAGCTGAGCGCAAAGGCAGCGGCTGTTTCCTCGTACTGAATGTGAAGTCGTGTAAATCTTAATTAATCCTCTGTTCCATTCTCACCCCTGTCACATCCCACAGGCACTCTTATGTTTTTAAGTGTGCAAAATGTCAGGAAACAAATCCGACCGTGCTTGAATTTAAATAGCATGGATATGTGTGTGTGTGCGTGTATGTGTGTGGTGTTTGTGTGTACTTGTGTGTGTGCTAGTGTGGTGTTTGTCTGTCTGTGTGTGTGTATGTGCGTGTGTGTCCTCTACCAACCCCTCCTTGTGTTCCGCATCACACTTGACTTACACAGAGAGGATTTCAAGAGTTGTCATTTTGATACAGACAAAGGGAGAAGGCTCATGTTTCTGTGCTAATGTGTTTATTAAAGTCATTTCATTTCATGCCGATATTCCTCTGAAATGCAAATAAGCCCAAGTGAGGGAGGTGCTGGAGAAACACACACACACACGCACACACACGCACGCACACACACATACTCACACACACACACACGCACGCACGTACACGCACGCACACACACACACACACTCACATGCACATGCACGCACGCACGCAAACACACACACACACACTCACACAAACACACACGCACACACTCACACACACACACGCACACACTCACAAACACACACACACACTCACACACACACACACACACTCTCTCACACACACACACACACACACACACACACACACACGTACACACACATGCACACACACACACTCACACACTAACACACACATGCACACACACAACCCCGCCCCTCTGGAGTGGTACTGGCTGTGTTCTTCCAAAGAGACATTGCGTTTCCATGCCATATCAGGGACATTGGAGTGATATTTCCAAACTCCTGTAGTCTACACAAAGCCACCCAGAGGCAGTGAAGTGTTTTCAGAGGTTGTGCACACAGTGCCCTTACAATGTGTACAAATCATGTTACCGGCACCAAGGGATTTATGGAGCACTGAGAGGTTGTGAACGTCTTAGAATGACTTCAGTAACTAAAAGCCTTGAGATTAAAATCTTATTGTTTCCTGGAAGTCAGTGACCTCTTTTATATTTTTTTTCCACTTGATTTTTTTTACTGCCATTTTCCATAAATCTGAAGTGAGCAGTGCTACCTGTCCCACAGACTGGGGGGGGGGGGGGGGGGCATGGCCACACATGAGACTCCTCCTCCTTGGGTTAGTGAATCCAGTGATTGTTATATAGCTATCGTTCAAGGTCATTTTTGTGGTTATCATTGTGGTGTTACAGTCTCAATTAATTTGAACCTGAGTGATTTACTCATTTTCGTGTTCGCTGGTATAATTTATGAGGCAGTACAGGAGCTCATCATGCATTCTGACCATCACCGTGGACATAAAATCTTTAGATAATCAATGCCGCCATGTCCAGATTTATTCCTCGTGTTTCTGTTGGATGATCGGGAATCTCAGACCACGAAGACAAGCCTTATGGCTCCCAAGAGCAACGCAGAGGTAATTACATCTCAGGTCCAGAAGAAACCTGCACAAATTTAGGAGCACAAGGATTTCAGGTTAATGAAATGCTCTTATAGG
>JAFBMS010000452.1:50000-85000 GCA_019788955.1 Albula glossodonta | reverse complement strand
ATTTGATTGATCAGGATTATACAAATGAAGCATCTCCTGTTTTAATGTTAAATCCAATAGTGATTTTATATAACAATTCGAGTTATTATAATATTACTATATTACTGTCAAATAATTTGCTACTCATTTTTAATTCAATAAAAGATGAGTGAATAGAAAAATGAAAGCTTTACAGCCGTGTTTTACGATTTACGCACACAATACAAACAGTTTAGAGCACTCGTGAAATTTCTTCGGGTCCTACGAACAAACAAAACAAAAACAAACAAAAACTTTGGTAAATCCCACATTTTTTGGCATAATGCATTAACGAACGATTTACGATCAAATTCATTCGGCTTATGTCAGATAATTGAGGCCCACTGAGTTTAATCAGTGCCTATGTATCATGAAGAGCATAACTTTTTGTTTAGTTGAAATAAGTTAGTGGTTGGTGACAGTGAGTGGGGTTCCCCAGACGGATATGTGGGGTTTTCTCAAGCAGATTCAGACTCTGACCTCACTGAGAGATTTGGAATGATGGCCCAATGGCGTGAGAGCACATACTCAACCACTACAGTTACCAAGCAACAGACAGACAGGAAATCACAGCACTGTGATTGGACAGTCTCTCCCTGGAAAAAAATATGGAACAATGACTCAAATGAATAAAGGACTTTGGGCACAATTTACAGACAGAAGAGACCTACAAACCCTCTAGTGTGGTCAAATTAGGCTAGCAATGCCAACTTGGAACCATGAAGCAAGTTGCAAATACATACAGCAAATGTAACAAATTTCCGGATGCCCAGAGCTAACACTACATACAAATAAAACCCATAAACCAGATATTGTGATGTGTTATTTGAACACATTTTATCACTGTTCCAGGGACACATTTAACTTTCAGATCTGAAGCAGTTCAGACTACTGGAATTAACCTCTAGGGTTCCATGGTATCACAGGTGTGTGTACAGACTTCCATTTAGCCTCCTTTGTTGTGACTCACCATTGGTTCATTAGGAGAGAACATACCCAAAGTCGGGTGGTGTGATGTCACAAAGGAGACATATCCATCAACCATGAACCAAGTGAGATTATTCTAGAACAGACCATTGATTCCAACTGTATGTTTATCACTCCACTGTGAACTGTCAAAATTGATTTCCTCTACACACATGCCATCACACTCTTGTCACATGAATATTTACTGCTCTTAGTGCATGCCTTCATCCTGGGTTTGATTCTTTAGGTCCTCTGAATTGCTGTCAGGTGATGGAAGTGTTTTATTGGGAAATCCCTTTAGCCTCAGATCCATCATCAGTTCTTCACAGTGCACCTCTGTTCTTCAGTGTCTCTCACCCCAGTCTGGACCCTTGATGCTCAGTCTCTGACAGAGTCTGGAATACATGCTCTGGGTTTTATGCAGTAGGCTGCCTACAAACATTTTGGTGCCCTCAGATTTCTGAAGGTGGATTTGATTGGCCGGTGCCAATAAAAAGAATAGCCACCTGGCTCTGAATGGCTGCACCAAATCCGGGTTCCACCTACATAAGATAGTGATTGGTCAGAAGTGTGGCCACTGTCACCCAGGCCCATTGTTTGACTTGCCAGAACACAATCGTAATCACCCATTGTTCCAGTCTGGGATTCACCATAAGGATGCAGTATCAGCTATTGACAGTTATGTCCTCATTGGTCCTTTAAAATCCAGAGAACCAATAAGAATGCACAATGTAACAGGTGAAGTGTCTGTGATCGTGGAGAGAAGCTGTTTTCTTTCTCTCTCACAGCAAAGAAAAGAACGGATTGCCCTTATTTTCCTCTGTAAGAATGTTCCTTTTTGCAAATTAAATCCAATAAGAGAGGAGGTTCCTGGCCAGGGGTTGTTAGCGATTTTATTTCATATCTCCTCCAGTCTTAACGCCACCTCGATGGCACATATAAAAGCCATGAGCCGAAATTACCCATAACCCCCTGGGCCCTGGGGGGCTGTACTCTGGTGGAAAACAACAGGCCCCAGATTAATCTCTGTCATTAATAATTCAATCGAGGCCTTTTTGTTTAATAAACAGTGTGTCAGTGATTTATTGGAGGGGGACTGTAATGTGATTGCCAGTGGAACGGGGCGGATATGCAGATGGCAGTCTGTGAGGATAAACAGGAATATTACTGCTGGTTAGCACAGCGGGGGTGGGGGGTGGGGGGGATCAAAGACACAAACAGCAGACCAGGGGGTGGCTGAGGGGTGGGGGGGGAGGTTCGATTTCTCCAAAATGACATAATCAGCCCGGATTGATGACTGTTTGCAGCCCCATCTCAAGCTCAAGCAGCGCCGGGCCCTGCCGGAATGTGCCATGGACTCTCGCTGTTTTCCCGTGTTTGTTGCGCCTTCATGAAAATGTTTTTGCAGCCGCAACGTTTGCATATGCACACCCATACACACACAGACACATAGATGCACACACATACAGTATACACACACCCATACTCACACACAGACACATAGATGCACACACATACAGTATACACACACCCATACTCACACACAGACACATAGATGCACACACATACAGTATACACACACCCATACTCACACACAGACACATAGATGCACACACATACAGTATACACACACCCATACTCACACACAGACACATAGATGCACACACATACAGTATACACACACCCATACTCACACACAGACATATGGATGCACACACATACAGTATACACACACCCATACTCACACACAGACATATGGATGCACACACATACAGTATACACACACCCATACTCACACACAGACATATGGATGCACACACATACAGTATACACACACCCATACTCACACACAGACACATAGATACACACACATACAGTGTACACACACCCATACTCACACACAGACATATGGATGCACACACATACAGTATACACACACCCATACTCACACACAGACATATGGATGCACACACATACAGTATACACACACCCATACTCACACACAGACATATGGATGCACACACATACAGTGTACACACACCCATACTCACACACAGACATATGGATGCACACACATACAGTATACACACACCCATACTCACACACAGACACATAGATGCACACACATACAGTGTACACACACCCATACTCACACACAGACACATAGATGCACACACATACAGTGTACACACACCCATACTCACACACAGACACATAGATGCACACACATACAGTGTACACACACCCATACTCACACACAGACACATAGATGCACACACATACAGTGTACACACACCCATACTCACACACAGACACATAGATGCACACACATACAGTGTACACACACCCATACTCACACACAGACATATGGATGCACACACATACAGTATACACACACCCATACTCACACACAGACATATGGATGCACACACATACAGTGTACACACACCCATACTCACACACAGACATATGGATGCACACACATACAGTATACACACACCCATACTCACACACAGACACATAGATGCACACACATACAGTATACACACACCCATACTCACACACAGACACATAGATGCACACACATACAGTATACACACACCCATACTCACACACAGACATATGGATGCACACACATACAGTATACACACACCCATACTCACACACAGACATATGGATGCACACACATACAGTGTACACACACCCATACTCACACACAGACACATAGATGCACACACATACAGTGTACACACACCCATACTCACACACAGACACATAGATGCACACACATACAGTGTACACACACCCATACTCACACACAGACACATAGATGCACACACATACAGTGTACACACACCCATACTCACACACAGACATATGGATGCACACACATACAGTATACACACACCCATACTCACACACAGACATATGGATGCACACACATACAGTATACACACACCCATACTCACACACAGACACATAGATGCACACACATACAGTATACACACACCCATACTCACACACAGACATATGGATGCACACACATACAGTATACACACACCCATACTCACACACAGACATATGGATGCACACACATACAGTATACACACACCCATACTCACACACAGACATATGGATGCACACACATACAGTGTACACACACCCATACTCACACACAGACATATGGATGCACACACATACAGTATACACACACCCATACTCACACACAGACATATGGATGCACACACATACAGTATACACACACCCATACTCACACACAGACATATGGATGCACACACATACAGTATACACACACCCATACTCACACACAGACATATGGATGCACACACATACAGTATACACACACCCATACTCACACACAGACATATGGATGCACACACATACAGTATACACACACCCATACTCACACACAGACACATAGATGCACACACATACAGTATACACACACCCATACTCACACACAGACACATGGATGCACACACATACAGTATACACACACCCATACTCACACACAGACATATGGATGCACACACATACAGTGTACACACACCCATACTCACACACAGACACATAGATGCACACACATACAGTATACACACACCCATACTCACACACAGACATATGGATGCACACACATACAGTATACACACACCCATACTCACACACAGACATATGGATGCACACACATACAGTGTACACACACCCATACTCACACACAGACACATAGATGCACACACATACAGTATACACACACCCATACTCACACACAGACACATAGATGCACACACATACAGTATACACACACCCATACTCACACACAGACATATGGATGCACACACATACAGTATACACACACCCATACTCACACACAGACATATGGATGCACACACATACAGTATACACACACCCATACTCACACACAGACATATGGATGCACACACATACAGTATACACACACCCATACTCACACACAGACATATGGATGCACACACATACAGTATACACACACCCATACTCACACACAGACATATGGATGCACACACATACAGTATACACACACCCATACTCACACACAGACATATGGATGCACACACATACAGTATACACACACCCATACTCACACACAGACATATGGATGCACACACATACAGTGTACACACACCCATACTCACACACAGACACATAGATGCACACACATACAGTGTACACACACCCATACTCACACACAGACACATAGATGCACACACATACAGTGTACACACACCCATACTCACACACAGACATATGGATGCACACACATACAGTATACACACACCCATACTCACACACAGACATATGGATGCACACACATACAGTGTACACACACCCATACTCACACACAGACACATAGATGCACACACATACAGTATACACACACCCATACTCACACACAGACATATGGATGCACACACATACAGTATACACACACCCATACTCACACACAGACACATAGATGCACACACATACAGTATACACACACCCATACTCACACACAGACATATGGATGCACACACATACAGTGTACACACACCCATACTCACACACAGACACATAGATGCACACACATACAGTATACACACACCCATACTCACACACAGACATATGGATGCACACACATACAGTATACACACACCCATACTCACACACAGACATATGGATGCACACACATACAGTATACACACACCCATACTCACACACAGACATATGGATGCACACACATACAGTATACACACACCCATACTCACACACAGACATATGGATGCACACACATCTATGCGGCCATTTACCCACTCTCCCATCCGCCCACTCACAAACACACTCCTTCATTAAGAATCTTAAGTAAAAACAGCTTGCACAGGGGAACCAACCACATAAAATGAAAACATCGTTAAATATTTTTTCAGGGGGTGTGGAAGGGTTTCAGCTTTTCCTCATCTGAAAATGCAGAAGCAAATAGTTCCAGTCTGTCTGCTGTGTGCACTTCTCTGCCTTTCATCACAGTTATGGGTAACTGATTATATAAATCACAGCAAATCCTGACATGTGACACACGTCAGGACTGTCTGATTTACCCATAATTCCACATCGGCTCTGACCAAGCATTCCAAGGGAGTCTTTACCCAGAATTCCACGGGAGTCTTTAGGGAGTATTTATCCGGAGTTGTGAAGGGTGAAGATGCTGTTTGTCAGATCGCTCATTAAGCGCTGAAATACAGCGTGCCCCCCAGAGACGCAGACAGATGTTTAATTAATGCAAGTGCGCCATTAAAGGGACAGATCACTTTGAGAGAGCGTGACAGGAGCTCACATTGTAACACACTCTGCCACTTAGGAAAAAAAAACCTGTGCTGAAACTCAAAAGGCTGTGATTGGATGCCCCACTGCCCAAAAATTACCAAATCAGGAGCCCCACAGTCCATAATCATCCAATCAGCTGCAGAGGAATCAGAGGTTATTCAGGCTGTGTTAGTGAGGGGATGTGGTGATGGGGTGAGGGACACTGAGGTGGGGGGGGGGTTGGGAATCAGGGCTCAGCCAGACCTGCTGAATACCTTTTCCCCACAGACTGTGTGCTAGTGCAGGGCAGGGAGGAGCAGTGGCTATAGACATCCACAGACTGACAGATAAAAGACCTGCAACGGACACTGCTATCCCCCAACAACTCTCAGTGTGTGAGCGTGAGAACATGCTGCGCTGAGATACAGGGATCTACTGCATACATGATGCTTTTATGACTAATATCTATCTATCTAATATGTAAGATACCGATGAGACAAAGTGAACATTGAGCAGAGAGACAGGTGTAGGTGTAGGTGGTGAAGTGTGTTGTGGCGCAGGTGGAGGTGTGGGGTTGGAGCTGGATGGGGGTGTAGGTGCGGTTTGGTGTGGTTTGGGGTGAGTGTAGGTGAGATTGGGTGTAGGAGTGGTTTGCGTGGGTGTGCAGATGTATTTTTGGGTGTAGGTGAGTGCATGGTAATGGTTTATAGTGGGTGGGTATAGATGTGGTTATGTGGGTGTGAGTGAGATTGAGTTTGGCTGTAGCTGCCATTTCCTGTGGGTGTTGCTGTGTGGCGCTGTAGTGTGGCTTGGGTAGCTGTAGGTTGTGGCTGTGTTAAGGTAGGAGTACCTGTAGGTGCGATTGGGTCTGGGTGTGCAGCTGTGTTTGTACCCATGGCTCATGTTTGGGGTCGGTGAGGCCAGGTGAGGTTAGGTGAGGATAACGTTGAGTGGGTGTAGTTTCTAATGAATGGGTGTGCGTGTGAATTTCCAACCCATATTCCATTAAGGACTCCACATGAACAAACAGCCAGGAACAGGACCTATCTGAATGAACTACCTATAACTGTAAAAGCTAATTAGCAAATGTAATTATCCCCTCTTTAGTCTCCCAAGAATAACCATGCACTGAACAGCACATCTGTAATTAAGAACGCGCCCTATTTCACTGCCCTCTCTTGGCACGGCCATCTTGCTCTCCTTGTAGTGACAGTTAAGCAGAACACAGAGAGGTGGAATGGTGGATTAATTAAGGTGAGTGCATGGGTGGGGGGGGAGGGGGGTAGGATTGGGTTTGGGTGCGGTATCTCCTCTAATAGGCCGAGGTGAGCCCTCTCTCTGTGTCCTGCTGCCAGGATGAGCTGATTAAAACAGCATTCATTAGGCTGGAGCGAGGCCCCCCTCGGAGGCCAGGTCCCAGGTCTGAGCCGTGGAGCCGTCACTCACAGGCGTGTGGGTTTAGAGTGACCCGGCACAGCGCCATTGGTTCAGCGTGGCTCACAAAGAGCCGGCCCGCTAACAGAGGTGCTGATGAGGGAGCTGGCCACCTCACAGCCCATTACAACATGAAACAACCCTGCCCCAGAGCGCAGAATAACACAGCACAGCTCTGCCCCAGAGCGTAGAATAACACAGCACAACCCTGCCCCAGAGCGCAGAATAACGCAGCACAACCCTGCCCCAGAGCACAGAATAACACAGCACAACACTGCCCCAGAGCACAGAATAACACATCACAACCCTGCCCAAGAGCGCAGAATAACGCAGCACAACCCTGCCCCAGAGCGCAGAATAACGCAGCACAACCCTGCCCCAGAGCGCAGAATAACACAGCACAACCCTGCCCCAGAGCGCAGAATAACGCAGCACAACCCTGCCCCAGAGCACAGAATAACGCAGCACAACCCTGCCCCAGAGCGCAGAATAACACAGCACAAACCTGCCCCAGAGCGCAGAATAACGCAGCACAACACTGCCCCAGAGCACAGAATAACACATCACAACCCTGCCCAAGAGCACAGAATAATGCAGCACAACCCTGCCCCAGAGCGCAGAATAACGCAGCACAACCCTGCCCCAGAGCACAGAATAACACAGCACAACACTGCCCCAGAGCACAGAATAACACATCACAACCCTGCCCAAGAGTGCAGAATAACGCAGCACAACCCTGCCCCAGAGCGCAGAATAACGCAGCACAACCCTGCCCCAGAGCGCAGAATAACACAGCACAACCCTGCCCCAGAGCACAGAATAACACAGCACAACCCTGCCCCAGAGCGCAGAATAACGCAGCACAACCCTGCCCCAGAGCGCAGAATAACGCAGCACAACACTGCCCCAGAGCGCAGAATAACACATCACAACCCTGCCCAAGAGCGCAGAATAACGCAGCACAACCCTGCCCCAGAGCGCAGAATAACACAGCACAACCCTGCCCCAGAGCGCAGAATAACGCAGCACAACCCTGCCCCAGAGCGCAGAATAACGCAGCACAACCCTGCCCCAGAGCGCAGAATAACGCAGCACAACACTGCCCCAGAGCGCAGAATAACGCAGCACAACCCTGCCCCAGAGCGCAGAATAACGCAGCACAACCCTGCCCCAGAGCGCAGAATAACGCAGCACAACCCTGCCCCAGAGCGCAGAATAACGCAGCACAACCCTGCCCCAGAGCGCAGAATAACGCAGCACAACCCTGCCCCAGAGCGCAGAATAACACAGCACAACCCTGCCCCAGAGCGCAGAATAACACAGCACAACCCTGCCCCAGAGCACAGAATAACACAGCACAACCCTGCCCCAGAGCGCAGAATAACACAGCACAACACTGCCCCAGAGCGCAGAATAACGCAGCACAACCCTGCCCCAGAGCGCAGAATAACGCAGCACAACCCTGCCCCAGAGCACAGAATAACACAGCACAACCCTGCCCCAGAGCGCAGAATAACACAGCACAACCCTGCCCCAGAGCGTAGAATAACGCAGCACAACCCTGCCCCAGAGCACAGAATAACACAGCACAACCCTGCCCCAGAGCGCAGAATAACACAGCACAACACTGCCCCAGAGCGTAGAATAACGCAGCACAACACTGCCCCAGAGCGTAGAATAACGCAGCACAACCCTGCCCCAGAGCACTGTCTACCGCAGCAGAACACTGCCCCAGAGCGCAGAATAACACAGCACAACCCTGCCCCAGAGCACAGAATAACGCAGCACAACCCTGCCCCAGAGCGCAGAATACTGCAACACAAAACTACCCAACAACACAGACTAAGAAAAAGACTAGACTACACAAAAGCACAGAATACTAGAACACAAAACTACTCAACACTACTGCACCACAAAACTGCACAGCACAAAAACACAGGATAGTAAAAAACTGCACAATACAAGAGCAAAGCACACAAACACAAAACCAAACAACAACACAATGCAGAAAGCAAGTGAGGCCACTGTGTGCACAGTGCATATACTGAATTAAACATTCAGTAACAGAAAACAATGTTGGTTGTGAGGAGTTCATAGAATAATAACGTACATATAATAGTAAATTTGCACATTCTTATACACAGAACACAAATGCTATATTACATGGGCCCAAAGCTCCCCGGACCATGGGGCTGAACAGCCCAGCACGGGAACAGGCTTTTCAGTGAGTATAATGCAAAACTGTAGATTAATGGATTTTTTAATGTAATCAGATCTAATACTTCAAGCAGACTTCATGAAAATGAATATGTCATTAAGCAAAGTAAACCCTGCTGACATAATGCAATTTATTAGCGGGAAATACGCGGAGGGTTACGGAGAACAAGAGACCGCCGAGTTGCTCCTGTGACTGAGGGATTGAGCCCCACAAGGCAAGTCCCCACTAGGCCTGTCAGCCGAGCGCTGGCCCAAGACAGCAGTATATCCACACATACAGGCCCACATACACAAACCCCCACAGGTAGCCAGATGGAGGGATCCAGGTCAGAAATGCAACCAGGGCACCAAAGAACCCAGTGCCATTTTTAATATGTTCAATGGAATCAACCACCGCGGGCAGGATCTCATTTTAAAGGGCTGGTTCAAGAATTTTGACACCTATGTATATTTTTATGAGCAGTGGCAATATTAATAATTGTGTAACATTTTCAACTGTAACTGGGCTTGAGATGAACTGAATGTTAATTTGACTTCAGCATTATAACATAAATGCTCAGATTATCAGTGATGGGCTTCTGTGGGGGTATTGCTTACATGAACTGTGATCCCCCCCCCCCCCCCCGGAACTTTTCACTTCAGAGAATCCACTGCAGTGACGCATTTTTGCTTTAATTGTATTTATTGTAACCTTTCAAATCAAGCAGCTCTGCCAGTCGGCCTTTCATCTTCTCAGTTCAGGTTTATTCATCTAACAGCCCTCCGTTGTTTCAGAATATTTAACGGCGCGGGTATGCCGAATGCTTAAAAACTGGAGCTCTGTCACTTGTTAGCACAGGGGGAAGAGGAAGGCTAAAGGAAAGACTCATGTGGGAGAGAAATCGTTGCATTTTAATGACAGGAAGCATAACTATAAAGGGGAAATGGCAACAGTGACATTTCAAAGACATTTGCCTTTCATGCATCGTGACATTTCTTCTCACTGTTTAATATCCGGAGATATAAATTACAGTCCAGAGTTTTGTTTTTTTGGTGAGGGTGTAATGCTTGTCGCTGTGACAGGCGTTACTATAGGTCATGGTTGGGGGGGTTGGTGTCCTTCACCTGCTGTGGCCTTTCTCATTAAACCCCTGAACCTGTGTCATATATCAAGAAATGTAATTTACACATCTCTCTGTCTCTCTCTATCTCCACTACTGTCAAACCCAGCTCCAGCTCATCTACACACCTATTAAAATAATGCAGTCCACGTGATGCAGAAAAAACAAGCTCAACAACGCCTCTGCGATGCTGCTCAGATATGCAGGTGCATTATGGGTATGTGGTGAGAGTTCTGTTGACGGGATAGAGGGGGCATTTTACTGTTGTGGGTTTATCACTTCTTCACTGAGAGGAAATCAGCATTAAAAACAGTAAAGGGAATTCAGTCCAGAGGAGGAAAAATACTCACTACCTAACATTCACCCGGGTGGAACCATTCCTCTGTGCAAGTTTAACGAGCTGGTAGCTCCTTCTCCATCTCCTCCTCATGGCCCCTCGTAACATCAGCAATCAGAGAGAGTTTGGCACAGCTGCTGTAATCACTGCTGTGTATGGCTCTGGGAGAAGGTCTCACTCTTATGACAAAATGGACCCACAAAGTGCACAGTTTTCTCTCAGTTCGGTTCATCGCTTTTCATGCAGCAACAGGATTGTGATTGGATGGTATGAGAGAATGGCTCTGACTGGCTAGTGAGAGAATTTTGGGGCATGGTTGACAGGTGAAAGCATGACTGTGATTGGCTGATGAGAGTTACAGTCATGATTGGCTGGTGAATGAGCCTGACCCATGATTGGCTGATCAGAGAGTATGTGATACAGTCCCTGTTGCTGCTCTGAATTAAAACCTTAATGGGCTCATTGGACACAGTTAATCGCTTCCCTTTATTCATTCCCAGCTGCAGAAAAGAACTAAGTGAAGGAAAAAGTGAGCCTGATGAGGTGCGTTTCTCTCCCTGAGCTGGATAAATGCTGGCATTGGGTTGGGTCCAGTGCAGAGCTGGATAAATGCTGGCATTGGGGTGGGTCCAGTGCAGAGCTGGATAAATGCTGGCATTGGGTTGGGTCCAGTGCAGAGCTGGATAAATGCTGGCATTGGGCTGGGTCCAGTGCAGAGCTGGATAAATGCTGGCATCGGGTTGTGTCCAGTGCAGAGCTGGATAAATGCTGGCATTGGGGTGGGTCCAGTGCAGAGCTGGATAAATGCTGGCATTGGGTTGGGTCCAGTGCAGAGCTGGATAAATGCTGGCATCGGGTTGTGTCCAGTGCAGAGCTGGATAAATGCTGGCATTGGGGTGGGTCCAGTGCAGAGCTGGATAAATGCTGGCATTGGGTTGGGTCCAGTGCAGAGCTGGATAAATGCTGGCATTGGGTTGGGTCCAGTGCAGAGCTGGATAAATGCTGGCATTGGGCTGGGTCCAGTGCAGAGCTGGATAAATGCTGGCATTGGGCTGGGTCCAGTGCAGAGCTGGATAAATGCTGGCATTGGGGTGGGTCCAGTGCAGAGCTGGATAAATGCTGGCATTGGGTTGGGTCCAGTGCAGAGCTGGATAAATGCTGGCATTGGGTTGGGTCCAGTGCAGAGCTGGATAAATGCTGGCATTGGGGTGGGTCCAGTGCAGAGCTGGATAAATGCTGGCATTGGGGTGGGTCCAGTGCAGAGCTGGATAAATGCTGGCATTGGGCTGGGTCCAGTGCAGAGCTGGATAAATGCTGGCATTGGGTTGGGTCCAGTGCAGAGCTGGATAAATGCTGGCATTGGGGTGGGTCCAGTGCAGAGCTGGATAAATGCTGGCATTGGGTTGGGTCCAGTGCAGAGCTGGATAAATGCTGGCATTGGGTTGGGTCCAGTGCAGAGCTGGATAAATGCTGGCATTGGGTTGGGTCCAGTGCAGAGCTGGATAAATGCTGGCATTGGGTTGTATCCAGTGCAGAGCTGGATAAATGCTGGCATTGGGTTGGGTCCAGTGCAGAGGTGTTATTTCAGACACGTTCAGTAAATAAGCAGCTTGTGTTTTGACCCTGACAGAGAGGAATGTGCCACATGGAAATGTTCAAACCTTTGCAGAGACGCAGTGCTACAAGCAGCCAAACAGACTGCAGAGAGCAAATGACTGCACAACCAGCAAGGAGAAGACAGAGCTGCACAGACCATGCCAAACATCGTACATGGAAAAATGTAGATAATGCTATATCTAAACATTATGCAAGCATGTCTTTGGTCTTTACGACTGCACAGCCAGTGGTCTGTGTTGCACTGGTTACTGGTTCTGTATGAATGGACTGTGTTGCACAGATTTAGTGGTTCTGTGTGAATGGACTGTGTTGCACAGATTTAGTGGTTTGTATGAATGGACTGTGTTGCACAGTGTTTGTGGTTCTGTGTGAATGGACTGTGTTGCACAGTGTTCGTGGTTCTGTGTGAATGGTCTGTGTTGCACAGATTTAGTGGTTCTGTATGAATGGACTGTGTTGCACAGTGTTAGTGGTTCTGTGTAAATGGACTGTGTTGCACAGTGTTAGTGGTTCTGTGTGAATGGACTGTGTTGCACAGTGTTCGTGGTTATGTGTGAATGGTCTGTGTTGCACAGATTTAGTAGTTCTGTATGAATGGACTGTGTTGCACAGTGTTCGTGGTTATGTGTGAATGGACTGTGTTGTACAGTGTTCGTGGTTCTGTGTGAATGGTCTGTGTTGCACAGATTTAGTGGTTCTGTATGAATGGACTGTGTTGCACAGTGTTAGTGGTTCTGTGTGAATGGACTGTGTTGCACAGTGTTAGTGGTTCTGTGTGAATGGACTGTGTTGCACAGTGTTAGTGGTTCTGTGTGAATGGACTGTGTTGCAAAGTGTTCGTGGTTCTGTGTGAATGGTCTGTGTTGCACAGATTTAGTGGTTCTGTATGAATGGACTGTGTTGCACAGTGTTAGTGGTTCTGTGTGAATGGACTGTGTTGCACAGTGTTAGTGGTTCTGTGTGAATGGACTGTGTTGCACAGTGTCCGTGGTTCTGTGTGAATGGTCTGTGTTGCACAGATTTAGTGGTTCTGTATGAATGGACTGTGTTGCACAGTGTAAGTGGTTCTGTGTGAATGGACTGTGTTGCACAGCGTTAGTGGTTCTGTGTGAATGGACTGTGTTGCACAGTGTTAGTGGTTCTGTGTGAATGGACTGTGTTGCAAAGTGTTCGTGGTTCTGTGTGAATGGTCTGTGTTGCACAGATTTAGTGGTTCTGTATGAATGGACTGTGTTGCACAGTGTTAGTGGTTCTGTGTGAATGGACTGTGTTGCACAGGGTCTGTGACACTCTGAATCCCTCCGGCAGCTGATCCTGCTGTGAGCTCCTTTTTGACTGTGATATTGCCTTCTGTCTGCCGCACACAAACCTCTCTGGGGAGGATAATCCACTGACATTCAATTTGCCGGGTGGGATTATTTTTCACAAGGCAATTTTTTTTTCCTTGGGCAGAGAGAATTTCTTACCAGGGTTTGTATTTTTGCCGCACAAACCCACAAATCTACGCACATATACACAAATGCATACACACATCGTAATCTGGCCATCCTTCCACTGACCCTGGGTCAGATTTGCGTGAGCATGCTCTGGTTGCCATGGAGACATCTACCATATTTGTGAAACTGCGAGATACTGAAAAGCTCAGCATAAAACATGAAGAAAGGTATCTTTTTCACTCTTTTGAAGGATTTAAAAAAGTTTGTTGGCAATGCACCTGGACCTGATAGAAAACCCGAAGACCAAAAAACACGACAGGCAGAGAGAGTTAAGCTCAGTGATAGCAGCTTTCCCTCATGGACCATATTAAAGTTTATCTGAAACTGTCATTTTCTCAAACTGTCATTATTTTTTTTTTTCACTCACTCTAAAAGCCACTTAAGCTTAGCAGCTTAGCAACTCAGCTCATTTCTGACTTAACATTTCACTTTCTTCCTCACCTGCACTCCTGAGCCCACAGAGATGAAGGCAGTGGAACCGCGGGAGCTTCCTGGAGGGAAACGCTGGGCCTGGGAGGGGGGCCTTGGCGAGGCGGCGGGCAGAGAACACACCGGAGAGAGAAGGTCAGAGCAGGGTCACCGCTCTTCACTAAAGACAAAAGGGGGTACAGACTAAAGGGATGCAATTTTCTATGGAATTGGATTAGAGTCTTCAGAATTGTCTCGCTAAGCTTGTGTCCTTAAAAAAGTCTCTGTAAAACGGCACTGTTTCTATGCCCCTTTTCACCTCTTTTTCCTCCATCTTGTTTTGAACTTTGCAAGAGAGAGAGAGAGAAAGATGGAGAGAGATTAAACATAATGTGCATAATGGATTTTAGTTCTATTTTTATGATTGTTTTGAAAAATAAGTCTGCGAAATCATCAAATCATCTTAAAATTTGTGGTTCCTAGAGTTTTGCCAGACTATTACTGGTGAAGGAAAGTGAAGGGAGTGTCTGAGATGAGGACCCGGCTCTGTGAAAGCAGGCCGCTCCGAGGCTGTTGGTCTCAGGTGAAAAATGGCACCCCCCTAACCTCTGGCCCCCGGCTGCACGGTGGGACTGAGAGCTGGGGCTCTCTGGCCTCATGTCTGCACGAGGCACCCCCAGCTTCACCCCTCCGATGAGCAGGGCGTGGAGGAGACCTGCGCCAGGGAGTGAAGGTCTCCCATTGGATGCAGAGATTGCCATGGCAACAGAGAGTTGCACAATTTTTGCCACCCAACAGGACCTGGTGAGCCCAAATGTTCCAGTCAGAGTTATGCTAAAACCACTGGACATACTATGGCATATACAGTACATTTATGTGTTCCAATTTTCATCTGTATATCTGATTTGAACTAGCATCTGTTCTTGCCTCAGTCTTCCTTAGTGTCCACATGACAACTAACCAGTGGGAATGCAAGCACATGTAAAACAGTATTAAATACATGAAGTTATACTAACAAAGAGAGTGGAATGAGTATGCAAGTAAACATATTTTGTAATGGGTCACATGTGTTTCCCTCCCAAATGACATAAGCGTGATGTCATCCGGAACAGGAGGAGGTGTGAAGAATGGGAGTTAATGAGAGTAACCTGGTACGACTTATTAAAGCATTTAGCACATGCAAAGCCGTTTTGATTATGCAAAAATACTAAGAGGGCAGGTGATTGTTTTGTGTCTTGATATGTGCAAATTTACAATCAACAGAAGTGTTCAGAAAAGTGAATATTTTTCATATTACTGTGGTATCAGTAAGTAGTATACCTGAATGACATTTTGTCAAGAAAGTTCCAAAAATTGACCATGACGTTAATGTATTGCAATTGCCATATCTTGCCACACACACACACAAGCGCGCAGAATTTTTTACACTGCCCGTGGTGGAGAGGGGTGGTGCAGTTTCTCACATGGTCCTGTACATTGCATCATTATTCTCCACCTGGTTTTGGTTGTTTTTGTACCATCAACAAGTGTGACAGTTTAAATTAGAGTCAGTCATTAGAAGCTGATTTCTTTTGTTCCCAAATGCAATGAAGTGCTGTCCTGCTGCCTTTGTGCGTTTTGCATGAAATCATTTTATTTTTTTAGCTGAAGGAGCTATCCCCAATCTTTTTGTTCTAATTAAATGAGCAGAGAGATAAGGCTGTGGAAATAAATTGTGTGCTGATGTGTGATTCCACGCCTGCCAATCAGCTGAGCTCTGTTTCAGGGCTGTTATTTCCTCAAAGGAACCATCTCATCATCAGCTTCTCCTTCCAGGTAAGGTCTGATTCATTAACTCCTACCTGTGCCAGTGAGGGGCCTGTGTACTCATCCACGTGATCCTTATTTACGTGTGAGTGTTTGTGTGTGTGTGCATGTGTGTGAGTGTGCAAGTGAGTGAGTGAGTGAATGTGTGAGTGAGTGAGTGAATGTGTGAGTGAGTGTGTGAGTGCGTGAGTGCGTGAGTGTGTGAGTGTGTGAATGTGTGAATGTGTGAGTGTGTGAGTGTGTGTGTGTGAGTGAGTGAGTGATTGTGTGAGTGAGTGAGTGTGTGAGTGGGTGAATGAGTGAGTGAGTTGGTTCAGTCGTTCATAGTCGCTCAGGTTGTTACAGGTCTTCTCCTTTGCCTCTCACACACAGCTCTGTTGTTTTTGATATAATGTTTTCTAATCATTAAATCACTCCTTTTCAAAGCAGTCTTTGTGTGAAAGGAAACAAACCACACTCCTCAATATAACAAAACAAAGCAAGTCCACTTCCTCTCATTTGTTCAGTCCTCTGACAACGACTAATCAGCCTCATCTATAAATACATTAAAATAAATTAAAAACAAAAACAAAAAAAAAACAGAAAATAACTGCAGGCAGCAAACCCGCTGAGGTCTGGAAGTGCTGGATTCATTTGCACTTTGATTCGCTGAAATATTTCTTCCAGAAATAGCTGCAGCTTTCATCTCAATGTGTGTATCGCTGTCTCGAAGAGAGACAAACTTGTCAGGACCCGCACCAGGCACAGACAGGGTTGAGGCAGAGAGTCCCAGTAAAACACTGGTGCCCTGGAGTGCTGAATTCTTTTGGGCTCAAACTTCAAATTCAAAAAAAAAAACAAAAAAAAACATGAGAGCCAGATTGTGCGCGGTGAGTCATGTCATTGTAAATGACAAACTGTAGAGTCAAATATAGAACAACAGAATTGAGTGAAGCATCAAAAGATGCTCTGACAGTGAGGAGCAGTGTTTATTTAAAAAAAAAAACAGCCCAAGAGGTAAATTCCTGGAACAGACATCTGTGTTGTTTGAATAGTGTGTGGTGGTGGTTTGTATAGGATGGGAGATGATGGTGCTTTTGTAGACCACAGACAGGATGGTGGTGTGCAGGAGAACAGACAGACAGACACATGAATCCAATCATGTAAGCACACATGCACACTTATTCTCGCTCGGCTGTCTGCAATGCTGGCCGTCTCTTCTCAGATATGTTCTGTGGCTCTTAGCGTCTCAGCCATGTCTCCTGGCCTGAGTCCTCTCCTCTCTCAAACTATTCTTAGCCCCCCCTGCTGCAGGGGTCCTCACGTCGGTCCTGGAGGGCTGTAGAGTATGCTCGATTTTGGTTGCATCTGAAACTCCAAAATGGTTTCAGACATAAGTAACCAAGGTGAATTAACTGAGTAATCAGCTGTCTTAGTTGGTCATTAAGCAATGAGTAGTACAGAAATTCAGTACATGCTGTGGCTTCATATGACCAGAATTAAAGACCTGTAGGGGGCAGCATCCACCATGATGATTCAAAGATCAACAGAGTCCTGCCATTACACACAAGGGGTCTTCCTTTTGTAGTCCTTTACAAATATTGCACACAATGGTTGCACTGTTTTGTAGTTCTTTATCACCATCAGTTCATGGTCTGCTTCTTTTTGTAGTTCTTTGCTACCATCATATCCTGCTGAAGGTCTTTTAAACCATCACACACTGGCAAACCACCTGTTACAGTTCGTTACTATTCTTACAAGTTCCTACTTTAAAGCCCCTTTTAATCAGGTTTGCTCCAAAAAATACTCCAGTCAATGCAAGCGGAGAAGGATGGAACTAACTAACATTCTTTATTTTTAAAGAAATTGTATTTTTAAATTACATCTGCAAATTATGCAAGAACATACATCATGGAATTCAGAAAATTGTTTTAAGAATAATTTCAAAATATATATTTTGCCAGCCAAAATAATCATACTTTATCAATCATCACAATGTCAGTTGTCAACATTTCAAATTTGAGACCCAGATCAGAATTGTGTGACACCATGTCTAAACTACAGGATGTGATATATCAGTAGAAAAACAACAAAGTGTGCCAAATGGGACCTTAAGCCTAAGGCCTCCTCGTTTCTTGTTCTCAATGTATCTGATTAGATGAGTTGAGTGATTAATGAAAAAATATGAATTTAGCTCTGTCTTTCACTCCAAAAAATCAACTCATATGGTTTATCTTTAATTGAGGCAGTACGTGTTATATTGATTACAGCATTTATTGTTTTAAAATTCAGGAAAACAGAAATACTGCAATGCAAGGAAATCTATAAATGCTGAAGGGAATGTGAACTATAGATGTGAAAAAGAGAAATGATACATTTCACAAGTCAATACTTATACAATAAATCCAAAGAGAAGAATAGAAGATGTTACCATAGCAACAAATTTGTCATCTTAATGCGTACTGCAAACAGTTGAGCAGATGCAAACAAATGGAGTGGGAATTTCTGATTGGCTGCTGCTTATAAAGATCATTTTTGGCAGGGCAAAGTGAAGCACTCGGCCATGGGCCTCACTGCATGGAGATTATCCCAGACATGCTAAATGATTGTCACAGACCCAGTGCTGAGAAATGATTATCACAGACCCAGTGCTGAGAAATGATTATCACAGACCCAGTGCTGAGAAGTGATTATCACAGACCCAGTGCTGAGAAATGATTATCACAGACCCAGTGCTGAGAAATGATTATCACAGACCCAGTGCTGAGAAATGATTATCACAGACCCAGTGCTGAGAAATGATTCTCACAGACCCAGTGCTGAGAAATGATTCTCACAGACCCAGTGCTGAGAAATGATTCTCACAGACCCAGTGCTGAGAAATGATTATCATCACAGTGATTATCACTGACTGTCTCTTTGTCCTGACTGCTACATCTCACTGCACTGGTCCACAACTACTGGCCTGAAATGTAGCAGCACCACCAATGTTCCCAGAAAGCTACTGCTTTATGTATTATTATTGTTATTATTATTATTGTTGTTGTTGTTGTTTTTGTTTCTGTTGTTGTTGTTGACTAATTAATTGATAATGATCCATCCTTCGAAGTTGTTTTTAAAAATGAATCTCCTGGTTATCCAAGAGAAGTGGACACTAAAAAGTGAGACCAAAAAAATCCTCTTTCCTGTTTACCCTGACTTGCCCACTTTCCTACACACACACTGTCACGCCCTTTTCTCCTTAACCTGTTGACACTTATACACCTCTGGAATGTGCCATGCTCTACTCTGCCCCCCTGTGGCCACTGCAGTTGCCGCATGCAGATCAGTCACAGTGAAAAAGGATCCTTCTGTAACTGCTATCAGTGTGACTCTCTTCACCCCTATTTGGCTGATGAATCATTGATGTAATTACTGAGTAATCGCTGTTTATACCACAGATCCAGCACATGAAAGGGTTAATATTTTTCCTCTCCATCAGTCGCCGGGCAGAATAATGAGAAATGACATTGGCACATTGTATATTTGATTGTGGCATGTTAGATATGAAAGTGGTTCTCATTTTCACCCTCTCTGACCCTGACATTAGAAAAGAGCGGCTCAGTCAAAGATGCAGCTGAGGTAAATGCAGTATAGGATTCCAGTGGAACGCTTTTTTCTCTTTGCAGGCCCTGCGAGGTTAAGTGATGTGTATAATAAATGACGATGGTTATGCATTTGTAATTAGTAAATTTGCATAGCTTAATTGACTCTGTTTCGTCTATAGAATGTCATTAGCTCTGGGACAGACATTAGCAGATGAGCGAGCTGGTGATGACCCCACTGGAGAGAGAGAGAGAGAGTGAGAGAGAAAGAATGCAAGAAATAAAAAGAGAGAAAGAAAGAGAAATCTGACTTTTTGACAGGCTTTTTTTTTCTTCGACAACACAGTTCCTTGCAACAGGGTAAATTGCTTAGCGCTTTAAAATATTTTATTTTCTTGTACAGAGAAAGCGTGTGACCCTGGGGTCTGCCTTTCATTTCTTTCTCACAGATTAACTTCTTGCTCTTTCCGCAGTTTACAATTCATGGAACACAACAGCCATTCAACATGGCCTAAATCGGCTTACAGGGTAATACTGCACTGAGTACCAGAGCCTGGCTGACTCGCATAACCTCTGTCCCTGCATGGCTCTGCTCACAGTGCACTGACAAAGATGAAAACGCATCATGGCTTACATTGTTTAGTATTATCTTTGGTTTTGTATCCTGTGGCTTTGCAGGGTTTGGTTCTATATTCAATTGTGTATCGTTTGGTTTTGATTTGTTTGTTATTATATTTGGTATTGTATGGTGGTGAGTGGGGGGCTGGGCTGGGTCAGGCATTACATCTTCTCTGAAGAGGAAGTGGAACCGCCACGGCTGCCTGAACGGTCTCATGTTTTGGTGAAGAGTCAAATCATGTTTTGGTGAAGAGTCAAATCATGTTTTGGTGGAGAGTCACACCATGTTTTGGTGGAGAGTCACACCATGTTTTGTGTCATGGGTCATGTCTCCCACTTTAGCAAAGAGTCTCTTTTACACTTGTGCTCCGTTACAGTGTGTTGTGTGTTGGTATGCATGCATGTACAGGCCCTGTTAAAGAGTGGAATGAGTGTGTGTTCTGTTATGGTGCACTGTGTGTGTGTGTGTGCTCTGTTCAAGTGTGCTGTATATTTGTGCTCTTTTAAAATGGCTTGCCATGAAAGTGAAAAGGTTTTTTTCTTGTTTGTACTCACCAAGATTCATGCATGTCATGGTGTAATGGTGAAGGCCATGCATCCTGCTAATGATGAGGAATCATGTTTTATCAGTCAGGTGTTTGAGTAATGCCTCCTACCTGCTGAAGCGTTATCTCTCCCAACACACAGAGGTGAGTGCACAGCACTCGGGTTCTGTGTTTTTACTGCCGTCATCTTCTACAGGATTCAGCATTTTGGATAAACTGAAGAGCAGCATAATAACCAGCCTAACTCCACAAATCATTTTTTGCACATGATATCCATTTATTCAGCTCGATGTCTTGCTGAGGCAATACAAAGTTACAATGCCAGTGCCCCACTTGGGATTCAAACTGCAAACTGCTGTGTTACAGGCCTGTCCACTGCCGTGATACAGGCCCATCCTCTGCCGTGTTACAGGCCCAGCCTCTGCTGTGTTACAGGCCCAGCCTCTGCCACGCTACAGGCCCAGCCTCTGCTGTGTTACAGGCCCAGCCTCTGCCACGCTACAGGCCCAGCCTCTGCTGTGTTACAGGCCCAGCCTCTGCCACGCTACAGGCCCAACCTCTGCTGTGATACAGGCCCATCCTCTGCTGTGATACAGGCCCAGCCTCTGCTGTGTTACAGGCCCAGCCTCTGCTGTGTTACAGGCCCAACCTCTGCTGTGTTACAGGCCCAGCCTCTGCTGTGTTACAGGCCCAACCTCTGCTGCTTTACAGGCCCAACCTCTGCTGTGTTACAGGCCCAGCCTCTGCTGTGTTACAGGCCCAGCCTCTGCTGTGTTACAGGCCCAGCCTCTGCTGTGATACAGGCCCATCCTCTGCTGTGATACAGGCCCAGCCTCTGCTGTGATACAGGCCCAGCCTCTGCTGTGATACAGGCCCAGCCTCTGCTGTGATACAGGCCCATCCTCTGCTGTGCTACAGGCCCAGCCTCTGCTGTGATACAGGCCCAGCCTCTGCTGTGATACAGGCTCATCCTCTGCTGTGATACAGGCCCAGCCTCTGCTGTGATACAGGCCCAGCCTCTGCTGTGTTACAGGCCCATCCTCCTTATTTCTGTTCTAAAGGTTGCAGCTCAGCTTCACCAGGCTGATGCTCCACCCTGCAGATCTGCTGCACACAGTCCATTGAGCCCCGCCAGTGTGTGTTCGTACAGGGCGTGTTGTGCTGACTGTAACCCTCGAGTGTGTGTTCATACAGGGCACGTTGTACTGACTGTGTTACAGGCCCATCCTCCTTATTTCTGTTCTAAAGGTTGCAGCTGTGCTTCACCAGGCTGTTGCTCCACCCTGCAGTGTGCTGCACACAGTCCATTGAGCCCCTCCAGTGTGTGTTTGTACAGGGCGTGTTGTGCTGACTGTAACCCTCCAGTGTGTGTTTGTACAGGGCGTGTTGTGCTGACTGTAACCCTCCAGTGTGTGTTTGTACAGGGCGTGTTGTGCTGACAATAACCCTCCAGTGTGTGTTCGTACAGGGCGCGTTGTGCTGACTGTAACCCTCCAGTGTGTGTTTGTACAGGGCGCGTTGTGCTGACTGTAACCCTCCAGTGTGTGTTTGTACAGGGCGTGTTGTGCTGACTGTAACCCTCCAGTGTGTGTTTGTACAGGGCGTGTTGTGCTGACTGTAACCCTCCAGTGTGTGTTCGTACAGGGCGCGTTGTGCTGACTGTAACCCTCCAGTGTGTGTTTGTACAGGGCGTGTTGTTCTGACTGCATTTGCACATATGTGCTGAGATATATGAAGGTGTTTTAGTGTTTTCCCGGCCTGTTTGCCCAGTGTTTTAAATAATATTATGCCAATTTCTTTGGCCAAGGCTAGCTTGAAAAAGAGGTGTAAATGCCAATGTGACTGTCCTACTTGAATAAAGTGTAAATAAAGTACAAAAAAAAATAAACTTACATTACAGTCGGGTGTTTTGTTTTCTTTCTGATTTCACTGGTCTGCCTTTAATCCTCAACTGACTTTTCCTTTGAATTTCTGGAGTAGAAACTACACATCGCATTTATCCCTTTTCATTTTAACAGGAGATACGAGGCAAGCAATTTCACCCAAATCAAATTTTTCACATGCGTTCTGCAATTAAGTGAAACAAAACTGATTTTTTTTTTTACAAAAATTGAGTACAATTATCACAGCAGTTTCAAAACCACATAATTTGTCATAGTAGTACCTTTTCAAATTCTGTTCATATTCTAGCACACCTTAATTAGGAAACGTCCCTTTGAATGCCATTTTAATTAATTCATCTCTCCTCCACCCTCCAAACAGCACTGAAAGAGGAAGTGACAACACGCTAATATGCTAATATCCATTAGGTGCAGGTGTGAGCTGGCAGTTTCGCTGAGCAAACTCCTCATTAACACCTGTTGATGCGTGTGAGAAACTGAAAGCTCACTGCGGTCCATCATGTGTGTTTCTGACAGCATTAAATATGTCTCATTATGCGCTATTAAACTATAGGAATCTATGCACCAATGGAGTTTTTTTCCTCCCGTATGGAATAAGTTGACAAAGATGAGGACTGGAAATGGAAGAAACTGGGAGAGCTGATTCAGACAGTCCAAATGCAGGGTGGAAACCAGGGTGTTTCTGGAAGACATTACAGTATAGGATAAAAATACCAAACACAAGGGAATTGGAAGGGAGAAATAATGATATGTGTGAATGAAATGTAAGTATTTGCTTGGATGGAAACCGGTGCTGGAGTAAATGGCATCTAGTCACATGACCTCTGTGTTGATGTGTTATTTGCCCCAGTTTGAAATGTTGAGAATGTTATTTGCAGTGTGTGCTCTGTTATGTGTTGTGAGTGAGTGTGTGTTCTGTTTATATGCGTGCATGCATGTGCTCTGTTTACGAGTGATATGAGTGTGTGTGCTCTGTTATGTGTTGTGAGTGAGTGTGTGTTCTGTTTATATGCGTGCATGCATGTGCTCTGTTTAAGAGTGATATGAGTGTGTGTGCTCTGTTATGTGTTGTGAGTGAGTGTGTGTTCTGTTTATATGCGTGCATGCATGTGCTCTGTTTAAGAGTGATATGAGTGTGTGTTCTGTTTATATGCGTGCATGCATGTGCTCTGTTTACGAGTGATATGAGTGTGTGTTCTGTTTATATGCGTGCATGCATGTGCTCTGTTTAAGAGTGATATGAGTGTGTGTGCTCTGTTTAAGAGTGATATGAGTGTGTGTTCTGTTTATATGCGTGCATGCATGTGCTCTGTTTAAGAGTGATATGAGTGTGTGTTCTGTTTACATGCGTGCATGCATGTGCTCTGTTTAAGAGTATATGAGTGTGTGTTTGTTTTAGCGGCATGTTGTGCTCTGTTTAAGAGTATATGAGTGTGTGTGCGCTGTTGTGTGTTGTAAGTGCCAGTGTGTGTTCTGTTTACATGCGTGTATGCATGTGCAAAAAAAACGAGTATATGAAGTGTGTGTTCTGTTTTCCCGTGCATGCATGTGCTCTGTTTAAGAGTATATGAGTTTTGCTCTGTTTAAGAGTGAAATGAATGTGTGTTCTGTTTTATGCGTAACATGCATGTGCAAGCTGTTTGAGTGATATGAGTGTGTGTGTTCTGTTTATTGCGTGATGCACTGGTCTGTTTAAGAGTGATACTGAGTTTGTGCTCTGTTATGTGTTGTGAGTAGTGTGTTTTCTGTTTATATTCTTGCACACCTTGTTTATGAAACGTCATATGAGTGTGTGTTCTGTTTATTGCGTGCAACAAACAGCTCTGTTTAAGAGTGAATGACAGTGTGTGCTATGTTTTGTCATGTAGTGAGGTGTGTTCTGTTCATATCGTGCAGCACCTCATTTAGGAGTGATATGAGTGTGTGTTCTGTTTATCTGCGTCCATCATGTGCTCTGTTTAAGAGTGATATGTCTCATTGTGCTCTATTATGTGTTGTGAGTGGAGTTTGTGTTCTGTTTATAATGCGTGCATGCATGTGGACTGTTTACTGGTGATATGAGTGTGTGTGACAGTTTAAAGTGATATGAGTGTGTTTCTGTAGGATATGCAGTGCATGCATGTGCCTGTTTAAGAGTTGAAAAGATGTGTGACTGTTTATATGAAATGCAAGCATGTGCTCTGTTTAAGAGTGGAAAGTGTGTGTTCTGGAGTACATGCAGTCATGCATGTGCTCTGTTTAAGAGTTATATGAGTGTGAAATGTTCTGTGTTAATGCGTGCAGCATGTGCTCTCTTTAAGGTGAAACGAGTGTGTGTTCTGTTTATATGGTGCATGATGTGCTCTGTTTAAAGTGATATGAGTGTGTTTGCTCTGTTATGTGTTGTGAGTGAGTGTGTGTTCTGTTTATATGCGTGCATGCATGTGCTCTGTTTAAGAGTGATATGAGTGTGTGTGCTCTGTTTAAGAGTGATATGAGTGTGTGTTCTGTTTATATGCGTGCATGCATGTGCTCTGTTTAAGAGTGATATGAGTGTGTGTGCTCTGTTTAAGAGTGATACTCTGTTTAAGAGTGATATGAGTGTGTTTGCTCTGTTATATGCGTGATGCATGTGTGTCTGTTTATATGCTGCTGTTATGTGCTCTGTTTAAGAGTGATATGAGTGTGTGTTCTGTTTATATGCGTGCATGCATGTGCTCTGTTTAAGAGTGATATGAGTGTGTGTGCTCTGTTATGTGTTGTGAGTGAGTGTGTGTTCTGTTTATATGCGTGCATGCATGTGCTCTGTTTAAGAGTGATATGAGTGTGTGTGCTCTGTTATGTGTTGTGAGTGAGTGTGTGTTCTGTTTATATGCGTGCATGCATGTGCTCTGTTTAAGAGTGATATGAGTGTGTGTGCTCTGTTTAAGAGTGATATGAGTGTGTGTGCTCTGTTATATTGTGCTGAAAATTTGTGCTCTTTTAAAATGGCTTGCTGTGAAACGGAAAGGGTTTTTCTCTAGTTTGTTCTCAATAAAGATGTTTCCCCTTGCAGAAATGTGCTTTTGATTATGCTGGAATTTAAGCAAGGCCCAGGGGAAGTGTTTCGTACTCCGTCTATTCAATAAGAATAGTTTTGGATGCGAAGGCACTGAAGTTTCAGGTCAGGATTTTTATTGAGTATTAAAACCTCAACTGAAACCCTAATCCTGAAACCTCAGTCAGACCAAAGCAGTTGTTTTATTCAAAAAGAACAGAAATTTTAATGCTGTCACCAGTATATATCCCCACAAGTCAATGTTCTCTGCACTTGGAGAGAGAGTAAAAAGCCCTGTCGTAAAAGTTGCATTGGGTAATGAAACATGCCAGTCAATAACTGAGGACCAGGTTTTTTAAAGTATTTGCATTGTTTGTAAAGAACACACTGAAGATGGTTTTGTAGACGTTGGGAAAATATCGTCATCTCTAAGTCAGCTCCCCTAAATGGGTCAGCTGAATGTGACCTCTGTCAGCCTACAATAGGAAGATCACACTTAATTTCCCCTGGATGAAAACACTGCTCAGCCCTATCATACTGTGTTTACTCCAGCTTTGTGTGTGCTGTGGGGTTGTTCTTGGGGAACTCTCAGTACACAGTGTTCTACAGGAAGCTGTCCCGTGTGGAAGCACACTTTACTGACTGACCCCTGTTCCAAGCCAAGGAAATACAGCCCGTTGTTAGTGGCAACAGCACAATCACTGTATCTGAAGGTTTGGTTATTTGGTTCTTTTTTGAACCCCAGAAACATTGTAGCATATGAGACAGCAGTGTAGTGCAGCGGCTAGGGAACAGGCCCTGCTCTTTCCAAGGGCGCTACTGTTGGTCCCTTGAGTAAGGTACTTCACCTGCTTACACAGGAAGTGTATAAGAATGAGAGCAGTGTATATTCCCCTGAATAAGGGCCAAAATGCCTGGCATGTCACATAAATACATTCTGGGGAAAGAATGGCTGACCTCAACTGCTGGACTTCCAAAAAGTTGGAGTTTTGGTTATCGAGCGTGAGATAAAGCGGTAAGGTGACATTAGTGGGAGGGGGTAACTAGTTTGAATGAGAGACACACACAGTTTTCTCAGAACCAAGCAGCAGTGTGAGTGTGTGGGTGCAAAACTGGGATTTTCCCAATTACCCATGGAGAGGGAACTACATGGAAACTAACTAATCAGACCCAAGGGGTACATTCTAATGAGCAACATGTATGTTATGTAATAGGAGAGTATATATATCTGAATTCATTTGGAGGTGAGGAAAAATCTGCATACTATCACTTCCCTCCTGCACTCTCTCTCACCCAGCACACAGTGAGGTGAGAAGCATGTTCACCCGCCTTCACGGGTGTATAATTGAGCGTCAGAAGGAGAGGTCAGAGCTATGGCTCAAGTTGTTTGTCCCCCTGGAAGAACTCTTAGTTTCTTCTTGTATACTGATTTGATTTGAAAGGTTTTAGGAACAACCTTAATCAAAAAGTCTAAGGAAAAAAACCTTTAAGGATTTGTACCTCATTAAGACACAAATGGAGAACCCTTAAGGGTGCTCTCTCCCTCTCTCTCCCTCACTCTCTCTTTCTTTCTCTCTCTCATGGGAACACAGAGTGGTTTTACTGTAACAGTCTTGCTAAATTGTTCCTGGTTGGTGTGGGGGCAGGCCACACAGTCGGACATCTGGTTTCTATGGGAATACAGCCCTGTCTCAGGTTGCCATGGAGCAAGTACAAATGAAGAGCTCTTAAGCAGAAATGAATACGACCATAAGACGTCCTGAGCCATGAAAATGCCAATAAGGTGCTTATTTTAGGCTGCTAATTGCCTGCATGAGAATTTCATTTAGTCAGCTAAATGACATCAATTAGGTTTGTAAAGGAGAATTAGTGACAGTGCAGTAACCGTGCCAGAGGCCAAAGGCATACATCTTCTTCTGAATAATTTGCAACAATTTATGATCGTTTGGATACATCATGTAAATATATAACCACCCGCTGAAATGTTTGGATGTTTTTACATTTTGTAAACAGCTTGTCATTTTCATTACAGAAATATTATACACAAAGATACTGTGTTGCTGGCGAGTACAGCAATGAGCACATGCGCCTCACAGAACCACCTTTTCTCAGCAGAAACTCTTTGTAAGTCTTCAGCGCCTAAACGTGCATGTTTAAAAATGCAAATGAGCCGTGCCATAAAGGAGTGGTTCCCAGGTGGTACTCCCACCTGGTCTGCCATTGTAGCCATCAGCCCCATTGAAAACCCCTGAGGGGGTAAAACAGCTACCTGGGGAATCTTCTGTTACTATGGATACGTCTTACAGGGAAAGCATCATTATTAAGTCTAGTGCTACTATGCTAACTCCCTCATTATCATTGTGGTAAAACAGACAAAAAAAAACACCTTTTCAGGACATTAAAAAAGACTGGTTTATTATTACATTGTATTGGACATGTGCTGTTTCAAAATGTATTTTCCAGAGAATCAAGCATTGACAGAATAAAAATAATGATTTAAGCTTTCTAGTTATTCCATGAACCCTAAAATGGGGGAAAACACTCCACTCTTACGATGCCAATGATATGCTGCAGTGGTATATGAATGTACTGTCCCTAAGACACGTTAAGCACTACTTTTCTGTATGTACAGTGATCATATGTCACTAACTGTAGGTTTCGAATGAGAGTGACCACTATTTGAAAATACATCACCCTGTGGAGAGTTATATTCAAACACTTCATTGGGTTTTTGTTTTCTGATGAGGTCTGTCGTTCTTGCTCTCAGAACAACAATTTTAATTCGTATTCCTTCACCTTGTGCTTTACGTGTTGTTTGAAAATGAAATTTAAAGAAAACCTGGGAATTTCTTATTACCTTTATCACAAAATGAGACTGATTTATAATATAGACAGAGCAAACATATTCACATGCTACAAATTGTGCGCAGTGGTGTGTGACGACAGCTGAAGGAAACGGACGCTCCGGTGTGAAATGTGGCACGCAGCCATACAAAAGAAGAGCCAAGTGTAGGAACTCCGTGACGCGGAGCTTAGGCTGGTGTACTGGCCCTTTAACAAAATAGGAGCGACTGGCCTCCGAAAGTACGATGCGGACTAGAGAGTGTATTTTAGATATGAGGGGCTTTTTAGAGGAAATGGGTAATTTAACGAATACATTTGCGGTATTTCCATACTCTAAGCCCGTTCAGCTGTGAGTTTTCCTATAAACGTTCCAACACAAACAATAATTCAAAGAAACAAGAAAGGCAGAATAAGGTAGTGGAATTTCTGACACTTACAGAGTCTGCAGGAAATCTGAACATTAGATGTAACGCCTCTTGGTCAGTTTTTAAGATGTCAAAATGTATCGTACCTAGACTCTATGTCTCGTTTGTAGTCTTGCATTTTTTTTTCTTAGGTGTCAGTGGCTGACTTGCAGAGAAAATCAGCCCGCGTTTCTCCTCACCTAATGCGTTAAGAGCATCATTGAATGACAGCACAACTAACCTACGACCAACTGAAAATGTACCTTTAATCTGTGCAGAGATGCACGGAACGTGGCAAACATCTGACAAGTAACAAGGTATTTCCAATTGCGTAACTTAATGGGTTGCCTCTCAGCTGATTGTTTCCGGTGAGTCAGCTACAAAAAGTATGTTTCTCACATGCTGAGAGGGGGTAACATAAACATGCTCAATAGTTACAGTTCTGTAAAATTATCAAAATATATCAAGTCAGTTGCCACACGCAGTATCTGTACCTGAGCAATGGGGCAAGCTCATTTTATTCAATGACATCTCATACTGCAGCTTGCAGGAGCCGCAGCACTGGCTGAACACGGAGCGCGCCAGAGACTCGGAACTCCGGGCCAAGTTGGAAATGCCGCCGTTTGAAGTATCTGTGTAGTTACGGTGCCATGATTTTTAGCCAAATGTTTGAGACTTAAGTAGCGAGATGAAAACGACGGTTACTTTCGGAAAGACACGCGTTGTCGTTCCCTGCAAACAATGGTGGACGGTGCGGGACCTTATCCAGCAAGCTACACAAAGATACAGAAACTTTTTGGGACAGGTAAAAAAGAGTTCCATTATCATTTCACAGACATCTTTTTTATGGATTTCAGGGTGATGTCAAGAGATAAAAAGAACACTTCACTATTTTAAGCACTGCATCTTTTCATCTTGAAGCATTCTGATTCGGGTGAACAGGTGCCACGTGATAAATCTCCGCCACTACATGGCCATGCTGGCATCCGGACATTTTGCCTGAAGGTTCACTTTAACAGTGCCGCTTCTGGCTGTACACTCCCTGACGCCTTTGTTAACGTGGGAGGTAGGTGAAGAAGGTAGAATGTTTCAGGTTAGATACCCAGGTGTTCAGTATTGCATTGAAACCTCAGGAAGGTATATGCTACCAGATGCTACAGTAGTAGACACATTCTTACATATAATGTAAGCTTAGAAAAACCAACAAAGAGAATAATAATAATAATAATAATAATGAATAATTCCACCTTTGCCACCCACTATATTCTGCCATGCATAACATTATTGTTATTATCATTTTTTATTATAATGATTTACTCCATTTGTTGGTGATTATTTTTATTGAGATTCTCAGGTGCAGTGTGAGACATTAGTGAGTACTCTAATGAAATGTCACACGGGCTGTTGCATCGTCCTTGAATATAGCTCACCAAATTAAAACAGTTGGAGCCCAACTTGTATTGTTTACAATAGTTTTTGAGGGTTTTTGTGGGTTGATGAACGGGAAAAGCCAGCGTTACTGTTTTTGTGAGACTTCCCCATTTTGTTCCTCTGTGCAGGGGTTATTTACGAAATATGGTACTTTTCTGGTCAGAAGGAAAGGTCAACATTTGCAGCTCTTCCTGTCAAGCACAAATAAGGGTGGTGTGGTGGCCATCTCGGCTGCCCTCTCTCGCTTTAGTTTATTTGCAAGGAAAGCTTTTGCTCTGATCAGTGAGGAGTGGGGTAGAGGCAGAGGCAGAAGAGGTGTGTGTGTGTGCGTGTGTGTGTGCGTGTGTGTGTGCGTGTGTGCGTGCGTGCGTGCGTGTGTGCGTGCGTGCGTGCGTGTGCTCACGCGTGTGCGTGTGAGTGTGTGTGCATGTGAGTGTATGTGTGTGTGTGTGTGTGTGTGCATGTGAGTGTGTGTTTGTGTTTGTGTGTGTGTGCGCGCACATGTGAGAGTGTGTGTGTTTCTGCAGTTTTGAGTTTGCACATGTGAGTTCTTTCACTGTGTCTGAAATGTCGGGTAGAAGTGTGCTGGTAGAATGCACCTTGTTATCAATTGTGTAATTGTGCGCATTGTGTAATGCAGTAATTTTTGTGTTTGATTGATTCATTTGATTAATTTTTAGTCAGTTGTAGTTAGCTGAAGAGATCAAGGCATTAACTGGCTGATGTATGAAAAGGCATCACAAAAGTCTACTCAGTGGCCCCCCTGGATCTAAGACTGACATGCCTGGCTTAGGAAGATGGCCTCAGCACACATAATACAAAAGGCCTTTACAAGGCTAAACGGACCAACATAAACCTGTAGTTTACTTATTTATTTATCTACTTTGCTTTAAAGGTGGAAATGTTTTTTTAATCTGCTGGTGGTATTGTAACCTGCAGAATAAAAATGTACTTTTGGCTAATCCTCTGAACCCAGCACAGACTCCTTTATTCCGCACATCAGCGTTCCCGTCAGTCTGTCTGGAGATATTTTTGAGGGAATACATGCTTTAATGTATTTTGTGATCGTGTTTTTATCTGGAGATGGCCTTATTTTTTTAGATTTATACCTCACTGCTCTCAGGAGCAGCTGGCTGCAGGTGTGACAGAGGGAGCCGTCCATAGCTTTAATCTTTAAATCAAACACTGTGTGTGAGGAAATGTATTATGATGAACCTTTATGGATTCAGGTGTGAGTGTGAGTGTGAGTGTGAGTGTGCGTGTGCGTGTGCGTGTGAGTGTGCGTGTGTGTGTGTGTGTGTGTGTGTGTGTGTGTGTGTGTGTGTGTGTGTGTGTGTGTGTGTGTGTGTGTGTGTGTGAATTGATTCAGTAGATACGTATGTACTCTATGTGTATGTATGTTTGCATTTATTCTACAGTATAGGCATATTTTGTGTAATATGACTGGGGTAGAGAGCAAATAACGCTCTCAGGGAATAGTGAAGATGGATGGAGTAATACTCTTATTTGAATATATACAGCCTTTAAGAGCATCTCTACCCCAGCGTTTTTATTCATATTACTTGTTGAAAAAGGAAGACTATCATTGAATGGTTTTAAATACCTTAATTTTGCACCTTTATCATATTGTAGTCCATAAGCATTAATAACAGATAAATGTGTAGTCACTCGAGTTGCCATGTAAACTAGTAATATCCGTTTACACCTGCCTGAATGTAGCTGTATCGTTACTGTGGGTTTTGCAGGCAGCAGAGGCAGATGTGGGCATTATCTCATTCTGTGCTTCTGTTTTACCTTCAGGATGGTAATAACTGTAATCCTGGGTAAGGCCTGTCTGTGCTCCCAGGAGGGGAAAGTGGTGTGGATGAGCACCAAAGTTCAGCGGCTGAACCATGAAATCACTAATCAGTTGCTTTAATCAGCATTACTTTTAATGAACACAATACTCGTCACTTCTATTCTATTCCATTAAAATTCACGGGGTGCCCTGCACAAGAAAATTAATATTCATATATTCATGTCAGATTCAGGTTATTAATTCATACATTTTCTTTCCTGAAAGTGAGAGTGAATGCAGATTTTTCCATTGCGGTGTTATTGTTTTCATAGAGGAGGTTTCATTCAGTCCTTATAAATTTGTTAAAAATAGCGTTTTACTGAGCCATAATTCAGTGGTAGCAGGTTTAATTCCCACAAGGGACACTTCTTTTGTACCGTTGATCAATGTACTTCACCTCAGTTCATTTATGTAGAATGTAATGTACCATATATAAGTCACTGGACACAAGCTCGTGCAGAATGTAAATGTAATGAAGCGCTTACGTTATCTGTCTGGGTCTGAGTTTTGAGACTGCACACTCCAACTGAAGTTTCATTGGGCCTGATTAAATCTGTGACTTACATGCAAACTTTGTCGGATCACAATGATTGGATTGTGGCTCATGACACGACGTGTTAGCGCACGGTATTGAATGTGTCTGTAATCATGTTCCTTTGTCCGCATTTGTGTCTGAATCTCTGGTTTGATTTTCCTTTATTTGGAGTTTGTTAAAAACAAAAGTTTGGGAGAAAAATTCTCAGACAACCCTCCAACCTATCGCATCAACCATCCGGTCTCATACAGATATATAAACGCCACATACCTCATTTCCCATAATGCTCAGCATTTCTGGCATCCCTCCTCATCCCCTTCCTCCACCTTTATCCTTTCCCTCTCTTTCTTCAAAATGCGACCTAATCAGCCCAGTCTCTTCCAGACACCTATGGGGGAGTCACTGCTCCATCCCCTTTGAACACAAGAGCCCAAGACCATGCTTTTCCCTATCAGTAAAACCATCTTCAATGCACCCGTGTTGTCTGAGAATTTGTTCTAGTGAATCAATAATAATCTGTCTTTACCTAAACGTGGCGTGGCCCACAGTACGTGTTTCTGGTGGCCCGATTGCGCCAGTGCTCTGTGGAGATCGGAACGTGTTCCCGTCTGTCGACGGAGGTGGTCGGCTGCGTCACGTCGCAATCAGATTACAAAGCGTCTCTTCCATGTCTGCACCTCTCAGAAACATGCCATCAGCTCGACCAGATAACAGAAGTGGCGTGTTAATCGCATGTGTAGACAGGTCCATCGGCGAGAGAGAGAGAGAGAGAGAGAGAGAGAGAGAGAGAGAGAGGGGGTTTGTGCGCGGCAGACGAGCTCTAATGAGCAGATTTCCTTCTCTCCCACTGAAGTCTGGCGCACCAGCCCTTCTCTCCTTTTTCTTATGCTAATGGCGCAGGGTTTCCTGCAGCTGTGTAATTATGTGTTTAATGTGTTTGGGGATTAAAGTTCAGCATACAGTGGTCCACATTCAGTGTGAAACCTCATGCTAATCTCCAGCGCTTTGACTTTGGGCAGAGTCACATTTCCTCGGGGAAGAAGGGTCACTCTTTTAAAAGCTGGCTTTAATGCTGTCATTTGGCGGGATTTCTTCCCTAAATTGGGAGCGTGTTCAGTGCAAGTCTTGCTGGCAGACCCAATTTTATTTTATCCTGTTGAAAATACTGAAGGAAGATGTGTGGTGTGTCCATGCAGTGGCTGCATTTTAATGTGAACTCTCTTTGATCTGTAGGGACCTGTGAGGCTCAAACAGAGAGGGGGCGTGGCAGCATATGAAAGTGTGTGTGTGTGTGTGTGTGTGTGTGTGTGTGTGCGGAGTGAGTTTTAGACTGAGTGAGAGAGAGTGAGAGTGTGTTTGTGAGCGCATGCGTGTGTGTGTATGTGTGTGTGCATGCGTGTGAGCGTGTGCGTGCGTGCGTGCGTGCGTGTGTGTGTATGTGCGCACGTGTGTGTATGTGTGTGGGCATGTGCGTGCGAGTGTGCGTGCGAGTGTGCGTGCGAGTGTGCGTGCGTGTGTGCGAGCGTGTGTGTAAGTGTGTGTTCACCTTGGGCTCAGTAGCTGGGCTACA
>JAFBMS010000452.1:32500-45000 GCA_019788955.1 Albula glossodonta | reverse complement strand
ACACACACACAGGATGTGGGTGCACCTGAGACTCTGCTCCTCTTTGAGGGTGCTTGCACCCCTCCCTAAAATCATTAATTCATAGAATGTAATAATGAGATGAATGGTATGCATATTCATAAATCTGGCAACGTTAAAGTGTGATATTATAAAAACACGTAGTCAGCCTGATCTGAATAAAAAATGAGGCTGGAATATTCACTAGGCACTGGGCTGGACAATTAAATGGTGTTGATGTTTAAATTTTAACTAAAGATTATGATTTCAGAACAATCAGTCTCGATGTTATCTGAGGTAGACTGTAGTCCAAACTTCATCCTCGCAAAACTGTCAGTCCAGGTTTGTGGGAAGGACTACACCTGCCAGGTGTGCATCATTTCGACGAGGCTCACTTTTGATGAAGATGCTGCTTCCATCTTTCTCCTTTTCTGTCTTTGAGAATTTCAGGTAATAAGGTGCAGGTACAGATATCACCTCTGTGGAGAAATAAGGTCAAACAGCAGAAAGTAACCTGTCTGGAAACAGCCTGCCCTCACCTTAGTGACTGTGTGTGCTGCCTGCTCCCTCTCTTTCCTAAAGCAATGAAAAAAAAACCAGCGCGGCGTTCCTTTGGCCTGAAAGGTCGCAGTGTAATGAAGTACATCGAAAACAGTGTTCGGTGTCTGGACTGACACTGATGGGTTTGCTCAAGGTCCATGAAAACAAATCTCCAACTTCAAGTCCCGGAGGGTCATAACGTCTACAGGTTTTTGGTTTCCTTTCAATCACCAGCCAATTTAGCCTTGGAAACGAGGTGTGGACTCTTTAGGCTATCAGTGATTCAAATGAAGCGTTACTCTTTCCCTCACTCAGTCTGTTTAGTTTTTAAGGAGGTTTTTTTTTTCATTTTAAAGGGGAAGGAGGGCAATTGTCAACGTGTTTTTCAGGACTTTTTCAGTTAGTAGCCAGTTAAGGCCTTGAATATATGAGAATGTTATGAGCACATATAGTTATGTGTGGCTTTACACAATCCCTGTGATTATTGGCTGTTCCTACATCACACCCACAGCACAGAGAGGGCGTGGCCTCTGTTCCTACATCACACCCATGGCACAGAGAGGGTGTGGCCTCTGTTCCTACATCACACCCACTGCACAGAGAGGGTGTGGCCTCTGTTCCTACATCACACCCACAGCACAGAGAGGGCGTGGCCTCTGTTCCTACATCACACCCACAGCACAGAGAGGGTGTGGCCTCTGTTCCTACATCACACCCACAGCACAGAGAGGGCGTGGCCTCTGTTCCTACATCACACCCATGGCACAGAGAGGGTGTGGCCTCTGTTCCTACATCACACCCACAGCACAGAGAGGGCGTGGCCTCTGTTCCTACATCACACCCATGGCACAGAGAGGGTGTGGCCTCTGTTCCTACATCACACCCACAGCACAGAGAGGGCATGGCCTCTGTTCCTACATCACACCCACAGCACAGAGAGGGTGTGGCCTCTGTTCCTACATCACACCCACAGCACAGAGAGGGTGTGGCCTCTGTTCCTACATCACACCCACAGCACAGAGAGGGCGTGGCCTCTGTTCCTACATCACACCCACAGCACAGAGAGGGTGTGGCCTCTGTTCCTACATCACACCCACAGCACAGAGAGGGTGTGGCCTCTGTTCCTACATCACACCCACAGTACAGAGAGGGCGTGGCCTCTGTTCCTACATCACACCCACAGCACAGAGAGGGTGTGGCCTCTGTTCCTACATCACACCCACAGCACAGAGAGGGTGTGGCCTCTGTTCCTACATCACACCCACAGCACAGAGAGGGTGTCTCTCGATGTACTCTTTCTTCCCGCTGTTAATTAAGGGAAGTTAATCAAGGCTAATTAGAGGTCATTTGTCACATTCCATAAAGCCCGATGTTGGTGAATAATGAAAGTGTGGGTAGACTGCTGCTCTGTGAGTTTGTGCAGCTGCAGCTGTGCACTGTGAGTCGGGCTGAGTCTACATCTGAGATACAGAGAGGGCAATGGGAGGGTTGAGCTTATGTAGAAGTTGTATACCAAAAAGACTGTGGAGCTTAAGGGTTTTGTTGTGCGATAGTGAGTGTTTTAAGTGTTTCTGTGGATGTGAGGTACAGGGAGTGCTAGCATTGGATGAGTTCCTGATGATGGGTGGCTCTGAGTGTATTGTGTAAAATCTGGGTTTGTATCTGGGCTATTGACAGCGGCTAGCAAGGGTTCATTTGCAGCTGTATCATTACAGATGGTTTGAAACATGAGTTTGTATGTGAGAAATTGAGTGGCTTGTCTAAGAGATGAATTTGTTAAGGTGGCAGATTTTGAGCAGCTTGTGTAAGGGATGCGTTGGTTTCCCTGCTAGACACTGAGAGGTTTGAGGGAAGGCTGAGTGTGAATGTGAGGCGCTGAGTGCTTTGATTTGATTACAGCTCCCCCCCCCATACCGTACCCATTAACCCTCAGCAGGGAACAGCCGCTATTGGCTCACCTGTCTGCTCATGAATATTCAGTGAGAATGGGAGACTGAATGTTGCACAACAGGCAGCAGGTTCTCTCTCCCTGTGATTCTGCTGTTACCCTGCATGATCCAATCAGGTGCAGAGAGAGAGACACTCAACCAACCAGGCGTTGGGACTGAGGAATTTTTTTTTCTTGCACATAAACAATTAAAATTTTCCCAGGAACTCCTTAGAGAGACATACTGCTATTGTTATCCGAGATAATGCGCCCGCCCTGAGGAGTCGTGTTTTGTTCATTATGTAGATATATGGCTCTGTATTCAGCCAGCACAGGGGAAGAACCTTTCGCTCAAGGATATCATGGAACACTCTTGGAAAAATAACCAAATTGTACAAAAAAGATACAAAGCCTTGTCACTAGGGTGGCCCCCCGTAAGGGGCATCCAGTGTTACCATGGTCACAGGAGCGTAGTTATAAACTGAGAGGATTCTCAGAGGACTGTTATGAGCGTTGTTTTGAAATGTATAATTCACCAGTCCAGGGCTCTCATTTTCTATCCTGAAATCCCCTCCTGAGTAAACTTCACCATTTCCACTCTGTCCACGCACGTCCTCCTCACGGACAGAAGATTATTTGTGAGGTATTTATGAACAAACATATTCTGACAAAAGGCAGTGCAGCTCTTCCACCGTTTCATTCATATCACACAGTTTCCATGTTCAGTTCCATCCCTGATTGATATCGGTTGTGCCTGTGAGAGCAAAGATTCAGAAACAGTTATCATATAAGTTATAATTTAATATTATTGTAACTTTACATGCATGTAATCTTTGTACTTTATAATGACTACAAATATATACATGCCTTTCTTCAATCCATAACCTATCTGCACCTTTTCGGCTTGAAAAAGGAACATGTTTGTGCCTCGAGGACCGTAAACTTCCCTACAGTTTAGCTTTGAGACTGCAGATAGAACATTTGTGCCTAGGAGCATATGCGCATACAGCATCCACTGTACTCCATTTTTAGAGAAAGTACACAGGAATCAAGCTTCCACTCCCGGTTTACTCACTCTGCTCCTCTACCGCAAAACCGCAGTGCCACATAACGCACCTAGAGTCCCACAATCCCACTGGGAGACATCTGGTTAGCGTGTGTATCTGAGGAATCCTGTTGAGTGACAGCCCCTGACCTTTAAAAGAGGCTATGGGCTGGCCCAGCACTCTGGCCGCTGTTGTCCTCATATGTAATTTATGAGTGTTTTGGGCGGTGTGGTTATCGACTGGTCTGTTTTTCATCGTCTGTTGTTGTTGTTCTTGTGTTTAATTTATCTTCCGTTCACCCGAAGCCGATGTGAGTACCTGGAGGGGGGAATATTGGAAGCGGTACGCCCGGGAGTCTGTGATGGGGAGGGCGTGGCTCAGACACGGATGAGCACAACCAAGAAATGAACATGACCCCATGGTCATGCCGCGGCGGGGCAACGGCTAGCGGAACTCTGTGAAGATGCGAAGGAATTGTGGGACAGCGCAGTTATACGCTAGGCCATCCCGCTTAAACAACCCTGTCCTGCATATGCGCACACACTCATACACAGAGACAGACAGACCACGCACACACACACACTCACTCACTCACTCACTCACTCACTCACACACTCACACACATGCACACACACATAAGAAAATACATATAGATGTACAAATACATACACACACATTCTCACAGACACACTAAGACCGATGCAGAGAGATATGTTTGCATGTGTAGACACACACAGAAAAACGCACACACACACACACACACACAGACACACACACGAAACTACATCCTTGCAGACACGCACACATGTGCACACACACATTTCACTATCTAGCCTCATAGTTCTGACTCTTTGGCGTTAGGCTTTAGAATATTAGTAAATGGCGTTAGTGGGCATGGGATGTAACATACTGATACATAAAGTTTAAAGTTGTGATTGAAATATACCATAGCTCAGCCGTAGTGTTCTCTCTGTTATTAAAATTTTGTTCATTATATTCAATAGAACTGAAATATGGATATAGATTACAGGAAGGAAAGCGAAAAAAAGTTTGCCAGATTTATATAATTCAAAAGCAAGAACTACACAGCAAAAATATTAGCCATTTAGAAATGAGAAATCTAATTTCATGGGAAATTTAATCAAAATGTGACCTTGTGATTGCTGTTTCTACCCCTCCTAATTTCCCTGTTAATTATGGAGCGGTTGAGCCGTCAGAGAATTGTGATGTTTATGAAATGAAAATGGCTGCATGGACTGAGCAGCTGTTCTGTTTATATGCGTTTACATCCTCACATATCTTTATCACCCCATAAAAGAGTATCCCAGAAATAATTAATTGTTTGTGTTAATTGAAATAGATTAACTCTGTTAACGACGTATATAAAATATTTAGTGGAGTTTAGTGAAGGAGAAGAGCGATTTGACTGTATTTGAGTGCAGTTGGAAGTTTCAGCTCTTTGAGGGAAAGTTTTTTTTTTTTTTTTTTTTTTTTTTTCTGATCAGCTTCCTTTTTTGTTTTAATGTCTAATGTCATTTTGCTTCCTCTGAAGATGCGTGAGCTGTGTCTCTGGGGTAAGAAAACTTGATGGGGCGAGAGAAGTTCATTTCACTTGAGTTGGGAGTTTGGGGGGGGGGGGGGGGGGGAACGCAGAAGACATTTTTTTTTTAACTTTTAGTGTATTTCTGTTCAGTACCCCTGAATAACATCCCGCTGCAGGAAGTAAAAACAGCACAGTGATTGGAGAGTTGAAAAGTTGACAGCTGTGTAATATTTCTGATAATAATAAAAAAAGATCAATGCATACATTTTCTGGCTGTTCTGGCAGTGGTGTGTTGGCAGTGCCTGACAGTGTCATGAACGCTGAATGAAACCGCATGTTTTCAGCTGCAGTCAAACACAAGGAAAGGCCTTGGTCCCACTGGCCTTCTCACGGCTCTGAGAGTTAGGCGTGGGGATCGTTATGGACCGTGCAGTGCAGTATCATAATGATGCAATAGTCCTGTGATTCTCTTCTGAGCACTGACATTTGAAATTGTGGTGCAGCATTGTTAAATATTGTTGAGATGGGATTTATTTTCTTTTGACAATTAGAATAATGTATTCATTCACCTTAAGACCAAAATCCATCACACAACGTGTGGATGTGGACCGCTGGGTGGCTTAGGCAGGAAGATGCTAGTTTGGGAAGCCTGGTTTGAGCCCCAGTCTATGCTATTGCTGGCCATGGCTAAAGGTCTGCACTGCTGAGGCAGAAACTCCTCGCTGGGGAATGGCAAGAGGCAAGCCAGTCAAGTTAGCTGGCCTCATCGCTCTCTAGCGCCCCCTCCTGGACGCCTGCGTATGCATGAGCAGAGTATATTCTGCCTCGGTGTCTGCCGGAGTCCTGGTGTATGAGTGTATTTCCTTCCCCTCCCCTGTCTGCCATTGTGCGGTTTTTGTTTGTTTGTTGGCACTAGCATTATTTATGCAATCGTTTATTTTATCAAACTATTTGCATTGACAATCGGATGTATGTCTCAGTGCCAGAATGGGAATCAATGAGAGAGAGCGGGAGAGGAAAATGTCTGAAACTACAGAACAAGAGAGAATTGAGAAATTAATAACATTTCTGGGTAATGGCAATTGGCAAAGGAGTTTTTTTTTCTTACACATTTACTTTTTTCATATTGATCACCCAAAGTAGAGAATAGTTCTGGAGGCAGTGTTTGTCTAAAACAAAGAAATGGTAATGTAATTTGTGAGAGAGCAGCGCCGTTCCTCACTCCGCAGCCTCCTAATGAAACCGCACGGAGCCAGACTCCACATTACACAGTCTCATGATTACTTATTTTTAATGCCTGTTTTTTCCTCCCTGTGAAAGCAAGATAACCAATTTAATACAATTGTAATTTAACAATTAACTGAAAAATGCCAGAACCCTTTTGAGAGTGATATTGCCGTTCAGTCCAGGGACAGAGCTGGGTGCCATTCCATTACAAGAAACAACACACAGCTTTGCAATGAGCTCGCTCCTACCCACCAACCAAGGATAAATATGCGTTTTATTATACATATATTTTTAAATAATATTGTTATTGTTAATAATAATGATAATAATAATATTACTTAATAGTTAATAATAATAATAGTAGTAATAATAATCATCATCATTTTGATTTTGTTAACTGTCTCTAAACCTTGGTTTGTAATATTTTTTTCTGTGTCTCATTATAATTTCATATTGGTGGGTAATAACTGTTGGTTTTAGTATGTTTTCATATTATGGATATTGCTTTATGATGAATGCACTGTCCGTATTCATTCGTTGCAACACTTGGAATATATCTTGGAGTCGCATTGTCAATTTGCACTGGTGATTTACTGACTCTGTGTGTGGAAATGTTAGCCTGGCATGGCACTAGTGCTCACATAATCAGATAAAAACACTTATGTTCTCCATCTTTCTGCTCTGGATGAGACTATCCTATGTAATTAATTATGAATGCCCTTTGTAAGACATTAAAAAAGATTCTCTGTGTGGCAGGTATAGCGTTCAGAGGGGGCCCCCTGGCTGGGCCCCGGGCTTCTGGACCCTGGCTCCTGGCCCAAAGCCCCATCAGGGCCCCAGTCTGGGGGGGGTGGACTGAGCATTCTGGCTTCTGTGAGTTCAACATATCCACACAAAGGGCTGTAATTGTTTTTTTTTTTTATCAAAAGGGTGGACGTACCCAGAATGCACTGCTGTTGTTTCCAGTGGGGTCTGCCCAGCTCACATGGCTTCTCGTTTAAAGTCAGGGGTCAAAGGTTACAGTTACACAGTTACTGATGCGAGGGTAGATATTATGGGATGGCTAACACAATAAGCAATAAATAGCTACTCATTTACAGCAGTAACGCAATCACAATAAGGAACACTACTTTTGAAACCATAAACAAGAGCAGAGGGATATCGCGTTTACGACTCTAAGAGCATAAGAACATTTATCGACAAGAACAGGCCACTCAGCAAAAGTTAATAAGGATTAGGGCTGTCAGTTTAAACAATAAATCTATCTGACATTTGAGCATGAGTTTTAGCTGGGGGCCTTTTCATCAGCTTGCAATTTGTCTGAAACTGTTTTAAAAAGGGAACGTTTAGTACTTAGCTACTTGTGAAAACAGATTTGTGTTTAACATCATCTCCACTGAAATCAGATGCTGAAAACACACCGTAGTGCGCTGTCGACATGGCTAAGAGCAGAGAATTAACCTCTCATCAGGAGATTATCCGTCCAATGAATGATCAGGGTCTGTTTTATTGTTTTTGGCCGCTTGGCCATTAATGGCAAGATAAGAGAAAAGCTGCGATGGAAAGCACTTGTGTGTTTCAGTGTGGGGTGTAGTGAAGTGCATTTGAACAGCATGGTGTGAACAGTATGCCTCTTAAGGCCTGGGAATAAACTGATAATAATAAACGGACTCAATGGTGAACAGAAAATGAAGTCCGGACAGCAAACTGCAGGTTTTCCTGGAGATGAAAACTGTTGGTTTTAGCTGATACTGGAGGTAAAAAAAAAAAAAAAAAAAAACACTCCAGAAAACACAACCATAGAGTGGTCTCATAGTCATTTATGGAACTTACCATTTAGGAAAACAATTTCCACATTTCCCTGGTAACACGATCAACAGGACAGCAACATCCTATCTGTAAAAAATACTAAAACAAACTGTATGTTACGGCGTGTGGGAAATCGTTTTGATACGTATAAAGGTATGAAATTTGAATTCACCAGCCTAAACGCTCATGCCCTCATTTAAATGTTGAGTTGTCAGTCATTGGCGATGGTGTCTCACAGTGACCCACTATCGGGATGGGAGACAGCTGAAAAAAAATGTCAAAACGAGTCAAGTAGGTCTTTAATAATGAAATGAGCTCATAACCGAAATGAACGTATGAAAAAGGATATTTCCATTTTACAGCTGCAGTAGACTGTGGTGGGTGACAGTGCTCAGGCTGCAGTAGACTGTGGTGGGTGACAGTGCTCAGGCTGCAGTAGACTGTGGTGGGTGACAGTGCTCAGGCTGCAGTAGACTGTGGTGGGTGACAGTGCTCAGGCTGCAGTAGACTGTGGTGGGTGACAGTGCTTAGGGCTGCAGTAAACTGTGGTGGGTGACAGTGCTTAGGGCTGCAGTAGACTGTGGTGGGTGACAGTGCTCAGGCTGCAGTAGACTGTGGTGGGTGACAGTGCTCAGGCTGCAGTAGACTGTGGTGGGTGACAGTGCTCAGGCTGCAGTAGACTGTGGTGGGTCAGAGTGCTCAGGCTGCAGTAGACTGTAGTGGGTCACAGTGCTTAGGGCTGCAGTAGACTGTGGTGGGTCACAGTGCTTAGGGCTGCAGTAGACTGTGGTGGGTCACAGTGCTTAGGGCTGCAGTAGACTGTGGTGGGTGACAGTGCTCAGGCTGCAGTAGACTGTGGTGGGTGACAGTGCTCAGGCTGCAGTAGACTGTGGTGGGTGACAGTGCTTAGGGCTGCAGTAGACTGTGGTGGGTGACAGTGCTTAGGGCTGCAGTAGACTGTGGTGGGTGACAGTGCTCAGGCTGCAGTAGACTGTGGTGGGTGACAGTGCTTACGCTGCAGTAGACTGTGGTGGGCGACAGTGCTTAGGGCTGCAGTAGACTGTGGTGGGTGACAGTGCTTACGCTGCATTAGACTGTGGTGGGTGACAGTGCTTAGGGCTGCAGTAGACTGTGGTGGGTGACAGTGCTTAGGGCTGTAGTAGACTTTGGTGGGTCACAGTGCTTAGGGCAAGGCGGTAATGAAACGGTGCTCTCTCTGAGTCAGACGTGTCTGGAGCAGAGAATCATGGGAATCCGCTCATCAGCACAGAGGACCTCCCTTCCACCCTTAATGGTGGAGCGAGCACCACTCTGAAATCGTATCGCCCTTTAAGGCATAATGGAGAGAGACTCAAGCTCGTGTGTGTGTGTGTGTGAGTGTGTGTGTGTGTGTGTGTGTGTGTGAGTGAGTGTGTGTGTGTGAGTGAGTGTGTGTGTGTTTGTGTGTGTGTTTGTGTGTATGATGTGAACTTTCGCTCAGCGTTGGTTGGTAAGAGAGACGCTAGCCGTGATTGAAACAAGGCCTGAAATTGCGTCAGGCAGCTGTTTTATGGTGATACATCCATCTAAATCTTTTTGAATCGTTCCAGACGACTGTGCATGCGATAGCAGAGGGTATGGATGTGGGTGAATTGTTAATTAGATCGTAATTCTGTGCTACAGAGATTCATTTTCAGTTGAACATCTGGGGGGTGGGGGGGGGGAGACAGCAGTTACAGAGTTTTAATTTAAAAAAAAAATGTTTTCAGCATCAGTTTATGGTGTTGTTTTGTTTTTCATTTAATTTGCCGCGTGTGAAGTAGCTTAATTATGTTCCACACATTCATGATGCAGTGAAGTGGATTAACACAAAGGACTTTGTAACCGTTTCAGTCACAGAGACTTGAGAAACCATCTGTTGGTTCATCGTCTGACAGCGAGTCAGGAACAGAGGACATAGCTGAGGTTTTGCAGCATGTTTGTCCGGTCTCCACACATGCACTGGTCTCCACAGAATTCGGGTCACAAGGTGGTACTTCATTTCATTATGAAACTGAAGAGGAACTGCAACAGATACAGTGTCTGTATTTGCCAGGTCCGTTGTAGGGTGTAAATTGCTTGTTAAAAATGGTCATATAAGCATTACACTGAAAGGCACCATTTCACTTCTGTTTGACCACTTTTTCATGATTGCACTGAAAGCAGCTGGCATGGTTAGTTTAATATTGTGGAGCTGGAAAAGGGACATTCCAGTGCAGAGCCATTCCATCATTAACGGGGGATAACAATGTGGAGAGGGCTGGATCTGCTGGATAAGCACCATCACATACGATCTTTTTTAACCTATACTATTATCTATGATATATAATGAAAAATAGAATAATAAAGATATCCTGATGTCAAGCATGAATGCTCTCAAATAATGTGTGGTTTTGAATGCCAGGAGGTAAATACTTGCTTGTTTTCCTCAAAGAATGTCCATTACATAACAGAATACATCTACTGTACCCACCACGGGTCAAAGGTCAGGGGTCAAGGATAATAACCTGTAGATGTTTTCTCCGGCCAACCTGTTTGAGCCACAAAACCAAAGCCCAAGCTCAGTGGGCAGATGCCTGAGAACCTCAACATGGCGTCGGTCAAAAACCAATACAACAAAAGACAGAAGAAAAAGTGGAACAGGAAGTCTAGAACACTGTGCTGCTTCCTCTCTGTTCTGAGTCTTCCAGCGTCATGTCGTCCGTGCTGTCAGAGTACAGAGTGGTGTCTCTAGTCCTCTTTTTTCATCATCCCTCTCTCTGGCGCAATGAGACGAAAGGCTGAGTTATGATGTGGAAAGGAGAGTAGCAAGCCATAGGCATCATAACAAAAACCTTGTTTCTCCATTTTGTTTTTTTTTTTTTGTCATTTTCAACTTTGGTACATGAATACACAGCTTGCGTCATTAGTTTTTCACTGTCTCTGTCTCAAAGCTCTGAAACTCTTTTTTTATTTTGTAAGAGAAAATGTGACTCAAACTTGTCGAATGCAGTGCAATAGGGAAACAGTTTTTTTTCCAATGTCCTGCTCTTTTGGAGATGCACCGTGTTTCATGGCTTGGGCAGTGCACCAATGAAAACAGTGGTGTATCCATAGGGACCCATTAGGACTCATGAGGGCTAAAAGGCTGAAGGGGCTACAGAAGCCGGGTCCTCCGCTGGGTGGCTGTGCTAATGCCCGTTTCATTAACGCAGTGGACTGTCTCTAGCTCACATCTTCACCATACAGCTGCAGACAGGGGTTCGCAGGGTTAATTGAGGGGGGTGAACGGGATGTAGGTGTGAGACGGTCTACTGTCAGTCTGTCTCAATTAAAGATAAAAGCCGCACCTGCGTCCTCCAGCCTTCCTCCAATCAGGTCGCAGCTCCCTGGCTATCATTACTATGTCCATAAGCTTTCATGAGACTTAATTAATTGCCCTAATGAATGGGCTTCTCTTGATTAGATGGCTCTGCTCATGAATAACTCTCTGGAATCATTGTGTGCGCATGGTGCGTTACCGTGTGTCTGTGTGTGCGCGCGTGTGTGTGCGCGTGTGTGTGTGCGCGCGTGTGTGTGCGCGTGTGTGTGTGTGCGCGTGTGTGTGTGTGTGTGTGTGTGTTCTCAGAGAGCACATGTGCCAGCTTTCAGAAAGCTGGATTTGTGGATTTATTTTTATAAAACCGAACATGGTTCTTCAGAATACACAGGGCATACAGGTCTTGTTCATTAGGTCATTTTTGGGGATATGTGATGTTTTTTTTTTTTGGTACCCTGTGTACAAAGTTATTATTTTTTTTTCACGATATGAAACAGAACAAAATAGCATGATATCCACAGGCTTCAGTGATTGGCCAGATGTGAAAATGGGAGGGTTTCTGGTGGTCACCTTTCCCTAATTGTCCAATGAACAGTTTTAAGGAGAATCCAATCAGAGGTTTATGTTAGCGAAGTCATTCTTTTTTATTTGTAGGTATTTGTCTGAGACGTGTTTGCTAGCTCGGGTTTGTGTACTAGATAGCCACTTTGAACAATAAAAGTTAACCTCTCATCCTGAAAAGATATGCTAAAAACAGCAGCAGAATTGTCATTCAGTAGATAGTGTTACTAGCCATGTATCCGTATGTCATGTGATAAAGCTAGCACAGAGATTGCCAGCTACTGGTTTTTTAGTTTTAACATGTTTTTTTTTTTCATTTTTGTGTTTTTCATTACAATGTGTATACGGTTTATAAAATCTGACGTATGTGAGTTCCACTCACAGTTCATTCATTTATCTGCTGTAAAATATTTACTCTCAAATTCTTGTTAACGTATTAGCAACATTAATTCTTGTTAATGTGAGTGTGCTATCAGCATGCTACTGTTTGTGCCATCATTGTGGTTGTGTGCGAGCTGTCAGTGCATTAGTGTG
>JAFBMS010000452.1:0-27500 GCA_019788955.1 Albula glossodonta | reverse complement strand
CTACACTGTAACCTCTGAGCTACAAGCCCAGCTCCCTAACCATTACACTACACTGTAACTTCTGAGCAACAAGCCCAGCTCCCTAACCATTATACTACACTGTAACCTCTGAGCTACAAGCCCAGCTCCCTAACCATTACACTACACTATAACCTCTGAGCTACGAGCCCAGCTCCCTAACCATCATACTACACTGTAACCTCTGAGCTACAAGCCCAGCTCCCTAACCATTACACTACACTGTAACCTCTGAGCTACAAGCCCAGCTCCCTAACCATTACACTACACTATAACCTCTGAGCTACAAGCCCAGCTCCCTAACCATTACACTACACTGTAACCTCTGAGCTACAAGCCCAGCTCCCTAACCATTATACTACATTGTAACCTCTGAGCTACAAGCCCAGCTCCCTAACCATTACACTACACTGTAACCTCTGAGCTACAAGCCCAGCTCCCTAACCATTACACTACACTGTAACTTCTGAGCAACAAGCCCAGCTCCCTAACCATTATACTACACTGTAACCTCTGAGCTACAAGCCCAGCTCCCTAACCATTACACTACACTATAACCTCTGAGCTACAAGCCCAGCTCCCTAACCATCATACTACACTGTAACCTCTGAGCTACAAGCCCAGCTCCCTAACCATTACACTACACTGTAACCTCTGAGCTACAAGCCCAGCTCCCTAACCATTACACTAAACTGTAACCTCTGAGCTACAAGCCCAGCTCCCTAACCATTACACTACACTGTAACCTCTGAGCTACAAGCCCAGCTCCCTAACCATTATACTACACTGTAACCTCTGAGCTACAAGCCCAGCTCCCTAACCATTACACTACACTGTAACCTCTGAGCTACAAGCCCAGCTCCCTAACCATTACACTACACTGTAACCTCTGAGCTACAAGCCCAGCTCCCTAACCATTACACTACACTGTAACCTCTGAGCTACAAGCCCAGCTCCCTAACCATTACACTACACTGTAACCTCTGAGCTACAAGCCCAGCTCCCTAACCATTATACTACACTGTAACCTCTGAGCTACAAGCCCAGCTCCCTAACCATTATACTACACTGTAACCTCTGAGCTACAAGCCCAGCTCCCTAACCATTATACTACACTGTAACTTCTGAGCTACAAGCCCAGCTCCCTAACCATTATACTACACTGTAACCTCTGAGCTACAAGCCCAGCTCCCTAACCATTACACTACACTATAACCTCTGAGCTACAAGCCCAGCTCCCTAACCATCATACTACACTGTAACCTCTGAGCTACAAGCCCAGCTCCCTAACCATTACACTACACTGTAACCTCTGAGCTACAAGCCCAGCTCCCTAACCATTATACTACACTGTAACCTCTGAGCTACAAGCCCAGCTCCCTAACCATTACACTACACTGTAACCTCTGAGCTACAAGCCCAGCTCCCTAACCATTATACTACACTGTAACCTCTGAGCTACAAGCTCAGCTCCCTAACCATTATACTACACTGTAACCTCTGAGCTACAAGCTCAGCTCCCTAACCATTACACTACACTGTAACCTCTGAGCTACAAGCCCAGCTCCCTAACCATTATACTACACTGTAACCTCTGAGCTACAAGCCCAGCTCCCTAACCATTATACTACATTGTAACCTCTGAGCTACAAGCCCAGCTCCCTAACCATTACACTACACTGTAACCTCTGAGCTACAAGCCCAGCTCCCTAACCATTACACTACACTGTAACCTCTGAGCTACAAGCCCAGCTCCCTAACCATTATACTACACTGTAACCTCTGAGCTACAAGCCCAGCTCCCTAACCATTACACTACACTGTAACCTCTGAGCTACAAGCCCAGCTCCCTAACCATTACACTACACTGTAACCTCTGAGCTACAAGCCCAGCTCCCTAACCATTACACTACACTGTAACTTCTGAGCAACAAGCCCAGCTCCCTAACCATTATACTACACTGTAACCTCTGAGCTACAAGCCCAGCTCCCTAACCATTACACTACACTGTAACCTCTGAGCTACAAGCCCAGCTCCCTAACCATTACACTACACTGTAACCTCTGAGCAACAAGCCCAGCTCCCTAACCATTACACTACACTGTAACCTCTGAGCTACAAGCCCAGCTCCCTAACATTACACTACACTGTAACCTCTGAGCTACAAGAGGTACAGTAGACGGTACAGACTCACTCACTCACTCACTCACTCACTCACAGTGTAGGTATCCCCTGCTTTACAAAGCGGCTATGCTGCTAAGTTTGTAAACTGAAATATTGTAAGTTGAGCAGAGTTTGCCAGTAGCCACACCTCCCTTAACTGTTCTGATGACTAACTGTAGAGTCTAAGCAGGTGACAGCTTTGCTCTTACTTGGATGCGAGACCTCCTGAGGAAATTAGGTTGAGAGTGGCCGAGGTGTTGGTAGGCCAGTAGGGGGCAATGTTTCCTCTGAACCAAAGGACTCCCAAAACCATGGTGCAATAACAGTGACTCTGTGCTGTAGAACATGTCATCCTTCAGATAAGACATGAGACCGCAGTCCTGGCTCCCTGTGGTCAGTATGGATCCCATGGCACTTTTCGGAATGAGCAGGGATGTCAACACTGCTGTCCTGCTCAAATACCCACAGCACTTCCACATAATCATCCCCTGCCTGACTGGCTACACAGTCACTCTCAGGCCCCGCCCGCTTGCTTCCTCATGGCATAATTGAGAGGGAAGTTGAGCTTACAGTTGACCTTACTGTCTAAATAAAGACAAAATAAAATGAATTGCATTGTAAATAAATAAAAATCAGCATCAGCTGACCTCCTCTCTGTTACACACTGACTCTCCTCTCTGTGTTACACACTGATTCTCCTCTCTGTGTTACACACTGATTCTCCTCTCTGTGTTGCACACTGACTCTCCTCTTTGTGTTACACACTGACTCTCCTCTCTGTTACACACTGACTCTCATGTCTGTGTTACACACTGACTCTCCTCTCTTTGTTACACACTGACTCTCCTCTCTGTTACACACTGACTCTCATCTCTTTGTTACACACTGACTCTCCTCTCTGTTACACACTGAACCTCGTCTCTGTGTTACACACTGACTCTCCTCTCTGTGTTACACACTGACTCTCCTCTCTGTGTAACACGCTCTGACTCTATTCTCTCTGTTACACACTGACTCTATTCTCTCTGTTACACACTGAACATCCTCTCTCTGTTCCACACTGACTCTATTCTCTCTGTTACACACTGAACATCCTCTCTCTGTTACACACTGACTCTCCTCTCTCTGTTACACACTGACTCTCGTCTCTCAGGTTGCTGTTTGTCAGTCCTGTGTTGTTGCTCCAGCATTATTAGTAACTGAGCACAGCAGCTGAGTCTCAAATTTATTATCAGGAGGGGAGTGAATTCTTCAAAGCAGGCTGGTTGCTGTGGCTGTTTGTCTCTCTGTCACAGCAGGTTTGTGTCTTCCTCTCCGTAGATTTTCAGATGCACGCATTATACGGTGTTTTAGTATTTACAGTCGTGGGGCTCTCTGAACCCAAATCCTGTTCTCCCTCAGCCATTCATTATTCTGTCCACACTCATACACATACACACACTCACATTCTCACACACACACACTCACACACACACACATACACATACACACTCACAAACACTCATACACATACACACATACACACAGTCACACAAACGCTCACACAAACACACGTACATACACACACTCACACAAACACACACACACACAGTTCCCTTCTCTACGTCAATTCTTCAAATTAGAAAAAGAAGAAATAAGACAAAAAAAACAACTTCCCAATCAAATTTTCCCTTCCGAGATTGTGACCTCACACCGTCTCTTCCATGAGCAGTTAAGAAGGCAGAGCGGTTGCCTCTGGGCCGCAGGTGGTTGGTGGTTGTTTTGTCAATCGGAACAAAGACCAGGGTCCCACTCATCTGGCAACCCTGTGTGACGAATTAATATTGATCCAATTACCCTGGGTGAGCGCTGGAGGGCAGGAGGCCTGTCTCATCCTGCTGAGCATGCTGGGTAGTGTGCTGGCGTAGGGAGAGACTCTCAGCACGACGATTGCAGATTCCGCTAATCGCACAGATGGATGTTGTTCCTTGGGCTGAAATTAGTGGAGCCTGTGTTGCTCTGGTCTTTCTCTCTGTCTCTGTGTGCGGGACAGCGCGGGTCGGGACAGAAAGCGTTTCTTTTTATCCAGTGATGTAACTCCTGATTTACCATCAGCCTCCATTGAGCACTTCCCCCCTCCCTGCCCCCCGCAGCACACCCCACAAGCCCCTAACGCAGTCCCCCACATTTACCTGACAGAGACTAACGGCTTGTGCTCCAGTAAGTTTATTACCATGCTTAAACACTCGTTACCTTGAGAGAACTAATTAAATGCTGTATATATGTGTACAGCTGAAGTGATTTACTCTCACTTTCTTGTGTATAATTCACATGCATTTTTTTTTTTTTGGGATACGACCATATCAAGAAGGATGACTAATTGGGAGGTTATTTGAGGATGGATAAACACGCATCAAATGTGAGGTCTGCAGTACAGGGCACCGGTCAGGAAGCCTGGCTTTGAACTCAGAGGAATGAGTCAGGTTTGGTTCCTGGCTGGGGTGCTGCCGTTTTTTACCCCTGAGCCAAGAGCTTAACTTGAACTACTTCAGTAAATATCCAGCTGTATGGATGGAAAGACTGAAGAAATATGAACTGTGGTAGTCACATGGGATAAAGGTGCTAAATGCCTGCTGTAATGCAATTATTTCTGACACTCTGAAATGCTTTTGGCATCATTTTCACATGACACAGTTTCAGCACCTGAGTGCTGTAAAGTTTCAGTGCGTTTGCCAGTGACTGTGTTCACACTCAGAGCAGATTTCCATTGTGCAATCTGTATATGTGCTTTATGAGTTATAAACAATGTATATGTTTGTGTTTGTGTGTACTCTGAACTGTGTGTGTGAGTGTGTGTGTGTGTGTGTGTGAATGTGAGTGTGTGTGTGAGTGTGAGTGTGGGAGTGTGTGTGGGGGGGGGGGGGTGTATGTGTACATTTATGTGTATGAGTGTATTTACATGTATTTATGTATATACACACACTGAGTGTATATATGTGTGTATTTATCTGTGTGTATGAATGTATTTGTGTGTTTGTGTAAGCTTTGTGTGTGTTTTTCTGTTTACTCTGCGTGTTTAAACTCTGTGTGTATCTGTTCAGTGTCTGTGTGTGTGTGTGGTGTGTGTGAATGTGTTTGTGCATATGGATATCAATGCAAGTGTTTACCCTGTGTCTGTCTCTGTTTCTGTTACTCTGTGTGTATGTGTATGAATATAGCGTGTGTTCATATGAGCTTGTGCACTTTACTTGTGTTTGTGTCTGTCTGTGTGATTGTGTTTGTAGTCTGTGTTTTTTTCTGTTTACTCTCTGTGTGTTTGTGTCATTCAGTGTGTGTGTATGTGAGTGCGTTTGTGTGTGTGTGTGTTGGTGTGTGTCGGTGCATGTGTGTGGGTGGGTGAGTGCGTGTATGTGTGCATGGGTTCTGTGTGAGTGTGTGGGTAGGTGGGTGTGAGCGCATGTGTATGTGTGTGTAGGTATGTGTGTGCACGTGTGTGTGTGTGTGTGCGCGCGCGCGCATGCGTGTGTGTGCGCGCGCGCATGCGTGTGTGTGCACGCGCGCGTGTGCATAGGTTCTGTGTGAGTGTGTGTGTGTGGGTAGGTGGGTGTGAGCGCGTGTGTATGTGTATGTGTGTGTAGGTATGTGTGTGTGCGCGCGTGTGGGTGTGTTTGTGTGAGAGAGATTGTGTGAGAGAGAGTGTGTGTGTGTGTGTGTGTGTGTGCGTGTGTATGTGTGTGTGTGTGCGTGTGTGTGTGGGTGTGTGTGTGTGAGAGTGTGTGTGTGTGTGTGTGTGTGTGTGTGTGTGTGTGTGTGTGTGTGTGTGTGTGTGTGTGTGTGTGTGTGTGTGTGTGTGTGTGCTTTGTGAGGGCCGGTAGCATGGGGAAAGCTCTGGTTTTGCTGGTATAGTCTCTCTCCCATAGGGTAGTGTCTGTGTGCATGCAGCCAGACACAGTGCTATTGACAGACATGGATCCCGCTAGAACGGCGCCGCTGCCCGGGGGGCTGGCTGCCCCGTCAGAGCGCACATCAATAGGCCCCGGGATTCCTCTGTATATAACATCGGGGCCCGGCCCGGCTCCAACACACACAGAACTACCCCGTGAATGGACCCTCTCGTGCTGTGAACAGACCCACCGCACCGCATGGCCATGCTGGGCTCCTTGGATGCCCTCTGCAGTGTGCTGATCCATAAGGTGCCGCTGGCGGGAGACTGGGCAGAGCGCCGCTGGCTGCCCCCAGCCTGGCCTGCCGCCTTGATCCGCTCCGCTCCCATCTGATATGGGCCTTTGCTGCTGAATTTGGTTTTGCATTGTGTGTGTTTCTGTTTTGCTGTATTGATTGTGATGCGTGTTGTTGTTTTAGATGTACTGGTTACAATTTTTTTTTTTTGGTGTTTGTATTTGTTGAGTTGTTCTGGGTGTTTTGATTAACATTTTTGTTGTATTGTCTGCTAGTTGTTGTTTTTGTTTTTGTAGTATATTGTCTTTTGGTTTTTTGGTGTGTTGGTTTGTTTTCTGGTGGTGTGTTACCTACAATTTTTGGTGTGCTGGGGCATGGATTGTAGTTTATTGCCATTTTGGTGTGTTTGTTTTCTGATGTGTTGATGATAAGCGATTGAACTTCAGTGATATGGATAATGTTGGTTTGTGATATTTCAGGACACTGTGGTTTTACTTTTTCTGCTGTCTGAAGTTTTGAAGCTCGTCCCTATATAGTTTATGTTTTGCTTTTGGGTTTTACAGTGTGATATAACTCTTTCCTCTGTTTGTGTGTGTATGTGTATGTGATTGAATATGTGTGTGTGCCTGCGTGCGTGTGTGTGTGCGTGTATGTGTGCGTGTGTGTGTATGTGATTGAATATGTGTGTGTGCCTGCGTGCGTGTATGTGTGCGTGTATGTGTGCATGTGCGTGTATGTGTGCGTGTGTGTGTATGTGATTGTGTGCCTGCGTGTGTGTGTGTGTGTGTGTGCATATGTGTGTATGTGTGTGTGTGTGTGCGTGTGTGTGTGTGTGTGTGTGTGTATGTAATTGTGTATGTGTGTGTGTGTGCGTGTGTATGTGTGTGTGTATATGTGTGTATGTGGATGTGAGTGTGTGTGTGTGTTTGTGTTGTGCGTGTGTGTGTGTGTATGTGTATGTAATTGTGTATGTGTGTGTGCCTGCGTGTGTGTGTGTGTATGTGTATGTGATTGTGTGTGTGTGTGTGTGCCTGTGGTGTGTGTATGTGTATGTGATTGTGTATGTGTGTGTGCCTGCGTTTGTGTGTGTGTGTGTATGTGTGTGTGCCTGCGTGTGCGTGTGTGTGTGTGTATGTGTGCGTGTGTGTGTTTGTGTGTGTGTATGTATGTGTATGTGATTGTGTGTGTGTGTGTGTGTGTGTGTGTGTGTGTGTGTGTGTGTGTGTGTGTATATGATTGTGTGTGTGTGTGTGTGTGTGTGTGTGTGTGTGTGTATGTATGTGTATGTGATTGTGTGTGTGTGTGTGTGTGTGTGTGTGTGTGTTTGTGTGTTTGTGTGTGTGCACAGCTCATGGCGGTGTATGAGGAGCAGGAGGCCCAGCAGAGGGCGGCAGTGAGTTCTGGGGGCTCCAGCCCAAACCCCTATGACTCTGAGCTGTCCGCCTTCCAGCCAATCAGAGGAGGCGAGATCGAGGTCAACTCCTCTGCCCTCAAATCCAGTAAGTCCCACACACCCCTATCCTCTCTCCCAAACACACACACACACACTCACACCAGCCACACACACACTCAGCACTTATCTGTCTATAAACTATCGAACCCACTTGTGGTATAATGTGTGTGTTATGTGTGTATTTGTGTCACATGAGAACTTTGGCTAAACAGCATCCCAACCCAATCCCACATTAGAGTAAGACGCACATTAGAATGACAGCAGGGCTGATGTGTTTAGTGTTTGTGTCCCAGTCACAATAGATGTGGAGTATATTTGCTTTAGAGATGACTGGGCTGCGGCTCTGTTCAAGTGCAGCAGTTTAAACTACTCCAGCTGTGTCCGGCCCCGCCCAGCTGGGCCCTGACATGGGAGAGGACCACCCTGCTCATGTCGTCTCTCTGAGAGGGAGGGAAAACCACACTCACCTTCCCAAACTCATCGCCTCTAATTACAGCTGCATGAAGGAACCTTCACAATTAAAGACCTGCACTTTTTTTGGATTCTTAAACATCTCATCTTCAGCTCTGCCTTTCCACAGTGACTTATTTCTGTCATGGACGGAGCTCCTTATCTCGAGCTATTTTCAGTTTCAGCTGAAAGCATTTTTCAGTTTAAAAAAAAGGGAAAAAAAACCCTGAATCATGGCTAAATGTCTCATGTTCCCCTCCTGTAATGGAGATGTTACACTGCTGAGCGCTGGGGTTAAGAAACAGTGCAGAAGTGCTTCAGGCAGCCCCTCCTGTTACAGACACTGAGTGTGAAGGCGTAGTGTATTACAATTTATAATTATTTATTTCCATGACAGAATACTGCCATGGAAATAAATAATTATCTCACTTTGAGTGAGGTGTACAATAACTGTTAACGCTTTAGACAGTGTCATTTACCAACGTTTACAAAAAATGTGCAAAAACAAAGCTTAAACTCAATGATTAATAAACTACTGACTGTAAAAGCTACTTCATAATGAGTGCGTAAGCAGTTTTTTGACACATCCAAACTAAAGCGGTAACGCGATATCTTACAACCAGGTTGTTGTTCTGGTTTTTGCTGGCATTCTGGGTCAGGGTGAGAAGACTCCTGATATCCTTGGCAGCAGAGTCTGGGATGTGAAGCATTTGGACTTTCCGATTACAAGTCAAATTCTCATAATAAACAAAGGAATGGGAGGGATTTCTGAAAACTAAATTCCTAAAACAATATAAAAAAATGTTCCTAGAAAAGACCTTGAGGCCCTGGATAGCTGCTGTGTGGCACACCGCCTGTGGGTCTGGAGTCTGTGTGGTGCTGTGCTATAATTTTACTGAAGTCACAGTCATGTCAGCGTTGACAGGCTGAGTGAATATAGAAGTATGCCCTCCCTCCCTCTCTCTCTATTCTCCTCCCCCCCTTTCTCTCTCTGTCTGTCTCTCTGTCTCCCTCCTAACCCTAGAGTCTCTGTGTCTCTGTTTGTGTCTCCGTCTCATTGGCTGCTTTACATCCTGGCCTCTGTTTGGGTCTGGCTCACGGCGTTAGCATCATCCGTTGTTTTATTTAACAGGAGCCATGCAGCATCGAGAACAGAGTTCCAGAGTTTGGTAGATACCTAATTTATATCTGCAGTCCCTGGACAGGAAACCATTAAATAAAACATACAAAAAATACTAATATACAACACAGGTTGTTCTCTGAATGTATTCATTCTGCCTACAGCACCTTCTCTCAATGAAAAAGCATCTTGCTCTCTTGTGCTCTGTCCATTGTCTCTGTCTGTCTGTTAAATGAGTGATTGCAGGTATGTTGTTCTATTAAATGAATGTAAAGTTTGCCATTAAGAGTTGACTTTAAGATAAATATGTTGAGGGAACACTTTTTCGCTTCTTTTTACCTGCAAGGAATTTAAGTCGTGTTTCCAGGGTGTAATGATTATGTAGCTGTCAGGCCCAGATCGGGATTCATTTTACTGCTCAATCAAACGTGATTACCTGAGCACACCTGGAGAAAAACGCAGGGCACAAAGAGAAAATCAGGAGTTATTGATGTGAGCCATTCGCAGTTTCACCTGCAGAACGATGCAATCACCGTGACTGCCTCAAAATCACAGCTAAAATGGACAGGTATGAGCTGAAATTGGAGGTAAATTAATGTTTTTTTATGGTGTGCTTTTTCATAAGGCCTATTAATGTCAGAGGAATTGGCGAAGATTGCAGATTTCATCTGTGTGAAAGGAACCTTATCAGGATGTGCATGTGGTCCCTGTGATGGGCTTTTGGAGCAGGTTACATGTGGGTTCAGTAGGGGGTGCTGTGAGGTTCTGCCTCTGTTTGGTCTTTGACATTGAATCATGGAATACAGAAGTAGACCTGAGACAATATAAAGTATATTATACAGGAAACGGATGGAAGTGATTTTGTGAACGTGTAGTTTTAGCAGAAGAGTGTAAAACGCTTTGGGTGTTCCGGTACAGGCTCGGAGCTGTGATGGATACTCTCTAGTGCAAGCCTGTCAGACCGCAGCCCTGCAAGGGATCAGAAAACTACAGCACCCAATGTAGAGAACATATGTTTATGAGAATTTAACGGAGACACCCAGTAAGGTTAACACCCCTACTCTTTCCAGATCCCATGGGATTTTTTTACTGACCTCAGTAAGTCAGGAGATCTGTTTGCCTCCTACAGCACTGTGTCCCCATCACTGTGCTGGGACATTTGATTTCTATTCGGCCCGGAGGGAATAACTCACCCTGCTGGATCAAAACAATCACTTCCTCTGAGTTTCTCATCCAGCAGTCCAGACCTGTTTAGATTTCATAGTTTGACATAAAAACAGAGCAGGGTGGACTGGCTGCTGGCATGCACCAGCAGCGTTGTGCGAACACATCTGATAATCGTGACCTGACACTCCGTGATTGGTCCATTAGCAGCAGTGTTAATGGGTGCTGTACACAGACTCTGTTCAGCTCTGATAATCCTGCTCTGTTTGCTCTGGGTGGCTGTTTGGCACCCCGCTGTGTTTGCTGGCTGCTCTGTCAACTCGAGGACAACAAGCAAACTTTTGGGTCGTAACCTTGGGAACGGTGGCTTCGTACTGTTGATGTTTCCTGTGAAGCACATTTGATTAAAATGGGACAGGAAATGAACCCTCCCCCCCCCAGAACACACACAGATAGACAGACATTAGAGCCTGATTTTACTGGAGCTTCGATCAAAGATGCCACACCACCATAAAATCTGAAATTAGGCAGTTAAGACTGGATTCATTTGGACCAGCAGTGCAGGAGAGATTTTTGAAGTGGGGGGGACCAAACTGCAAGCAAAAGATCTCAACTTTTAAGCTTATACAATATATATATATATTTTTTCTCAAAGGTTGGGGGGGGGGGGGGGGGGGGGGTGGCAGATCGGGGCCCCTATGAAACAGATCGGGTATCCCCCCGGCCCCCTGCTATCTGCACCCCTGATTTAGACAAATCATGTTTAGCTTTATGTTTGGCATTCAGTTGAATTGAAATGGGCGTTAGTGTTTACCATGGCCAGGCGATGGGGAGTGGACTCCCCTGCCATAGGTACTGCAGTCCAGCCCTGGACTGAGCCCAGTTTCACTGCCCTTCATAGTTCTATTGTGAGTAGCGATGTCTTACCCAGTTCTTTTCTCCCTCAGGTACCCCTCTACTGGTCAGGAGCAGTAGTGACTCAACCCTCAGCCCCCCGTTTGAGACGGGACACCCCCGACCTGAACACCTTGAAGGCAGGCCCTCCCCCCATGTGAGTATTGAAGGGTGGGGTGGGGGTGAAGGGTTGGGGCGACTGGAGATTTTGGGGTGTTCCCAGTCTGGCCGAATGTGAAACACAGATGGGGAACCCCACGTTTTCCACCATTCCCCGCAAAGCTTCCTGCCATGTCTCAAATGCTTCACTTTCCATTTTATTTCCATTTTAAAACTTTTTGCTGGAAAGTAATTAAGAGTCTCACATTAATCACATACATAGATGCAGAGAGATTCATTACCTTATGTTCCTGCTGACTTAATTGTTCTAGTTTTACAAGAGTACAGCAGTTTGATCTTATCATATTCTAGGGTAAAACAGATTTTTCCTAATTACCGTGTGCTGTGAATGGAAAAGACGAGCTTGCAGTGTTGTTTTCTTTAAAGAAATTTAGCAGCAGTCCTTCTTCGTGTGCCTATCCCATGGTGCACTGTGGGTTTGTGGAGAAATCTGATTGGGTCCATGGACTGGGCCCTTTAAATGGTAAAGTCCCTTGTCAGGCTCATAGCTGTGTTTCTCACTCTGATGCCGTATAACTCAGCCCAGCTCCCAGGGACATACGGTTTTCCATGTTTTCATCATGTCTCAGGTGGTGCTGGGGTTAAAACATCGGCCCAGAGGCCAGCAGGAACAAGGTTCAATCCCCATAGTTAGCTACCGGATAGCAGTTGTATAATGGTTTGGTAGCTGGGTTTGTAGCCCCAAAGTTGCAGCTAGGTCATTACTGTTATACCCTTAAGCAAGACATACAACTTGAATGACTTAAAAGGGAAGTATCCAGCTGTATAAAGGGATCACATGTAGAAATGTACGTCACTCTGGATAAGAACATCTGGTCTTATAAATATAGAATATAAATTTACTATGCCAGGCTTATGAGAGATGGTCACAGTATTAAAAAAAAAAACATTTTTAAGTACTAGTGGTTTAACTGGTGGTTTGAATAAGGTAACAAGGGACCAGACCTGAGCGAGGAGTGTTTTGCAAGTGAGGAATCGGGTGACATGTAAAACGCGGAGTGGAGTCGACCCTGACGGATTAGGGCAATGAGCAGCACTTCCACCTGCTCAAAGGCATTGATACATTTAAACATTAAGGTGACAAAAAATGGGTCTGCTGTGTGCTTACCATAATAACACCCCCCCACTAACCCCCTCCCAAACCCCCCCAAAGCCCAATTATGTTGAGCGCTCTCGCTGCAGTCCAGTGGGGTTAATTAAACTGGCAGCTTTCAGTGATGAAGCCTGACGCACCCCAGGAATATTGGGGCGATACGTGACAGGGTGGGGTGGGGGGGGACAAAGCCAGCTTTCTTTCTCTCTTTTTTTTTATCTCTCTCTCTCTGTCTTTCTGTTTTGTACAGCAGCCAATCTGTTCTGATCCATCTGGATAAACTTCACTTTCTGGTTCTTTTGAGCAGGTCTCACCTCCCCTTCCCCCTCCCCCCCTTCCTCTCCAATCAAAGCCCAAATCCCCTGGGCGTGTTCCTGTTGTTCAGCCTCGATAGCGACAAGTGTCATAGCGTGCTAAAGCACAGAGGGCCGCAGACAACGTGTCACTCAGAGCTATGGGGATGGAGACCGTTCTGGAACGCCACGCCTGATCAGAGACACACCTGACACACTGTCGTGCTGTCGTTGCTTGGCTGTCTCCGGAAATGGAGTAAATTATTCTGAGAAAAGACTGAGAGTTCGCAGCGGTAGAATGATAAATAACCTTCCCCTGAGGTTGTAACGTGCTAACAGAACAGAACATGGACTAACAGAACAGATCGGCTGGTGTGAGATGCTTGACTGTTTGAAATATTTGGTCTTTGATTTTTTTTTTTGTTGGAAGCACCTTTGTCAGAGGTGCCTTCTAAAGAATCCACTGTGCAGATTCAGAGCTCAGTCTGGACCCAGAGACTGTTTCCACCTGCCAGACCACATAAGAACAGAGGATATAATGACATTGAGATTTCATAGGCATTCATAACACCTACATAAAGCATTCACAAAGGATGCAGAAAGATTCAAAACAAGCTTCCACAGTGCCTTTATTCAGTCCTGTCGCTTAACAGTGACATAAGTACGGGATAGAAATGTCACATTACAGGGAAAAAAATGTAAAAATGAAAAGACCAAAAGCACAGCTGATTTGTGGCTGTGGGTGTTTCTGCCATTATTATCTCCGCTAATGTGACACAAGACAAAAATGTTGTGTAAATGCTTTATTTAACCAGCTGTGTATGCTTCTACAAATGTTCATAAAGGCTTTATGAATGCTTTATGTTTGGCGCTATGAATGCCCGAGTAAGTCCCCTGTTATAGACACTTCTGAATCCAGGCGGGCAGAGACTGCACTTTCCTCTCAGGGCTGTAGGGTGGTGTTGATCTTCATCGTTACGGCGTTAGCGTGGCTGAATCCCCGTGTCTCTGTGTGCAGAGCGGGAGGGCATGAGCTCTCTGTTCTTCTTTATGCTTTATTTCCCCTCCAGCACTGCAGGTCATTAGTGAGGTATCCCTGGGAGGGGAACCTGAGACTGCTAATTGGACTGGGAGTATTTTCTGTTTGAAAGACCTCCTGGGTTTAATACATGAAAAAATATAGTTATTTTTAATGTGTCTCCTGCCTGGATGTAGCCAAAATAATCCTGAGGGGAAAGTGTGGTTTATGTCGACGAGGGGTCGAGGGTTAGCGTGTGCGTCAGGAGCAAGGTCGTCATCGTGCTAACGGGCTGCCCCTCCTTTCTAGTGATGAGAGAACAAGGTTTATTTTCATACAGTTCATTTATGTGTTTGGATTAATTTACAAGTCTGTCTATTTATGATTTAAGAAAAGTTTGTTTAAAATAAGCAAAGTCACCGGCCCAAATGGAGAATCACTTCATGTCTTAAAAAAAGGTTTATGTAATATTGAATTAAGAAAAAACTAGTACTGAAAATTCAAGAAAATCAATCTTGAAACAAGTTCATAATAGGTCTGTGTAATCCGTCCTGCTTTTTGTCATTGAAATTCGGCGGCCCTATGGGCTTTCAGACTGACAGCCTGCTCCTGCCAACAGCATGCTGAAGGTGCTTCCAGACTGTTGAAAACAGGAGGCAGACACATACACAATCCTCTGGACTGCCTGTGGACTACTGCCCTTTGTAGCCGAGCATACTTGAAGCATGCTCACAGTATACCAACCCCATTTTATAGACTACATTTCCCAGGATTCAAGTGCACAAGCTGCATAGCATATGCTTAATGGCGAACTGACAGGTCCACACAGACAGGTCTGCACAGACACAAAAAAAGACTGCTGCGCTGACCGCTAGATAAATAACCACTCTGAGGCCCCTGTTATGACCGTGCTGTTTTGCAAAGAAGGGAGCAAAAATAAAACACCGATGCGTCTTTGCCTGAGTGACATAATAAAAAACAGTAAACGTGGCCGATATCAGGAACAGCACATTTTAAGTGTTCATACAAGCTTCACTCCAACCATGCTAACATGATAAAAGCGAGAGAGGATGATGTTGTTACTTGCATGTGGAGAGGATTGGAAGCAACAGAGAGGTATGAGAATCTATGTGCGTAGAGCAGGCAGTGAGAACGTGTACAGTGACTGTGAATATTTTAGCGCGCCCTGAAACTGTGCACTAAAACATGTTTGGTAGTGCGATGTAGTGTGATGATTGGTGTGATAGTGATATGGAATTAAAGTGTGTGTGTGTGTGTGTGTGTGTGTGTGTGTGTGTGTGTGTGTGTGTGTGGCTAAATGATTGATTTATTGAGTGTTAAAGTCAGAGCTGCATTAATGGAAGAGTTAGACTGAGTAACCTGTCTCATTTGTGCTGACCCCCAGCTTTGCTTGTTGAATATGTTCACTATATAAAGCAAAATGCACACATGTTCCCAATACATGGAAATGCGCGTGCGCAGGAACACACACACACACACACACACATACACACTTATACATGCTCCCTTCACACAGGTTTACTATCCAATTTTGAAATGTTATTTGTTATGTCAGGACCATGTTTTATAAAACATAATTTACATCGACCAGCATTTTATGCCATCCATATAATAAACAATAAACAGTTTTATACCATAGCAATGTATGATGGGAAAAAGCCTCTCTCTGTATAGCCCTGCCCACTGGGTGGCTTGTTTTCTCTCTATCCAGAAGGATTCGTTGTATATTTTCTAAAAAAGTAGTGAGGGTTGGGAATTTGGGGCAAACCTGTTTAATTAGTGAGAAGATTATTTCCTTTTCTTCTTTATATATTTAAAAGTTAGCTGAAAAACAAGCTCCTCTTCCTTTGCCAGTGCCCCCCCCCCCCCCCCCAACCAAACACACACACACACACACACACACACACACACACACACACTCAAACACACACATGCATGTACCCCCTAATTTTCCTCATTTCTACACTGTAAAGCTGGGGTTTTGTGTTTTTGACCATATGACTGAGGTGACTATGATAAATGATGATGATGCTCAGGGATAAATGATTTAGCTACATTTATAATTCTGGGACAGTAAAGAGACGGGCCACTGTCCCTATTTAAAACACAATAAAAAATGAATGCAGCATTGTAAACCATTGAATGGCAGGCGTTTGTTTAATAGGTGAGGGTGTGGTGTCGGTGCTGGATGGTCATTGTGTTCATAGTGGGGTGAGGCTGCCGTGCATTAGACAGAGGCAGGCCCCCGTCCATCTGTCCCCCACGTCACGTGACTCCTGATTATTTCTGATGATCTGGGGGGTGCTCTGAAACGGGGTCATTTTTAGCAGTTATGCATGCAGGGCGGGGGGGGGGGGGGGGCTCTCTCAGAGGACCTCGTTTGGGGGCTGGGGGGGTGTGGGATGGAGGGAGGCAGGGAGGGAGGGAGCGAGCGTGTCCGCGCAGGGAGGTATTCATCTCTGATGCTTGTGACGCACTGGAACTGACGAAGCAGAAAGACGTAATTGCGCTGTCCCAGCATGTGTTTGTTTTTGTTTTTAAACTGTTCATTTTGCATTTATTCTATTTAACTAAGATTCTGCCTGGGGCTTTGCGTGGCCCTCATTAAAAATAGCCTTGACCAGGACAGGAAGGAGAAAGGGGGGAAGCACAGAGAGGCTGCGCCTCTGAATGGATAACATGGAGAGTGAAAGTGACCCCTCTGCAGCTTAGAGGGGTGTAGCGGTACATGGGTGTGTGTGTGTGTGTGTCTGAGCCTGACTGCGCTGCCGGTACCTAACCCAAACAGACAGAGACAAACAAACCCTCTGTGTGTTACAGGGAGGGACCCCCATGCTGGCCCACAAAGGAGGAGCACAGGACAGAACCAGGGGTGATGTACCCCCCACAAAAATGAGCCACACCTCCCCCAGGTAAGGTGTGTGTGTGTGTGTGTTTGTGTGTTAGAGAGAGAGAGACTTATGTGTGTATGTTTGAGAGTGAGTGTACATGCAGTCATGTTTGTGTGTTACTGACCTACAATTATTGTTGAGTCCCTCTGCTGAGAACATTACATTACATTACAAGGACATTTTTTAGACACTCTTATCCTGAGCGACTTACAAAGCAAAGTGCTTATGAATGAACAGCTGTATCAGTTTGTGTCAGTATATTTTGTGCTTTGTGTTCTTCTTCTCCTTCATTGTTATGAAGAAGGCTGCTGAAGGTATATTTAGGGTGGTGGATGATGGGATAGCTGGGGCAGGATGGAGACACTAACATGGCTGATTGAGGCCGGCTCAGTGGAGTGTGCTGGCCAGGGATTATTCAGGGTCTGGCCTGGGATTATGCTGGCCGCTGGCTTTGTTCTCCTGCTCTGGTGTGTGGGGTCTGAGCGACCTGCTGGGATAGCTGGCCCAGGGTGTGTGTGTGTGTGAGAGACAGAGGGAGGGGGAGAGAGAGGCAGAGGAGAGAGAGAGAGAGAGAGAGAGAGAGAAAGAGACACTCCTGGGCTAGTGTCTATTAAAATGATGTTATGATATTATTAATATTGTGATACTATTAATATAATATACCATGCATATAACGCTGTATTCTGTGCATCTGTGGTAATTTATTTATTAAGGGGAATGTAGAATCATTAACAACAGAACCATAAATATTTATAGACCAAAATGTAAAAATAGAGCCCTGTTTGACTGCTTCAGCTGGGTAGCTATACATAAGCAATTACAGCTCTATAACACTGTTATACAAATAGACCAACTGAAAAGCAGAGCAGTTTTACAGGACATTTCATGTTCCATTCCAACCAGTTCATTTCCATTTAGTTAATTAGAGCAGATTGATTAACCTGGAGAGCCCAAAGGGTGGGCTCGCTATTCGTTTTTGCCTTTAATCAGTTTAGACCCAAGAAACCAACCAAGGAGGGCTGACGATGTGATCAATCACTTCAACTAATCAACCGATCAATTTCTGACAGACAATAAAAGTTCTGGACCACGGTTTCAGACATTTGAGTTATGGGATGGGAGGAGGGGATGGGGGTGGGAGGGGCACAAGTTTGGGGTTTTGGGGGGGAGGGATATTAGTCAGGAAGGAGCTGAAACTCAGACATGACTCCCGACCTCTCTGCAAGCCTCCATCTCCCAGTCTCTCACAAGTGCCGTAATCTTCATCGCACTTCATCACCAGGTGCCACTAATACTCCCTCAGTAATGATCCCAAACAAACTGTGACCGCTCTCCCGCTGCGAGCTGCGTAACAGAAGCCCTTTGTGGCAAAACCCTCACAATTAAAGTGCAAAATTTTAATCTCCCACAAGCCTCCCCATTGTGGGAGGTTATTTATGTTTCCTGTGCCATTCGATGGATCAGCACATTTAGACCAAGGAGTTTTTTTTCCTGTTTAAAGCTCCTGTTGAGGCAGAAGTGTTTCTTTTCAATGTGTAATTGTGGGTGGTAGTGGTGTAGGGAATGGGAGTAGGAGTGATAGTGGGAGGGGTACAGGAAGTGGGAGGGGCACAGGAAGTGGGAGGGGTACAGGAAGTGGGAGGGGCACAGGAAGTGGGAGGGGCACAGGAAGTGGGAGGGGTACGGGAAGTGGGAGGGGCACAGGAAGTGGGAGGGGTACGGGAAGTGGTGTAGGGAATGGGAGTAGGAGTGATAGTGGGAGGGGTACAGGAAGTGGGAGGGGTACAGGAAGTGGGAGGGGTACAGGAAGTGGGAGGGGCACAGGAAGTGGGAGGGTACGGGAAGTGGGAGGGGCACAGGAAGTGGGAGGGGTACAGGAAGTGGGAGGGGCACAGGAAGTGGGAGGGGTACGGGAAGTGGGAGGGGTACAGGAAGTGGGAGGGGTAGGGGAAGTGGGAGGGGCACAGGAAGTGGGAGGGGTACGGGAAGTGGGAGGGGTACAAGAATTGGAAGCAGTGCATGAAATGGAATGAAGTGGTATGTAAATGTGACAATGTAATATTTTGTAACGTTTACCTTTTATCATTTGTGTGTGTGTGTGTGTGTGTGTGTGTGTGTGTGTGTGTGTGTGTGTGTGTTTCGCAGGCTGACACACACAGTGGAGATCTCAGGAGAGCGTGGGCCACTGGGTATTCATGTAGTGCCATTCTACTCCTCCTTGAGTGGACGGTAAATAAAGCGTGTCTGCACACATTACACTGACATTCATCTACACTAGTGTTTAACACTCTGATCCAAGCTAGCTCTTAGCATCCTGATCAGTGTCTGGCCCTCCAGATGGTTCTGAGAGAGCAGCATTTTTCTAGATTGACCTGGGGGAGGTGTATGTCAGCCGGTCTCGTGCACACTGGTTTTTAATGATATGAATGCAGGAATTTCCACTGAATATCTTTCAGGAAATGTAACAGATAGTTCATTCAGTGTGTAAATAAGGCACACTCAGGAGGGGTTTTCAGTGTGTAACAAAGCCCTGTTGAGAGCAGTGGCCAGACCAGATAGGTTGGTTGCAATTTATGCATTCTGAAACAGTCTTTTGCTAATAACTAAGTGTGTATTTTACTATTGGAATTTCATAATGAACAGGGCTGGAGTTCTGCAGAGGAATCAGTACAGGTTTCTGCATCAGAGAGAGGGGAAGAGAGAGAGATGCTTAAGGGGTAAGATGAGAAGAAAAGGAGAGAGGAAGATGAGGAGAAAAAGGGGGAACGAGAGAAAGAGAGATAAGGGAAGGAGGTGGTCAGGGGGCAGGAAGGGAAGGACGACGCATTAACCCGGCTCTCTGTGCGCAGTGTGGCAGTGTTACAGGTTGTTTTGGCTCTGGACAAGGTCAGATTATCGTGCAGCGTGGAGCAGCGCTGGGCCCCGCTGAGACCTTGAGCAGCGGCATAGGAGCAGGGAGGGAGGGCCCGCTCCTGGCTCTGATAAAACCGCTCTCCCCTCGTACACATCCCCACCCGTCTGCCCTTGTGCAGCCTAATCTCCGCGCGATACGGCTGCACACATTGCTCATTGCTGTTCCGGAGAGGGAAAAGTTTCGTTGTTAAAGGAGGAGGAGGAACAGGCGTGTTGGGGCAGAAGCTTTGTGTATGTCATCCCTGCTCCCCGGGCAGCGCTTGTGTCATTCAGTGCTGACTCTGGGTGAAGCTGAGTGGACTCGGCTCCTGGCTGGTCCCTGCAGGAGAGGAGGGGGTCAGACTGCTGCTAAGGGGGCACATTAAGGCTGGTGGTGAAGCTTCTCTGGGCTGTAGCCCTTCGGCGCGGTGCTGTGCAGTGGTCTAAGCTGATCCTTATGGAGGGGTGGCCATCTTGTGTGTTGTGTTGCTTCCGTGAGTGCGCTGGGGAGGATGCAGAGACATTGTGAGTTAAAACAACTCACACACACACACACACACACACACACACGCACACATACAAACACAAAACTACAGACATAAACACACGCATGCACCCCCACACACACACACACACACACACACACACACACACACGCACGCACACACACATACAAACACAAAAATACAGACATAAACACACCGCATGCACCCCCACACACACACACACACACACACACCACACACACACCACGCACCACACATACAAACACAAATACAGACATAAACACACGCATTGCACCCCCCCACCACCACACCCACACCCACGCACGCACACACACCATACAAACACAAAAATACAGACATACACACACCATGCACCCCCCCACCCCACACACACACACACACACACACACGCACACACACATACAAACACAAAAATACAGACATAAACACACGCATGCACCCCCCCACACACACACACACACACACACGCACGCACACACACATACAAACACAAAAATACAGACATAAACACACGCATGCACCCCCACACACACAAATGCACACCCATTGAGTATCATCTATGGAGTCTGCACTGTAACCACAGCTGTGTTCCACCGTGTGCATCGTTACACAATGGCAATACTACAGTTGTGTTTATATCCCTTTATACTTTAGCCTTATTACAGTGAGGGTGATAATAGTTGTGTTTATTTGTCTTTATTCTTGACTTTAGCCTTATTACAGTGAGGGTGATAATAGTTGTGTTTATTTGTCTTTATTCTTGACTTTAGCCTTATTACAGTGAGGGTGATAATAGTTGTGTTTATTTGTCTTTATTCTTGACTTTAGCCTTATTACAGTGAGGGTGATAATAGTTGTGTTTATTTGTCTTTATTCTTGACTTTAGCCTTATTACAGTGAGGGTGATAATAGTTGTGTTTATTTGTCTTTATTCTTGACTTTAGCCTTATTACAGTGAGGGTGATAATAGTTGTGTTTATTTGTCTTTATTCTTGACTTTAGCCTTATTACAGTGAGGGTGATAATAGTTGTGTTTATTTGTCTTTATTCTTGACTTTAGCCTTATTACAGTGAGGGTGATAATAGTTGTGTTTATTTGTCTTTATTCTTGACTTTAGCCTTATTACAGTGAGGGTGATAATAGTTGTGTTTATTTGTCTTTATTCTTGACTTTAGCCTTATTACAGTGAGGGTGATAATAGTTGTGTTTAATAGTCTTTACTCTTGACTTTTTAGTCCTATTACAGTGATAGTGTATAACAGCGGTCCTCACTCCTAGTGTCAGAGAGCCTCAGTGTGTGCTGTTGTGTTGTCACTCAGCACTCAAAGACCACTTAACACAGTTGATCGCACTCAGTGATTGCTCACTGTGTTTTTTTTTTTTTTTTTAATTTTGGTTCTGAACTTGCTGTGGAACTTCAGGTGAAAACAGAAAAAAGCCAGAGCAGACAGAAGCTGTCCAGGACCTGGAGAGAGGACCAGTGGTTTACAATATTATCTCATGTAGGATCAACCCTTACATTTTATAGTTTAACATTCTTATACATGTGTGTGCTGTCTGTCTGTGTCTGAATGTGTGTGTGTGTGCGTGCGTGCATGTGTGTGTGATCCCCTCCAGGTCTCTGGGCTTACACATTCGCAGTGTGGAGGAGAACAGCCGCTCAAAGAGAGAGGGAATCTTCCGTGAGGACGAGTGCATTGTTAAAATCAATGACACAGAATTAATGGACAAATCGTTTGCGCAGTAAGTACCAGCTCCTTGGAATCGGGCAGCTGCTTTTGTGAAGCTGCCGGTCATTTTGCGGCCTTTTGTTGTTGCTGACGTGTTTTTTCTCCTCTTACAAAGCGTCCTCTGTGTGAATGCTATCAGTTTTTATCTTTACTGTAGGAAACAGACTGTCTTCTCCCTTGCGCATTGAGCTTGGAGAATAGCCTGTTTTTATGGTTTTATCTCAATATTGGACACGCATCAAAAGTACTGGATGCAAAGCCGTTATAGAAGCATCATTAAAAGGCACCTTTCCTCCACTGTTAAAATGCCTATAAAATGCCAATAAAATGCCAACTTTTTAGTTTTGTTATATGCTCTTTTGGAGTTTTGCAGTTAGAGCAAAAAGGATGGTTTCTGGCATGTGCCATCTTTGGCAGGTAGCACAGCTGCTATTCTTGGCTATGGATGGAGGTTGGAAAATTCCCAAGGCAAAAACTGGCTCAGCCCCACCAGGGGAAAAGCAGAGGGATAAAAGTGCCATATTCATCAGTCCCATCGCTCTCTACTGACCTCTCCTGGGCGGATAGATGCCTGCAGGTCTTGTGAACTGAGCATGTGTTGACTTTGTGCTCGATGGCCTTGGTGATTTGGGAATGCTAGCGAAGGCTAGCCTCTGTGAGTGGGAGGAGTCATGTGTGTGACCATTTCCTAGTTTGTGGGGGATTGTCACCCAGAGTGGGGCTGATAGTTTAGTTCAAATAGGGTGGAAAAATATAACAATGTGATTTTGCTTATGAGATGTTGGAATGAATTGTGATATGTGACATCCAAAAATGATGGCTAGAAATGTATTTTATGAATATTTATTAATAAAGATTATCTGTGTGTTGCACAAGATCATTCATGAATAGCACAGAGGGACCTGGAGCTCCCGTTGGCCATCTTTGCCATTCCTGCTCTGTCAATGCTGTCATATCCTGTTAATGATGATGTCATTTTTCTCCTCACTCCCCACAGGTCCCAGGAAGTGTTTCGCCAGGCGATACACTCACCGAGAGTGCGCCTGGAAGTCCTGCCATGCCTCAACAGGGACCGTTATGAGAAGAGCCTGATTGGTCCACGCTACACTCAGGAGCGGCCTGAGGGCGCTCCAAAAGTCACCCCGCCCCTCGCCCTCAAGCCTGATCCCATCGCCCGTCCCAAGGACTCCCCCAGGGGCAGTCGGGAGGCTCTGCGCTCCTCTCCTCTTCCTGCCCCCCACCCCGGCCCTCTCTCAGTACCCCCAAAAGGGAAGCATGAAAGTCCCATGCTGAGGAAAAGCCCCACCTTCCCCCTTCCTCACCCCCTCAGCGGCGTGGCCAGTCAGAAGGGGGCCAGGAAGCTGAAGGTGGACCTGCAGAAAGGTACGGAAAGCTACGGGATGCCTGTGAATAGTGTAAAATGGCTCCCATCATCGTCATGGTTCTGGTTCTGATTCTTATTGTGTTCCATCACCCTGTCTCTGACACCAGGGCCAGAAGGCTTGGGTTTCACCGTGGTTACCAGAGATAGCTCTGTTCACGGTCCGGGACCCATCCTGGTCAAAAACATTCTGCCCCGAGGAGCTGCTATCAAAGATGGCCGCCTGCAGTCAGGTGACCGGATTCTGGAGGTCAGTTCTTCTGCGGAGTCAGTATAAGGCTGAGATAGCACCATCCCTTATCCTCAAAAACACTGAGATGTGTCACTGTGGATTGTATTTAGTCTGTAATGTGGTGGGACGGGGAGGTTCGTCTGTAATATAGTTTCACCTCTCAGCTGAGAGCTTGACAGGATAAGGACAGATTTTATAATTAACTAGAAATGCTTGTTCAAGAATTCAGTGCTGTTGAGAAGAGAAAAGTACTTTTTAATTTAGTGCGAAATCTGGAAGTTGTTGTTGTAAGCTCTGTTGTTGCATGGTCTCTCGACCTGCAGACACAAACACACAGGTTATATTGTGTATTTTATCAATTAGAGGCCATTTCATAATGCTACGTGTGATTCAGGGACTTTGGTCTCAATAGATCGTCCATAATGTCATCCGAACTGTATGCTGTGTCCTGCTCTGTATAAAGGTGGACACAGGTGTGTGTTAAATAAGACTTGAAGATTAAAGTAGTGTCTGGTTGATGATCATACAGGTATGGTAAAGGAGTAAAGGTGTATGGCAGAAGAGACTATAGGTACATGATAGCACTGGTATGTGAGTATAAGTGAGCACAGGGGGTGACCCGGTGCCCGGCTCCGTCCTGCAGGTGAACGGGGTGGACTTTTCGGGCCGGACGCAGGAGCAGCTGGTGATGATGCTCCGCAGCACCAGGCAGGGTGACACGGTGTCTCTGCTGGTGTCACGTCCAGAGGAGCTCTACCTTCCCCGAGAGCTGGTAAGGGTGTTTCCTTCATGATTACCATCAGCCCCCCCCGGCCAGCCCAGACACCCCACCCCTCAATGACCTCTGTACCCCCGTACCCTAACCCCAAACGCTACTGACCCCCCCCGTACCCTAACCCCAAACGCTACTGACCCCCCCGTACCCTAACCCCAACGCTCCCCCCCATACCCTAACCCAACGCTCCCCCCCGTACCCTAACCCCAAACGCTACTGACCCCCCCCGTACCCTAACCCCAAACGCTTCTGACCCCCCCCCCCATACCCTAACCCCAAACACTACTGACCCCCCATACCCTAACCCCAACCTCCCCCGTACCCTAACCCCAAACGCTACTGACCCCCCGTACCCTAACCCCAAACACTACTGACCCCCCATACCCTACCCCAAACACTCACCCCCGTACCCTAACCCCAAACGCTCCCCCCCGTACCCTAACCCCAACACCCCCCCCGTTCCCCTAACCCCAACGCTACTGACTCCCCCGTAACCCTAACCCCAACGCTACTGACCCCCCCATACCCTAACCCCAAACACTCCCCCCCCGTACCCTAACCCCAAACCTCCCCCCCATAACCCTAACCCAAACACTCCCCCCCCTTACCCTAACCCCAACGCTACTGACCCCCCCGTACCCTAACCCCAAACGCTACTGACCCCCCCCATACCCTAACCCCAAACGCTACTGACCCCCCCATACCCTAACCCCAAACGCTACTGACCCCCCCGTACCCTAACCCCAAACGCTACTGACCCCCCATACCCTAACCCCAAATGCTACTGACCCCCCCTACCCTAACCCCAAACACTACTGACCCCCCATACCCTAACCTCAACACTCCCAACCCCCCCCCCTACCCTAACCCCAAACGCTCCCCCCCATACCTACCCTAACCCCAACGCTCCCCCCCCCGTCCCTAACCCCAAACGCTACTGACCCCCCCGTACCCTAACCCCAAACGCTACTGACCCCCCCGTACCCTAACCCAAACGCTCCCCCCCTACCCTAACCCCAAACGCTACTGACCCCCCCGTACCCTAACCCCAAACGCTACTGACCCCCCCCCTACCCTAACCCCAACCGCTCCCCCCCGTCCCTAACCCCAAACACTCCCCCCCGTACCCTAACCCCAAACGCTACTGACCCCCCCGTACCCTAACCCCAAACGCTTCTGACCCCCCCGTACCCTAACCCCAACGCTACTGACCCCCCCGTACCCTAACCCCAACGCTAACGCTACTGACCCCCCCGTACCCTAACCCCAAACGCTCCCCCCCGTACCCTAACCCCAAATGCTGCTGAACCCCTTTCAGCCCTCCAGCTCTTGTTTCCCTCTGTTCCATTTCACAGCGAACGTCTGATAGAGTGTCCATCTCTGATCGTCTCGAGCAAATACATCATGACCCTGCAAAGTAAACTGATAAAGATCATTATCAATAAAACAAGCATGATCCATAAAGCAAGCATTCATTTATTTATTCATTCCATGAGGACACTCACTTTGTGTCATCCACATTCCCCATTTGCTCACAGCCTGAGTTATTCAAATTAGCTGTTCAGCTGATGCCTGTGTTATTCAAATTAGCTGTTCAGCTGGTGCCTGTGTTATTCAAATTAACTGTTCAGCTGATGCCTGTGTTATTCAAATGAGCTGTTCAGCTGGTGCCTGTGTTATTCAAATTAGCTGTTTAATTGGTGCCTGTGTAATTCACATTAGTTAATTAGTTGTTTACACACCTGTGATTCTGGGGTTGCCCAGGTTGGGAGTCTCACAGCCTACTGTGCCTCTCTGCAATAAGCCTGGCAAAGTCAGAGTGGATCAGAGAGATACCCGTCCCATTTTCAAGACGTAAGCAACATTTTCCACCTCATCGTCTCAGTGAAGGCAGGTCTAGGGGGAGTGCAGTGATCTAATCTGGAGAATGGGATATAAACTGTGAGGCTCAGTGCTAGTGGGGCCGAATGTGTAGGGGAGGGGTCCGTCAAACGCATCACGCTTCTGTACCCCGCCCCCTGGGAGCCTGACCGGTGTCTGAGCTGCCATGCTCCTGACATGATGATCTTCGCTGCTCCCAGACTGTGAGGTGAAAACCGTTTTGAGACTCGGCCCCTCAGCACCGACGATGTGCACCATACGCTTCTCTGAACTGATGTTTTTCAGGTTTGGGGTCTCACTGTGAGCTTCAGCGGGAATGGTTTAACCTCTGCCAGAGTCAAAGACCCGGCCCAGGCTGGCTAACGGGGCAGCCATAGCCATCCAGTCCTGTAGTCTAGTGGCTAGGGTAAATTAATGGGACCCCTGAGGTTGATGGCTCAAGCCCCAGCCTAACCACAGCAATAGCACCATTGCTGTTGGGCCCTTGAGCAAGGCCCTTAACCCCACATTGCTCCCAGGGGGGATTGGCCCCTGGTTAGCCTAATCAACTGTAATTCGCTTTGTATAAAAGCGTCAGCTAAATGACTATAATAATGTTTCCACAAATACATGATTATGGTACATCAAATCAAGAACAAATCTTCCTCAACCCAAAAAAACTAAATGCAAAACCAAGAAGAAATTAAAAAGCATAAAACTGCTGCAAATCTGTAACCCTCAAAATACACATTAAAGATCATAACAGGTTTAAGGGCTCTCTCTCTCTCTTTTCACTCTCACTCACTCTTTCTCTTCCTGTTAGTATCTCTCCCTCAACCCCTGATCTTTCTCTTGCTCCTTTTTTCCTGTGTAACCCTCTCTCCCTGCCCCTCCATAACCCCGTAACCTCCCCCCCCCACTCCCCCCCCGCCCCAAACCCCGCCGCCCCCCGCCCCACCCCACCCACCCCACCCCATCACTAGCTAAAGTACTGTGGTTCCAGCTCTTACTGGCCATCTCACAGGAAGTGGGCAGGTGTCCTCATGGCCAAACAGGAAGTGCTGGACATGCTGGTCCATGTGGGGTACTCTGTCCTGTTTGTCCTCTCTATCCCCGGCCATTTTCTCCTCAAGATCATAAGATCATCTTTGAGTGGATTTCTTTAAATAACAAACTGTAAAATTG
>JAFBMS010000451.1:0-115012 GCA_019788955.1 Albula glossodonta | reverse complement strand
GGGGTAGGGGTTGGGGGTGGGGTTGGGGTTAGGGGTGGGGTTAGGGTTAGGGGTAGGGGTGGGGTTAGGGTTAGGGGTAGGGTTAGGTTTAGGGTTAGGGTTAGGGGGGTGGGGTTAGGGTTAGGGGTAGGGGTAGGGTTAGGGTTAGGGTTAGGGTTAGGGTTAGGGGTAGGGGTGCGGGTAGGAATGGGATCGGAGTGTCTGCAGTCCTGTCTTCGTGTCGTCTTCCGGGGTCGCTGTGGCAGCGGCTCTGGTTCCAGTACCTCCGGTGGCGCGTGGTCCCCTGCGGTCGACAGGTCCTCCCCGGGTTCGTGGATGTGCAGGGTTCCTGGGGGGGTGTGTCTGTTGCAGGGTTGGCCATTCCTCTGGTACTGGTCCTGGTTCCGGGGTGTATCCAAGGGTTTGTCCTCCGTGCTGTGGGTGAGGGTGGGGAGATTCCGCCAGAGCTGCAAATCTGTTGCTGGTGGAGACCTGCGCTGTGCTTCTTCTTGCAGCGAGGATGGGGGTGACTGTGGCCTCCGCGATGTCCAGCGTGGATGGGTGTAGTCTTCGGCCAAACTTCTTTTTGGCCCATCCGGCTGCCACCTGGAATGCTTCCGGCCAGTTTGGTAGTCGGATACCCTCCAGTCTCTTCGTTAGGTTGCCCAGCCTCTCCAGGTAGTGCTCCTCCAGGATCTGCATGCACGTATGCAGCCAGTTGAGGGCATTTCCCGCCAGCTTCACCAGGGTGTCGTCTGTTGGAGAGGCCGGTCTCACCAGGGTGGCCAGTTCCTGCATCTTCTTATGGAGGCTGGCTGGTGGTGTGCTCCTGGCTCCAGACGCTGCGGTGTTCTGTAGGTGGTGCGTTGTCTGGATGATCCTGAAGAAGATCCTGGTCACTTCTGGAAAGGCTGCCATAGTGCTGGATTTCGGTGTTTTTGTTGTGTTTTTGGTGTGGTGTTTTTTAATTTGTTAGTGCAAGCGGCGGTGTGGGGTTTTGACTGATTGATAGCGTGCTTTGCCAACCAAGGTTGACGCTTATCAATACAGTCTATACTTACCTAGACTTGTACTCTGTGGCTTAGTTGGCACCGTTAGGTTTCCACCACAAAGTAGTACAGTCTGCGCGGGGTTGTCCCAGGACTTCCTTTGGTGTCCTTTCTGTGAGGCGGTCAGCTTCTGTAGCTTCTTTTTGGAGTAGTAGGCAGCGGGTAATTGGAAGGATGCCCTTCTGGTCCTCTGCTGTCTTCCAAAATGCGTGGGTCGACACAACGTTTCGCCTTGTCTCAGGCTTCGTTAGGGTTAGGGTTAGGGGTTGGAGGTTAAGGTTTGGGTTAGGGGTTAAGGTTCGGGTTAGGGGTAGGCTTAGGGGTTCAGGTTAGGGTTAGGGGTTTGGGGTTAGATTTATGGTTACAGCACACTGCAGGACAGGAGTCTGGGTTAGGGTTAGGGTTAGGGGTTAGGGGTTAAGGTTCGGGTTAGGAGTAGGCTTAGGGGTTAAGGTTAGGGTTAGGGGTTAGGGGTTAGATTTAAGGTTACAGCACACTGCAGGACAGGAGTCTGGGTTAGGGTTAGGGGTTAAGGTTAGGGTTTGGGTTAGGGGTTAGATTTAAGGTTACAGCACACTGCAGGACAGGAGTCTGGGTTAGGATTAGGCTTAGGGGCTAAGGTTAGGGTTAAGGTTAGGGGTTAAGGTTAGGGTTGGGGGTTAGATTTAAGGTTACAGCACACTGCAGGACAGGAGTCTGGGTTAGGGTTAGGGGTTAAGGTTAGGGTTAGGGTTAGGGGTTAGATTTAAGGTTACAGCACACTGCAGGACAGGAGTCTGGGTTAGGATTAGGCTTAGGGGCTAAGGTTAGGGGTTAAGGTTAGGGTTGGGGTTAGATTTAAGGTTACAGCACACTGCAGGACAGGAATCTGGGTTAGGCTTAGGGGCTAAGGTTAAGGTTAGGGTTGGGGGTTAGATTTAAGGTTACAGCACACTGCAGGACAGGAGTCTGGGTTAGGGTTAGGCTTAGGGGCTACGGTTAGGGTTAGGGTTAGGGGTTAAGGTTAGGGTTGGGGGTTAGATTTAAGGTTACAGCAGACTGCAGGACAGGAGTCTGGGTTAGGGTTAGGGGTTAAGGTTAGGGTTGGGGGTTAGATTTAAGGTTACAGCACACTGCAGGACAGGAGTCTGGGCTAGGATTAGGCCTAGGGGCTAAGGTTAGGGTTAGGGTTAGGGGTTAAGGTTAGGGTTAGGGGTTAGATTTAAGGTTACAGCACACTGCAGGACAGGAGTCTGGGTTAGGATTAAGGTTAGGGTTAAGGTTAGGGGCTAAGGTTAGGGTTAAGGTTAGGGGTTAAGGTTAGGGTTGGGGGTTAGATTTAAGGTTACAGCACACTGCAGGACAGGAGTCTGGGTTAGGGTTAGGCTTAGGGGCTACGGTTAGGGTTAGGGTTAGGGGTTAAGGTTAGGGTTGGGGGTTAGATTTAAGGTTACAGCACACTGCAGGACAGGAGTCTGGGTTAAGGTTAGGGGTTAAGGTTAGGGTTGGGGGTTAGATTTAAGGTTACAGCACACTGCAGGACAGGAGTCTGAGGACTCAAAAGCTGCGAGGAAACAGTCAGTATCCAGCCTGAACTGACATGACATGTCTCTGATGTGTTAAAATTACAGACCGTTTGTAATGGATATTTTTAGTTTTTTTTTTTTTTTTTGCACTACACCACTATAACCTGACAACTATGAACTCTCTCTCCCTTGCACCCCACCCCCCACCCCCTCCGTCCCAGTGTTCCCCCACAAAAGGAAGCAGCCGCCCCCCCTGCCACCACGGATGGGCCGGCCCCAGCTGGGTGGCACAGCCCAGAGCAGCACAGACTCCACCCAGGAGGCATACTTCCATAGCACAGGGCAGCCGGCGACACGACGCCTCCGGCAGCGCAGCGTGGATGGGGCAGAGCTAGGGGGTGGCCGGACCTCCAGGACCGGCTATTACCATCAGCACAGCAACTCCGCTGAGAGTCTGGACGGGCCCCGAGGGGCCCAGGAGGGCTATTTCAGGGGCCCTGGAGGGGGAGGAGGGGCGGGGGCAGTGCCGATGAGACCAAAGCACAGCAGCTCAGCAGAGAATCTTCTGGAGAGCGGGGGAGGGGGAGGGGGAGGGGGAGGAGGCCGGGGGGGCGTTGCGACACTGGGGAAGTCCATCTCCCTCCCCCACAACGGGAAAGGGGGCACAAGGACCCCGGGAGACTTTGTGCAGGACACACACGGCCGTAGCTGGAGGCCCTCAATCGCTGTGCAGGTAGGGGGAATTTTAAATATTTCATTCAGCTTCACACATTCAGTAGATACAATGATAAGATGCATTTTGTTTGGTTTCATACGATTTGGTTTGGATTATGTTTTGTTTATTCTGAATCATGTTGAGGATCGATTGGTTGTCAATGGTTTGATTTGTTGTGATCAGTTTGGTTTTGGTTTGATTCATTTTGATGTGGTTTGATGGATTGTGATAGGTTTGGATTTTGCTTGACTCGTTGTGCTGTGTTTCCCTGCTGTGATTCACTCAGGTGGACAGCTCTGAGACTCACTCAGAATCAGACCCTGAGAGCAAAGCTTTGAGGGCGATGCAGTCTATCGGGGTGCAAGTGGAGGACAAGAGGTACCCCGAAAATGCTCTCTCTCCCTGTCTCTCTTTTTACACACACAGCTGTTTCCTTTGTGTGTGAGTGTGTGCATGTGCATGTGCATGTGTGTGTGCATGTGTGTGTGAACGTGTGTGTGTGTGTGTGTGTGTTCATGCATGCGTGTGTACATGTGCGTGTGTGTGTGTGTGTGTGTGTGTGTGTAAGAGCTTGCGCACATTGTACTAGCTTAAGGTCAGGATCTGTAGAGAAATTGTGAAATGTCAGGTTGCTTTTCCGAGCCACACTTGTCAGTTAAATAAATACAGACTGAAATGTCAGCTGGACTGAACTCCAGGTCCAGGTTTGAGCAGAGACTGCAGCAGTCGGGGGGGGGGGGGGGGGGGGGGGGGGGTGTTGTGAGGGGGTCATGATGACGGGTGGGGGGAGTGTGAGGGGGTGACAGGGTGAGAATTAAGAAAAGCACATTCTGTTTCTCTCTCTCTCCCCGCGCTCTCAGACGGGAGCGTTTCCGCCGCTCCTGTTCAGTGATGGCGGGTGTGCAGGCTGAACTGGAGAGGGAGGAGCACCATGGGAGGGGCGTGGCCTCATCACATGGGTCCGCCCCCTTCCAGCGCCATGCCTCTGAGCCGGAGGAGATCTGCACCATACACACACAGGGTCAGTGGGGTTACCATGACAACTATCACCATGCCAACAACCCGCGCCACGCCCACGCCAACACCCCTGGACAGGGCCACGCCCGGGCCCCAATGCCTGGACACGACCCTGAGCAGGGCTGGGCCAGTGAGGGCTCCCACAGCCTGCCCGGTTCTGCCCGCTCCTCGCCGTTTCCCCGCGATGGAGAGTTCTACCTGCGCATGCTTCACACAGAGGTGGAGAGGATGGAGCGATGGTGCCAGCGCTTTGAGAGGGAGGCGGAGGAAAAGGACTTGCCAGAGGAGGGTGAGCAGAGTACAGGACCCTGTGGGCCAGAGGCTGGGGCTTGGGTATGGAGCTGGAGTATGGGGCTGGAGCTGGGGCCGGGGTATGGAGCTGGAGTATAGAGCTGGAGCTGGAGTATGGGGCTGGAGCTGGGGCTGGGGTATGGAGCTGGAGTATAGAGCTGGGGCTGGGGAATGGGGCTGGAGTATGGGGCTGGAGCTGGGGATGGGGTATTGAACTGGGGTATGGAGCTGGAACTGGGGTTGGGATATGGAGCTGGAGTATAGAGCTGGAGCTGGGGTATGGTGCTGGGGCTGGAGCTGGGGTATGGAACTGGAGCTGGGGTTGGGGTATGGAGCTGGAGTATAGAGCTGGGGCTGGGGTATGGGGCTGGAGCTGGGGTATGGTGCTGGGGCTGGAGCTGGGGTATGGGGTATGGAGCTGGAGCTGGGGTATAGAGCTGGAGCTGGGGTATGGTGCTGGGGCTGGAGCTGGGGTATGGAGCTGGAGCTGGGGTATGGTGCTGGGGCTGGAGCTGGGGTATGGAGCTGGAGCTGGGGTATGGTGCTGGGGCTGGAGGTGGGGTATGGCACTGGGGATAGAGATGGGGCTGGGTGATGCTTTACCTGTAGCGGGCTGCTGCTGTGAGAGAGTCTGATGTCATCTTACCTGTTTTCCAGCCTCACTTGCAGCTCTGTCTCACCTGATACCTGTGCCTCTCCCTCTCTCTCTCTCCCCCTCTCTCCCTCTCTCTCTCTCCTCCAGCCTTGACAAGGATCCGCAGTGCTGTAGGCAATGCCCAGATCTTCATGTCTCAGAAAGTCCAGCAGTTTTTCAGGCTTTGCCAGCAGAGCCTGGTGAGTCTTCTCTGACCTTTAACCCTGTGAGGCAGTGGACTGCTACCTCAGAGTCTACAGACCAACCACATCCTCAACTCCTGCATCCTCTCAGCGTCTTAAATACGGCTGCTTTGGGCTGGGAACAGGAGCTCCCAGTCACAAGCCACAGTGTCCATTGTGTCAAATGTGTCTGTGAAACAAATGTTTCATCTCCCGGTGCCCTGGACTGATGTCATCACCCTGTGCCCCTATACTGAAGTCACGTCTTTGTGCCTTTGTAAAGATGTCATCTCTCTGTTCCCCTGTACTGATGTCATCTTCCTGTGTCCCTGTACTGATGTCATCTCCCTGTTCCCCTGTACTGATGTCATCTCCCTGTGTCCCTGTACTGATGTCATCTCCCTGTGTCCCTGTACTGATGTCATCTCCCTGTGCCCCTGTACTGATGTCATCTCCCTGTGTCCCTGTACTGATGTCATCTCCCTGTTCCCCTGTACTGATGTCATCTCCCTGTGCCCCTGTACTGATGTCATCTCCCTGTGCCCCTGTACTGAAGTCAGTTCACTCCACCCGACACCCCTGAAATTGGCTGTATGGGCTGCTGAAAGCTTTTATGTGTGACCCTGCAGGACCCCATGGCACACCCCCAGCCGAGTCCCCAGGACCTGGCCGAGCTCTGGGACCTGCTGCAGCTGGCAGTGGAGGAGGTGCGCCTCAACTTCCAGGAGCTCCAGCGTCTCAAAGACTCGGGCTGGCGGCTGTATCCCAAGGTGAGAGGGGCCTTCTCCAACCCGTACTCCCAGCCCTCCCTTACAGCCAAAATGGCTGTGTGCAGGAGGGTCAAACAGATGACCCTGTCCAAAGACAGGAAACAGAGCAGCGGCACTAGCAACTCAAGCTGACATGTTGAGCCGGAATGTCCACTTTGTTGATTCATGCAGATTACAGTAAAACGTGGATTTGACCCAGAATGGCTGCCTTGTTCCATCAAGCAGATCACAGTAACACTTACATGGATCACAGGAACAAAGGACAGCTCTGCAAGCAGCCAAAACTAACACCTCTCTCTCTCCTTCTCTCTCTCTCTTTCTCTCTCCACCATTCTCATGACCTCATTTTTTTTCTTTTTCAAATTTTTATTCTTTCACTCATATTTTCATGCATAATCACTGATTGTCTTTTTAATTTTATATTTTTTACCTTTTTCTCCCCGCTCTGTTTTATACATCTGTTTACACATCACACATCCCCATCTTTATGTCCCCCCTCAAATCCAGGACGATAAAACTCTGCCTCCCCCATTACCAAAGAAACCCAGCGGGGGTGTGGGGGCTGGCCGAGCCCGAGGCGGGGCAGGGGGCGGGCCAGACCCCAGGGGGGGCGTATCCCGCAGTGAGGCCCCACCCCTGCCGGCACGGGAGAAATCTGTGGATCTGGGGACAGACTCACAGGACCCCCATGGGAGGCTGCTTCAGGCCAAGCGCGCGGCACACTCTTTCCGCCAAAACTCTGCCACCGAGAGCGCTGACAGCATCGAGATCTATATCCCTGAGGCCCAGACTCGCTTCTGATGCACACACACACACACACCCACACACACACACACACACACTCACTCACTCTCTCTCACACACACACACACACACACACACACACACATACACACACACACTCACTCACTCACACACACACACACACCCACACACACACACACACACTCACACTCTCTCTCACACACACCCACACACACACACACACACACACACACACACACACACACACACACACACACATATACATACATACACATACACACTCACTCACTCTCACACACATACACACACACACATATATACATACACACACATACACGCACACACACACTCACTCTCTCACTCACTCACTCTCTCACACACACACTCACACACTCTCACACACACACATACACACACACTCACTCACTCACTCACTCTCTCTCACACACATACACGCACACACACGCTCACTCTCTCACTCACTCACTCTCTCACACACACAAATACACACACACACTCACTCACTCTCTCACACACACATACACACACTCACACACACACACACATACATACATACACATACCCACTCACTCACTCTCACACATGCATACACACACACATACATGCATACACACACACTCACTCACTCTGTCACACACACACATACACACACACTCACTCACTCACTCACTCTCTCACACACACACTCTCACACTTACTCTTACACACACACACTCTCTCTCTCTCACTCAGACACTTACACACACGCACTCTTACACATACACACTCAATCACACACACATACACACTCCACCACACACACTTATTTACACACACTTTTTCACACACACTTACACTCCCAATCACTCTAATTAGGATCTTGAACATAAGAGGAAGCACAGTGAGCTGAGGTTTAATAGCCTGTGAGAATACATTGAGCTGTGGTCTGTCTGGCTGTTTCTGTGCTGTCTCTCTTACTGTGAAATAACAGCGCCCTCTAGCAGCCAAATTCTGCCAGGACACTCAGGCGAAAGGGAGAGTTCTCTTTGTGACATCATCGCTGGCACTGCTGCCACACCAGTAGCAACCAACAGGGGATGCTGGCCCCAGCTGTGTTTTTAATGTAGCACACAATGGACATGCACACAAGACCCCATGAAGAATGAGGCTAACTGCAGGGACCTTCTTTTTCAATGGCTGAAGTATAGTGTCCAGAAGAAGGCTTGTAAAGTAAATTACAGAAGCAATGAGTCTCTTCCACAGTCTATTTCACAGTGCAGAAAATGAGTAGTACCAAGCTCTCTTCTCGCTCTATCTCTGTTTCTCTATCTCTATTTCTGTCAGTAATGTGCATAGACACATAGCACCTTTTATTCTGTAACCCGCAGGTTGTTTTTGATTATTGAAGATGTGAGAATATTATGGCAGTCAGGGTGGGGACGGATCATTTCTCCCGCTGTCTCTCCCTCTCTCTGTCGCCGATGTGTCCACAGGCTGTGTTCAAACCTGATGCTGTGGTTTATTAGTGAAAACGATGAGTAAAAATCAACTTCATATCTGTACCCAATTTCATATCAGTGTGTGTGACGAGTGGTGTATGTGTAAGATAATTTTCTGTATCTTGCCATAATAACACACGTGCCAAATTGGGGGAAAGCTCCAGCTGTGGAGAGTGTCCCCCTAGTGGAGAAAGGGTGCCATTGCAGTGCCACCATGAATTTGCCCCCTTTCCAGCAAACAAGGCCTTACAGTGTAGTTCAATCAGACAAAGAAGAAATATTTTAATCTATATTAAACGTATGTATATTTCTATGTATATTTTATACTGCTGTATGTATTTTTAGAATAGAATGGAATATGTAATGATCTGATTATGATATTTATATAGCTGATGTTAGCGGTGCCGTGTGTGAGCTCTGCCTGTCTTATATCCATCAGCTTCTGAATATTTCTCTCTCTGTTTCTGATTTTCTCTTTGCTTCTCCTCCCCCCTCCCTCCATCTCTCGCTCCCTCCCCATTTTTCTTTTTCTCCTTTTCTCTTTTTGTTTCCTGTTTGGATTTCTATCCGACATGAAACTAATGGAAGACTGCCTGCTGCCGCAGCAGGACTCAGGGTGGGGAAATGGACTCTGTATCTAACAATCCTTTGAGAGAAAAGGCAGAGGAAACATAAAACCCCCCCCCCCCCCCACCAACACCCCTCACTGATTTAACACACCCGTTCTTTGAAAGTATGTTTTTAGAAGTTTAAATCCACCCTAACATTGAAGTGCCAATCCTCTCCATGTTTGTGAGGAAAGACGTCGTGTCCCACTTAATGCTTTCTGGTTTTCCCGGACCATTCCCAGCAGAAACATACCCAGAGACATTACGTTGACATTCCCAACATGCACCTGGACATCTAGAACAGGTTTTTCTGTTGCTTTCACAAAATGTGTTCAAAACAACAAAATGATCTTCAGTTTTTCTGGGAACTTTCCTGTTGTAGTTCTGTCACTCATCCAGACTGGGATTCTAACAGGAACCTTGTGTCTGGAGTACAGTCTGCTCTAGCTGATGTCTGGACTGCAGGGTCTTTCATCACGGAAACACAGAGGAATCTCTCTGGGCAGTTTTATGTAATTCCCTCATTATTATTATGTAAATATCTGTGTTGGAAAAAAAGCATACCATTTCTCTTATGATTATATCAGTCAATATAACCATTATTATTATTATTATTATTATGATTATTGTTGATTATGTTGATTAAGAGTACCACAGTGTTTTTCTGTATTGAGTGATGAGTGTGAATCGCAGAACCCATCTCTGTCTGTGAGAACTGAGCTCTGGAAATGCAGCCGAGTGGATGAGCTGCACACTTGTGCCACGCCCACACAGGTAGTGTCTGCTCTGAGCCACGCCCACACAGGAAGTGTTTGCACTGAGCCACGCCCACACAGGAAGTGTCTGCTCTGAGCCATGCCCACACAGGAAGTGTCTGCTCTGAGCCACGCTCACACAGGAAGTGTCTGCTCTGAGCCACGCCCACACAGGAAGTGTGTGCTCTTAGTCACGCCCACACAGGAAGTGTCTGCTCTGAGCCAAAAGACTGCTGACAGCTGGGCAGCTCTATAACAGGAAGACTCTCATTGCTGAAAAATGAGCTGAATCATTTGACACACCATTTGGAGAGAGATGAAGGATGGCAGAGTGTGGGACTGATGCTGGCTCCATCATGTCCTTCGGTTTGTGTGCGTGTGGATGACGACAGTGCATAGTGCAGGGACAAACAGCAGGAACTCTGACATCCAACTTTCTATCGCCCCCTGGTGGAGACCTAGCGCACATGTAATGATGGTGAATGCACTATAGAGGAGTATCTCTGACCAGATAGACTCTGTCTGTACTCCATGTGACCACCCCACTAAAACACTCTTTCATGATTAGCCGGTCCTGGAGGATTGTCTTTTAATTTGGTGTGTGGTGTTTGTTTGGCTTTTGGCTTTTTATCTCTGCCATTTATTTTTCTGTTTGACAGCTGTTGCCATGGCGCTGAGGAGTCCCTTTAGCTCAGTATGGAGAGACTCTTTCCTGCTGCTGAGGTGTGCAGATCACCTGTCTCATCAGACAGAGCACAGAGTGGTAGTGTTAGTGAAGATCAAAGACCCTCACCTCAGAGAGATGCTTCACTGTGACCCAGGTTATTCAGCACTGAATGTAAGACTGTTGACGTTGTAAATGTTTTCTAATTATTATTATTATTATTATTATTAAAGCTATTTTTAGCGAAGAGCACAATTCTCATTTGCTTGACTAATACGTGTACGCAAATGTTTGTGTGTGTGCATGTGTATTGTGTGTACATGTTGTTGTAGTGTTTGAATCCATGAATGTGTGAGTGTGTGTATGAGTGTGTCTGTGTAGTGTGTGTGAGTGCGTGTGTGTGTGTGTGCCTGTGTGTATGTGCCTGTGTGTGTGTGTGTGTGTGCGTGTGTGTGTGTGTGCGTGTGTGTGTGTGTGTGTGTGTGTGTGTGTGTGAGTGTGTGCCTGTGTGTGTGTGTGTGTGTGTGTGTGCATGTGAGTGTGTGCCTGAGTGTGTGTGTTTGTGTGTGTGTGTGTGTGTGTGAGTGTGTGCCTGTGTGTATGTGTGTGTGTAAGTGTGTGTGTGTGTTTGTGTGTGTAAGTGTGTGTGTGTGTGTGTGTGTGTGTGTGTGTGTGTACCTGTGTGTGGGGGAGGGGCCAGGCTGACACTGCTGGGGTCAGAATGAGTCACCAGTCAATGGCTGAAACAACACCTCAGACCTGCCCTGTGCTGTCTGTCTGTCACACCCAGAGAACACACCCCTGGGAAACCCCCCCCCTCCCCCACACACACTCACATTACACCCATTACACATACACACACACACACACACACACACGACACAGACACATACACTTACGAGCACACACACTATTCACACACATTCACTTGTACACACATCTACAGCACAGACACAATCTGAATTAGGACTAAAAGACCAAAGGCTCAGGGAGACACATGAATGCTGCTCTCCGTGACGATGAAGACAGAACAAGACACCAAAAAAGACTGATCCAGGAACAGGCAAACAAACTCTTTATTTGACATTTTTCACAGCAAAAAATGGAGTATGTGAAACAAACAAAAAGTTATGTGTTTTAATACAATAAGTTTGCTTTCAAATAAACCATAAGTACGGAACTGCACAGGTCATAGTCAGGGTTGGGAAGGTCATTTTTGAAATATAACCTGTCACAGTCATTGATTACTGGAGTTGTTAAAACACTGACATTTCCAATATTATTGATACCGTTACTGAAGCAGTTCAAATGCCCATAATTTTGATACCAGAACTAAAGATGGTAAAGTGCCACACACGTGACAGAATGCAGTTTGGAAGGATTTAACATTTGGGGCAAATGCAGAAAGCGAACAGAGACAGAAAGCTGAGACAGGAAGCTGATCTTCCAATGTGTGGTGTAACCAGAACTCTGACAGCATGCACTACTAAAATGTTTTATTTAATTTGACTTTGGGGGTCTCAGGTGACCCACCTGGCTGCACAAAGGTGATCATTAACCATATGACTGATGGATTGTCCCTGTGTTTATGCCATGAACAAAAGATTAAAATACTAAATTCAATGCTTGAAAGAAAGATGAAATCACTCCCTTTCCTGAATAAAAGATAAGACATCCCAACTTTTGTCCTGATTTAAAGATAGCACAGTACTTCACACAGCTTACACTGTCACACACAATCCAAATAAACAGTTGTATATTCACTGAAGTATTTCAGGTGAAGTGTGCTGGATGGCTGTTTCTGCCACTCAGTGGGTCGGGGGCTGGATGACTGCAGTCCAGAGCAGCTCAGAGCCAAACCCTTCAGGGAAGCAAATGATGTGAGCTGGGAGCTCTAGGAGGAGAATGTCCGGGTGTCTTTGGGCTCGGAGGCAAGCACAGACCCCTGCTTGGTTCTGGACTGGAGGCGGGGCAAGAGAGAGGGTGTAGATCCGCCCCACAGCAGTGACCGTGCCTGCTTGCGGAAGCGGCGAAGTGAGAAGCAGTACACCAATGGGTCCAGACAACAGGTGGCACTAAAGAGCACGGTGGAGACCCGGTGAACCAGCGAAGGGCATGGAGGGCGGGGTCCAGACCCGAGCCCCGCCCACAGAGCCAGGGTCACATGGTACGGCAGGACGCATGCCAGGAACACGAGGAGTGTGGTTGCCACAGCGATGGCTGCCTGGCGACGGTGAAGGCCCTGCCGTGAAGGGGCCACGCCCAGCGAGCCCAGGATGGACAGGTAGGAGGTCAGAACTGCCAGGAAGGCGAGCACAGAGAAACCCACAGCTGCCAGAGCCCAACGAGGGTCTACGTCCCGGAAACAGCGCTCCCGCCCAGCCCCGCCCCCCACGCCTGCATCACGGCGCATCTGGGGTGTGGCTAATGAGGGCACAGCGCATGCAAGCCAGAAAAGCCAGGTGCAGGCGCACACGCACCATGCGCCCCGCCCTTTCAGCATGGGGAGGCGGGGCGGGGTCAGGGTCAGTGTTCGGTAGCGGTTCACGGCGATGAGAGTGAGGAAAGACACGGCGCTGTAGGTGGTGCTGTAGTACAGTGCCCCCAGCAGACGGCACAGGGACTCGCAGAGGGGCCAGTCCTCGCGGTGGGCGTAGTACACGGCCCAGGCAGGCAGCGGCAGGGAGAACAGAACATCCGCGAGGGCGAGGTTTAGCAGGTAGACACGCATTGCTGGCTTCACCGCATAGCCCCGCCCCCTCTGCAGCAGCACTGCCAGCGCCAGCACATTGCCTGGCAACCCCAGGCAGAACACAACGCTGTACACCACTGGCACCAAGAGGGAGGCAGTCTCATCTGTGACATCACAGTAGTCAGGGGCCACGGTGGTCATCATCGTTGTAGCAACATGCAACCTGGAGATGTTGCTGCTCTGTGACATAGTGGCCTCCAATAAAACTTAAAACAATCCTAAATTATAAAAGATTGAAAACAAAAAATACTTATAGATCAGACCAAAAAGGATTATTTTACTAAAAAAAGTTTGTAAATATGACTGCCTGACAATGAGTTACAGTTCCTTAGAGAGACTATATTAAGCAGATGGTGTGATCTTACAAACTGAGCACTGAGCCAAAAACAACCTGCAACACCATATAATTTGTTTTAAACACACAAGTACACACACACAAATACACAAATATACAAAATCAAACAAACATTCACACATACACCAAACAATGTATGATAATATGAAAACACATTAGTACAAATATGTACGAATATAACCACACATGCACTGGAACACACACACACGTGGGCAGACATACATACACATACACACACACACACACGTGGTAAGACACATACACACATGTGCACATACTCACACACACAGAACTGGCAGCTGCCTCACCCTCCAGCTCCACACAGGTCTGTTTCAGTCTGTATGTCTGTGACATCAAACCTTGGCAAAAATGTCACCCTGTGTGTCTCCTCCCTCCCTCTGTAACTAACACTCCCATCCTCCCCGTTTCTTGGGTTTCAGTGAGGATGCTGGGCAGACAGATAGACAGACACACCCAAGACACCCCTGACTGTGTCACCCTGCAGTGTTGTTAGGAGGAAACAGGACTGACATGCTTTGACCAGCTCCTGTCCCGGAGGGGCAGAGTCTGCAGGTTTAACTCCAGTCCTGGAAGGCCGCAGTGTTTGCAGATTTAACTCCAGTCCTGTAGGGCCGCAGTGTCTGCCTGTTTAACTCCAGTCCTGAAGGGGGCAGTGTCGGCAGGTTTAACTCCAGTCCTGGAGGGCCGCAGTGTCTGGAGGTTTAACTCCAGTCCTGGAGGGCTGCAGTGTCTGCAGGTTTAACTCCAGTCCAGGAGGGCCGCAGCGTCTGCAGGTTTAACTCCAGTCCAGGAGGGCCGCAGTGTCTGCAGGTTTAACTCCAGTCCTGGAGGGCCGCAGTGTCTGCCTGTTTAACTCCTGTCCTGAAGGGGGCAGTGTCTGCAGGTTTCTGTAGTGTTGCGTGTTTTCCAGGTCTAAACTGGTAGAAAACCAAAGCCTTTCTAATGCTCAGGTCAGGATGTATGCAATCACAATGGGTCAGATTTTATTTCCATTTTCATTGATTTATTGATTTATTTAACTGAGACTATGTACACAGGCAACTGTGCCGTGAAAACATGCTCCACGTACAACCATGGACCCAGAATTCTCTCTGCTCAAATCAAATTCATGAGCATCTGTACATTTTTAAACACCCCAGTCGTCTCTCCCCAACTTTCCAATTTTTTTCTGAGCCTTCATGGATTAACTGTCAAGATAAAAAATGTATTTGCAACTGTCAAATTTTATACTTGAATCCAATTTAAAGGTGCTTGGTAGTTTTTCAGGTTTTACCTGCCTTACAACAAGGCACCCTTAGCTAGACTCAGACCACAGAATGCAGTTGGATAAGGACATCTTAAAACAGCATGGAGGCAGAGCAGAGACAGAGTCTTATTTCTGTGCAATTAAATAATAATTTCCTTCAGCTGCCTGGGGTTTGAGCCTCAGTCACAGCAACTGCTCTGGGATCAGTGGATGCATTCATCAAACGGAAACAAAAACCTGTTCTTGACGTGACACACATTATACCCTTAGTGCAGGAGTCACAGACTGTCTCTGCGTTCATTCGATTCTGAGAGGTATGATTTCTCTGCTTTGCATGGGTCGAATAGGCTGATATAAACATTCTTTTTATTCATTAATTTGGGAGAAATTAAAGAGTTAAAGTATGATTATTGAAGCTGACAGAGAGCTGCACATGTTTATAAGGTACTGATATAAGGTGCGATGCTGCCAGCAGGCTGGAAGGCGCAGCAGTGCACTAAAACCACAGCAGATGCGCAGGGTCTGTTCTCTACCCATATGGTGCCTTCTGAGGCACAAACTTCCCAGATTCTCACATGTTCTAACACCATAACAGACTGTATGCACAAACACCAAAGCCCCCTCTATTTCCTACCACGGATAAACCAGAGCTGCTCTCATTCCCTGCAGACATGTCTTACTTTTTTTACAGTTCTGCTGGCACATTTTCGCAACAATCTTTTCCAAAGTCAAACTCTGCGCAGAAAACCACAAACAGAGTTGCAAAATCATCAACTGTGTGAACACTTCTCACGTCTACATGCAAATCACAAAATTCACCCAGCTCCTCGTGTTTTTATTGCTGAGTCTCACGACAGCCTTCGTTAGATTCCGTGAGTCTGCATAAAAAAAAATAATTACAACACACGGTACTGACGACTCAGTGTTTAGTCGAGAATCCGGGAAACCTTACTGACGTTAAACGAACGCAAACACCTCCGATGAACTTGTACCAGTTTTTGGATGGCTTAGGAAATGCAGATAAACCTGCTGAGACTAGATTACGGTCACGATTACAGTCACGGTGAAGGTTACAGGCCTTCTCGCGGTCAGTCAACGGTCATGTCGTTCACTGTCAAAAGGTCGTCTGTTTAAATTAGAACTGACTTTCACAACATGGTTTCAGTGCAATCATTCGTGTTTTAATATGATAGAAAGACAAGAACTCTGTTCGTGCTCTGGCAACGGGTTTTTAAAGGATGAAGTCAATGGTTGTAGAGATCGTTTCTTTCTTACAGTAGCTGTAAATATCACCACGTACAACTGAATTAAAATAAAGCGCGGCGTTGCGTCTCCATGGCGACGGCGCCTCTGTTTAATTCGTCGGTCAGCGAAGCAGCGCGAGCCAGAGAGCAACTGCACCATCTTCGCGCGAGCGCCGATGACTCATCTGGTGCCTGATCCCCGGGGCGGGTTTGACTCAGGACGCGACGGGAGATTATAATATCGGTTTCACACCTCCCGGCCGTGTCAACAAAACTTTTGTGAAGTCTGAGCGAGGTTACATCATGATTACTTCCGCAACAAACTCGGTGTCCCAGAGTCCCAGTAACGTGCATTAGTTCACGGATATGGGAAGTGCAGGTCATCCTCGCGTTTCTTTTTCAATGAACGCGAACAGATATTTCAGAAAATGTTGGCATTGTTTCTGCATGTGCCTGAATGATAGGATGACATCTCAATTAAAAATACTCATAGTTTTCTTGAAGGTTATTTAGGGATTTTAGTGGAAGGTGCGCAGGATCGCTATACTGACATGGTAAATATTTGCAATCTGAGAATTTTCCTACACAACTGTTTTTCCTGATTCCTCGGAGGTGCAAAAGTTATTCTGTCCCAGGGCATGCAGATGAATGGCACAGCTGTAAAATATTGTGGTGGGAGCCTTCGACAAAGTTGAAATAAAATAAATCACACACACACAGCTGTAAGTAAATACAGACTTTAAACAAACATGTCTTTCTTTACAACAGACAAATTTTTGGGCAAGATATAAACCATGGCAACGCAGCAAGTACGCAAGAACACACCTACTGTCCAGCTGCACTTGGCTGTCCAGACATGGTGCCATGGTGCAGTATTCTGTTATATTCACTGACATGGAGGAGTTTATGTCTCTTATACCATGGCTACTAAAATCAATATACTTTCAAACAAAACAGTATTTTAATAATCATCTATTCAAGTACAAAACTATATGTATGTACACTTCTGCACCACAAAGATAGTCCCAGCAAAATCCCAGAATGTCGCTAAAGACACAGGGCCTTTACACTGACATGATTCGTTTTAATGAATGTCTGTATTTCACACAGGCATTCTCTGGGTCCTATGTATTCTTTACTGTGCATGTATGCAAAAAAAATACAAAGCATGACTGTCAGCCAATTGGAATCGAGAATTTATCCAAGCCATGGTATTAAGAGAAATAAAATATGATCAGAAAATAGCAGGAAATAGAGCAGAGATGAACAGAGTTAGAGACAGAGAGGAAGAGGGAGAGAAGGGGATAGATTTAAGCAGGAAAAAAAATGTAACAGTGAAAAGAAGAAGAAGAAATTGTTTAAATAAAATAAAAACAATCTAAGAAAAATAATTTCTATCTACACTATCTTTTTAGGGTTCTTTACAGTTTAAATATACATATTTATGTGTGTGTAGATGTGTATACATGCACACACACACATTTGATCAGTTGAAAGAACCTGTGCTTTCATGCACTTAATGGAGGAATTTGGTGATTTGCTTTGGCCCGGCTTCACAAGGAGAGAGGCATGGTCTGGTCATGTGATCCCATCATGTGATCTGTGGTGATCAGGGAGGTGGTGGAGGAGGCCTCAGGATGCTGGGCCATTGCTGAACCCAGCGGGATTCTGGGATTGCCAGCGCCACAGGTCCTCACCTGCATAAAGGACAACCGCACCTTCCTTTGAGTGGACTTGCTAAATGCGTCAATGTTCACACAATAACTACATATAACATATCATCTTGCATAATTTTTAAATAAAAAACAAAAAAACAAGCTAAAATTCCCAAAATCACACTCACATACACACACAGACAGGAATGCACATACACAAATTCATATACAATCATTTGCACACACAGACACACACTCAGACACAATCATTTGTACACACAGACACACACTCAGACACAATCATTTGTACACACAGACACACACTCAGACACAATCATTTGTACACACAGACACACACACAGACACACACAAATGCACACAGTAAGGGTAATGGTGACACAAGAAGACAGTAGACCAGGTGGTCACATGGTCAGATTATGGACTCACACATCCTCTCCAGGTTGAAGTTGGCCTTCCAGCCCAGCTCCTTCTCAGCAAGTTGGGGGTCAGCATAGCAGGAGGCCACGTCCCCCCCCCGCCGTGGGGCAATCTTGTACCGGATCTGCAAAAATATCCCCGCCAGTGTGAGGACGGACAGGTCCACAGGCACCTCTACCCTGCCATGTTCTTTATGCTACAGCGAGCCCATATTCAGCCTCTCTCAGAGCAGAGCACTGATCCCACTGTGTTCCACTGGGACCTTAACCCAATATTCTGGGCCACCCGGTCTCCTCTCTCCCTCCCTGAGTCCTCCCTGAGTCCTCCCTGAGTCCTCCCTGAGTCCTCCCAGTCACCAGGGGGCAGTGGTACTCACCTCCTTCCCTGAGGCCTTCTCCATGGCCTTCACCATCTGCAGCACAGAGTAGCCAGTGCCTGTGCCCAAATTATACACCTGCAGGGAGAGAATGGGAGGAAATTTGGGGAAACTACCACAACATTGATATACTCATTCACCCATATATTTGGCAGATGATTTCATTTTTTTTAAAAAACCATACTGGGAGCATTAAATGGGGACAATATGTGGCTTACATATAACCAACATCTTATACACACACACACACACACACACACACACACACGCACTTAAAACACAAATACACAAAGTCTGACACACACACACACACACACACACACACCACATACAAAACCCACAAATAAGACCTGAAATCGTGATCACAAATCTGAAATTTTCCTGCAGATCACCCAAACTGTTCAACAATAAAAGGAATGTTTCTTTTAAAGTGTTTCAAGTCTGAATGAATTTTATTTGTTTCTGAAGGGTTAAATAAAATGACAAAAAATTGTAAAACAGGACCCCCTAGTGGTGGACAGACATCAGGATTTCAGGTCTGGCTTTGCGGCAGTGAAGGAGGGAGGGAATGAGGGAGCGCGGGATGAGCAGAGTGAAAGAGAGCAGATAGAGAGAGCGATAGAGGGAGACAAAGTGAAGGACCAACAGCAAACCAAAGAGAAGTGTTGAAAGAGTGTCTGAACGAGGGGACCTGCATACCTTACAGCCACAGCTGTCCTTGAGCTGCTTAAGAGCAGCGATGTGACCCTTAGCCAAGTCCACAACATGGATGTAATCTCTTACTCCTGCAGGGAGGAGGGAGGGAGGATGAACACTCAGGTAAATGAGTTTCAGCTCCCTAACCATTATACTACACTGTAACCTCTGAGCTACAAGCCCAGCTCTCTAACCATTACACTACACTGTAACCTCTGAGCTACAAGCCCAGCTCCCTAACCATTACACTACACTGTAACCTCTGAGCTACAAGCCCAGCTCCCTAACCATTACACTACACTGTAACCTCTGAGCTACAAGCCCAGCTCCCTAACCATTACACTACACTGTAACCTCTGAGCTACAAGCCCAGCTCCCTAACCATTATACTACACTGTAACCTCTGAGCTACAAGCCCAGCTCCCTAACCATTATACTACACTGTAACCTCTGAGCTACAAGCCCAGCTCCCTAACCATTACACTACACTGTAACCTCTGAGCTACAAGCCCAGCTCCCTAACCATTATACTACACTGTAACCTCTGAGCTACAAGCCCAGCTCCCTAACCATTATACTACACTGTAACCTCTGAGCTACAAGCCCAGCTCCCTAACCATTATACTACACTGTAACCTCTGAGCTACAAGCCCAGCTCCCTAACCATTACACTACACTGTAACCTCTGAGCTACAAGCCCAGCTCCCTAACCATTATACTACACTGTAACCTCTGAGCTACAAGCCCAGCTCCCTAACCATTATATTACACTGTAACCTCTGAGCTACAAGCCCAGCTCCCTAACCATTATACTACACTGTAACCTCTGAGCTACAAGCCCAGCTCCCTAACCATTACACTACACTGTAACCTCTGAGCTACAGGCCCAGCTCCCTAACCATTATACTACACTGTAACCTCTGAGCTACAAGCCCAGCTCCCTAACCATTACACTACACTGTAACCTCTGAGCTACAAGCCCAGCTCCCTAACCATTATACTACACTGTAACCAACATGTACACACTGGCACACCGGTGTCTGTCTCACCTGTTCCATCAGGGGTGTTGTAATCGTTGCCAAACACGCTGAGCTGCTCTCTCCTGCCTATGGCTACCTGAGAGGGTCATAAAGAGAGAGGAGGCACTCCATCACCAGCACACGGGAAATGCCCTGTTTACCAGGACACAGTGTGACAAGTCCAGCTCAGCAGACAATCTGTCGGCCGTTACCTGGGCGACGTAGGGCAGAAGGTTGTTGGGGATCCCCTGAGGGTCCTCCCCTATCTGTCCTGAGGCATGAGCACCAATGGGGTTAAAGTAGCGCAACAGCACAGCGCTCCAATCCTGCAAAGCACACAGCACACACCCCCTTATACCTGCACACAAATAGTAATAATACATATGATTTTATTATAAAAATAATAAAACAAATGAACAAAAAACACAGAATGAATGTGTAGGTACAGTAAATACACACAGAAATGTGCATGAGACCAGTAAGTGAAAAGGAATCTAATCACACACACAGAATTCATGGGAAGATGCATGCGTGTGATTGGCTGGGCTGTGCATAAGAGGGAGGGGCTCAGCTCTGTGATTGGCTGGGCTGTGCATGAGAGGGAGGGGCTCAGCTCTGTGATTGGCTGGGCTGTGCATGAGAGTGATGGGGCTCAGCTCTGTGATTGGCTGGGCTGTGCATAAGAGGGCGGGGCTCAGCTCTGTGGTGAACGCCTACCCTCTCAGCCTTGCACTGGTCTTGGATCATCTCCTCAATGAAGTACTTAGTTTTGCCATAGGGGTTGGTGCACCCCCCTACAGGGTGGTCCTCATTGATGGGGAGTCGCTGGGGGTCCCCGTAAACTGTTGCCGAGCTGCTGAACACGATACTGCGCACCCCATGAGCCTGCATCACCTTTTCGGAAAGGAAGACAAACATAACTTTTAGTTACTGGCTCTATTTTCTTAGAGCTCAGAGCGCATTGATATGCTGTGTGACATTATTCACATCAGAAATGAGTCGCGGAACATTATGAGAATAACGTGCCGTGTTCAGTTGGATTCTCCTGCATATAATCTGGTTCGTCAATAAATTCTTTAAACGACAATGCGATGGATGTTTATTTGTGTTTGTCACACTACACTCTACATCGAGATTTAGGGACTTCTTACTGTGTACTAAAGTGTCAGTGAAAGTAAAACTGTATTTCACACTATTATGGTTAAACTTTGCAATTAAACTGCGGTTCACATGCGTGCCCGAACCGTGGGGGGATCCGTACGGATCACAGATCAACTGTGGTCCGTTACACCACTAGCCACGATGAATCAGGCTTAAGTCCCACCCACTCCCTACGCATACGAAACTGCGAGGAGCCCCACTGGTCATGAAGTACGGCGGCAGCAGCCATGACTGAAGGTAATGAAGGACCCCTGGACACAGAACTACAAAGTATCCAATCACTGCTGTAGCTGCAATGGTCTTTAACCAAAGTGCTCTGTGATTGGTGGAGCGCCTCTCCCCATTTCCCATGGCAGCAGGCTGTGCACTGAGCATGGCAGGAGGCGGGGCTGCACTGCTCTCACCTCCAGCAGGTTCATGGTTCCAGTCAGGTTGACCCGGTAGTACCGCAGTGGCTGGTCCACGGACTCGCCCACGGCCTTCAGACCCGCAAAGTGCATCACCGAACAGAACGTGTGCTGCACAGACAGACAGACAGATTGACAGATTTACAGATGGACAGACAGGAAGATATTTAGTTTGCTGTCCGTTTATACACACTGCCCATTTAAACACACCACCCATTTATACACACTGCCCAGTTAAACAAACTACCCATTTAAACACACTACCCAGTTAAACACACCACCCATTTAAACACACTACCCAGTTAAACACACCACCCATTTATACACACTGCCCAGTTAAACAAACTACCCATTTAAACGCACTACCCAGTTAAACACACCATCCATTTATACACACTACCCAGTTAAACACACTACCCAGTTAAACACACCATCCATTTAAACACACTACCCATTTAAACACACTACCCAGTTAAACACACCACCCAGTTAAACACACCATCCATTTATACACACTACCCATTTAAACACACCACCCATTTAAACACACTACCCAGTTAAACACACCACCCATTTAAACACACTACCCAGTTAAACACACCACCCATTTAAACACACTGCCCATTTAAACACACCACCCCTTTAAACACACTACCCATTTATACACACCACCCATTTAAACACACTACCCATTTATACACACTACCCATTTAAACACACCGCCCGTTTATACAGCTCCATAATTTACTGAAGCTATTTGAAATAATGACCTTGCTCAAGCACACAGTGGCAGTGCTTTAAACCTACTAGCTAACCATTACTGCAGACAGAGAAATAGACAGGAAAACACTGTCTGCCTGTCATCAACAGTACCAACAGACAAACAGACACAGAGAACAGCACATGAGAGAGGACCGGACAGTCACAGGGACATTGATGGCTTCTCTTTGTGATTTAAAGATAGATAGACGGACAGACAGGCACAAAGGAAGATTGGTTCAGATAGACAGACAGATGTCCAATGTTGACCTCTGACCTTTTGGAAGAGTTTCTCCAGGGCAGGTTTGTCTAGCAGGTCCAGCTCCTGGAATTCGATGCTCGTGTCCAGAAACTTCTCTATCCTGCGTAGGCTTTCCGGGACACCGCCCTCTCCTCCACCCGAAACCAACACAGAGTGACATCAACTTCAAATTAAGCCCAAATAAACCCACCAAGTGTAACACCTCAGAAACCTGCTAACCCAAAATCCAGCCCTCAAGACCCAACATATATACAAACACACACTTCCACACCCTCTCATCTCTAACACACAAACAGGCAGATACACAAAAACAAGCTCTAAAACCATAATACATGATAGCATGACCTCACCTCGCACAGCATTGCTGAAGTTGTCCACGACAACAGGGCAGTAGCCAGCCTCGATGAGCTCTACCACACAGTGGCTGCCGATGTACCCTCCGCCCCCTGTGACCAAAACCTTCTGTGCCATGTCTCCCTCCTGCAGCACAGCAACACAGCATGTTACACCAGAAAAACCAGGGAACAATGATAGAACAACCAATATACGACCACAAAAAATACAGAACAACCAAAATACAACCACAAAAAACATGGCATAATCTACACACTGGGGACAGCTCTTACTGCAGCACTGATCTCCACACTGGGAACAGTTCTTACTGTAGCACTGATCTCCACACTGGGAACAGTTCTTACTGTAGCACTGATCTCCACACAGAGAACAGCTCTTACTGTAGCACTGATCTCCACACAGAGAACAGCTCTTACTGTAGCACTGATCTCCACACTGGGAGCAGCTCGTAGCACTGATCTCCACACTGGGAACAGCTCTTACTGTAGCACTGATCTCCACACTGGGAACAGCTCTTACTGTAGCACTGATCTCCACACTGGGAACAGCTCTTACTGCAGCACTGATCTCCACACTGGGAGCACCTCTTACTGCAGCACTGATCTCCACACTGGGAGCACCTCTTACTGCAGCACTGATCTCCACACTGGGAACAGCTCTTACTGCAGCACTGATCTCCACACTGGGAACAGCTCTTACTGCAGCACTGATCTCCACACTGGGAACAGCTCTTACTGCAGCACTGATCTCCACACTGGGAATAGCTCTTACTGTAGCACTTATCTCCACACTGGGAGCAGCTCGTAGCACTGATCTCCACACTGGGGACATGGCAGTACAGACACAGTACAGACTCTTACAGCGTGGTTGGTGAAAGTGTGCCGTGTTTTACATACTCCTCATCTCCATGTAATGAGGGATGCTGTGTGACGTCTGCCCTCAGAGTTACTATGATTGGTCAGAAAATCCTGGCCAGTGAGGGGTGAGCCAAGTGCTCTGAACTGCTCGGTTTTACAGCATAGATGGGCCTGGGGCACACAGCTCAGTCACGCTGCAGCGGCCGCGCAGCACAGGCCAAACCCTGGCCCCTCACCCCAGAGCCTGCCCCCTCTCAGAGCAGCATGTAAAACTGCCTCTACGGCCCACATGAGGGAGGAGATTCACTGGGGGACAATATGTCCCTTTAACCATGCAGTTTCATGACAAGGGCTTTGTTTACTTGAGGCTAATGAAAATATGGCTGAACTGGCCTCCACTATGTCTGTGTGTGAGAGAGAGAGAGAGAGAGAGAGCGTCATCTCCACGGACACAAAGAGAGTCTGTATAAGCTGCCACATAGGTCTACTCCCTCCCTGAACCCCCACCAACCCCCACCCCCCTCACTGGAAGCTTAGGAAACTCTGGACTCAATGTCCTGAGAACAGTGTGTGTATGTTTGTCCAACCGAACGGTCTGAGGACAAAGGTCATCATATAAAGTAGCACTGGTTCCTCATAGGTAACAGAACGACAGGAAAAGAGGCCTTTGAACATGTCACTGCTGAGAAGAGGAAAGTATTCCCGGATTCAGCCGGTCCAGGGAGCAGCAGCACTACACCCACACCACACTGATCTCTATGTCCACACGATAAGCTATCTGCCCACAGACCAGGATCTCTATGCCCACGGGACAGGCTATCCACCCACGTACCAGGAAGTGATAGGGAAGGTTACCTAAGAAAATAATGATTACCTGTCTCCTCTGCTGCTCCCTCCCTTGCATGCTGCATGCCACATCACCACATATACACCCACACACACCTGTTCAACCAGGATCTATAGGTATAGCAGGACCACACCCACACACAACTGTGCAACCAGAATATCCAGGTATAGCAGGATGCACTGAACCGGAACAAATAAACCCACTATGCCAAACTAGTATTAAATATAGTGGAAATTGTAATTACCTGAACCACTTTTAGGTGAGCCAATTACTTGTGCAAGAGTAACTAGTTAAATAAAAAAGTAAGGATGCCTGATGACGCGCAGTCTGAAGAGTAGCCTACCAGCGGCAGCGGTACGAGTGGAGTATTTTTTGATTAAGGCTATTTTAGAATCACGTATTTTCACCAAAGTCAATATGGGTGTTCAAATACAAAGAATAAGCAGCGCTGGTTTTACAGTTCTACAGTACAACGTTACAAGTTTCTCCACTTAATAAGGAGAATATATAAAACCAATGTGACTCTTTCGCCCCCTGACCTTGAGCTATATTATACTACATCTGTCGTAATTACCAATAACATCCATAATGCCCGATCATAGGTAAAAAACAGAACTTTTAAAAATAAAAGTAGGTATAGGGGAAATCATTCATTCCTTCACACTAGCGAGCAAGTCAGCGGCAGCCAAATTATGCACAATCACTATTGTTTTTATCTTTTTAAACTTTCACGGAAATGTACACAACGCCGGTTTGACTTAGCAATCCGCTTTACAGATCTGTCAGTGAGAGAAATAAATGGTAATATATAAAATCAATATCAAAAAGCAAATGCACGTTTGACTGGCAAATGTGATGAAGTTCCTTCTCAAATGCTTACCTCATACATTCCACGGGTCACTGACTGACTGACTGACTGACTGACTGACTGACTGACTGACTGACTGAATGAATGAATGAATGAATGAATGAATGAATGAATGAATGAATGAATGAATGAATACTCTTCTTGACAATGCAAATTGTCATTATTTCAATACCTGACAGACAAGTTTAAAGTAATGCCAAGACCCCGATTGAAAATATTAACAGTAGTGAATGAAGCTGAGCCACTTCAGTATCACTTCGGTCATTCGAATGATCCGCGGAATTGATCGCTGAATTTTTTCCTATCGCGAATTTTCAGGTAATAAATGACGGACAATTTTGTGGTCATCAAAATTAACTGGTATTCTAATGATGATACGCTATTCGGGCAAATAGCCACCTACAGCTCACAATAGTCCAATTCATTCTTGCAAGCCACACCGGCCAGAGTTCACTATAGCTTGCTGTCAGTTGACCAGTGTCAAACGACGGTACACTACTTCGTTGTCCACGCTATCAGCTCGCCATCTCTCCACTATAGGAAGCTGTTTTGTAAAATGTTAGCTAGAAAAATGAAATTCTTACTGTAATTTCAGCTTCTGGTCCTTGTCCCTTTAGCACCACTCCACTGCTTCCTGTTCGGTTGAAACGTGGATGGGGGCGTGGATTTCCTTGAGTTTACCAGAAAGCGGCAACGTCATTGGTCAACGTCAACATATGCGTCACATATCATGGGACACTCCATGGTAACCGTGCCTTTGCAACTTTACTTCCGCATTGGTTGTATTGCCGTGATTCTTACTTCGTGCAATAAAAGCCGCAAAGTAAAATGAAGTGTTGCTGAGAATGTGTTTTGACAAAAAGTATGCTTAAATTCACAATCATGCATTCAAAGAAATCAATTTAAGTTCCGTCTGACACGGTTTAGTGTACGCACTAAAAGTCCAAATCATTATTATGATTTACAATTACAAGACTAGGGTGACTTTGCTCTATGTTATTTTTCCTCACAGGCTGACTGAATTAGCATTAGCTAACAGTTACTTATCATGTGACATAAATGACAAAAATGAACTCCATGCAACCATGTATTTCAGTAATCTTTTAATAAATACAAATAAAGGGGCACCTAAATCCAGACAAACACATGCACGCACACACACACACAATTCAACAAAAGAAAATCAGAGCAAATGAAACATTGAAATCTATCTGTATCTATAAATCAAACAGCAAAGTAAGCTTAATTTCCACCTGACCAAGTGAAAACCCATCCCCACAGTACAAACACGTCTCCATTTTATTACATTGGCCCGTGGCAGACTACAGGGCGAGAGTTTCATTGACCACAAATGCACATTAAGGTTTTTCATGGCAGGTATCAAACTAGTGGGTTTTTTTCTTTCTCTATGAGCAGTTGTTACTTGATATGAGTATTTGGTTTAAGGGCAAAGATGAAAGCTCAAATTCCAGACTGTTGCTGTTTACTTCGCCCTATCGTACCCCTGGGATTGTACTGTACCATTTGACTCAAACAGAACACTAATGCACAATAACAAGGGACTGGCTACACCCCTGCAGGTCGTGGTACACATCTGTTAGGTCAGTAACACTGCTCAGAGTGTGTAATGCATGTCTCACTCAATATCTGACAAAAGCAAATGACACTCTTCACATTCTTATTCAGCCAACTATGATAGTTCAGTCTTACACAGCAGTGAAAAACATATTTAAATATGAACAAAAGCCCCTTAATCCAAAGGTTCTCAGGTCTGTCCTGGGGGGCCCCACTGTGCACTCATTTTCCTTCCAGCCACAGTTTCAACCTCTGATTTGGCACATCCTGTAATAGTCCTTAAAAATGTTTAATGTCTTAAGCCAAAGTGTCAGAGACAGAAAAAAATTTGTTTTCATTCTTTTAGTTTGCTATATGCCAAACAGTCCCTTTAAATTTTTAAATAAAGTTACATTTTAACCCAAGTTTACACTAAGGGTTATTATTGCCGGGGTCCTGAATGATTTCAGTGACTGAAACTAAACCAGTTCTTACACAACAAAGATAATCATGATAAAGAAGTTTAAGAAAAAAATGAAGGTATAACCGGAGTTCAGATGGGGACACTGGCTGTAAGAAAGACCAGCTTCCACAGGGGTCCTCCAGGACTGAGTTAAACAACCATAAATGTGTTTTAGCAATGCCAAAACACATTTATAATTGGGATAAGATTCAATACAAACAGGACCAGACCTCTTGAGAACCTCTATAAAATCACCAAAATTCACCCTGATTTGTTTAAAATTAAAATGAAAACCTTAAGGCACCATATCAATCAGGATTCTTCAGTGTCACTAACAGAGACTGCAGTAGTAGATTAACACTGAGCATGACCATACACATGGGTGCTCGTAAATATTCACCAGCAGATTAAACTTCTTTCCTTCTAACTCTTTGTTAAAATCAACATGCCCCTTGGAAGTTTTAGAAGCATCAATCAATCATAATCAATACACATTCCAGACCCACAGACTTACAGGGAATTTTCATTACTGTATAAATAACAGAACAGGTTTAATCAAAGTGTAGAGAGGAGAACCAAAGGACACCGTCTTCATGGGAAACAGAATGCCTTGGGTCCATATGCAATGCTGGGTGTGAAAGTCACAGGATCGGAAAACAGCACCCACTAGTGGCCATAGAGGGAACCGCTCAGAGCTTGCAGGAAGCCTGGGCCACCTTTGAGCTGGTCCTCCGGTTCAGAGCCTGACAGATAAACGCTCCTGCATCCATCAGCTTAGCCATGTCTACTCCCTGAGAGAGAGAGAGAGAGAGAGAGAGAGAGAGATGGTGGAAGAGGGGGAGAAGGGAAGAAGGAGGAGTGAGACACAAGGGGAGGGAAGGAGAGCAAGTGACAAGCAGAAAATGAAAAGTGTTATTGTCACACAATAGAGAAGTGGCACATAGGAAAAAGGCAGGGTAATGAACCAAAGAAAATCAACTGTAAACCAAAAAGTAATCAATTACTAACCAAAATACAATCAAGTATCAACCACAATAATTATAGACACAGGACAGAGAGGGGGATGGACAGCACAGAGTGTAGCTGGTTGTGTTGGGGAGGGAATGAGAGAGTTTGGTGGAGATACATTTTGAGTATGGGGTATTGTTAGGTACAGGGTGATGGGTATAATTAGTGCTGGGTAATGAATAGGGTTAAGGTTAGGCCTGATGCAATAATAATATGGTTATGTTTATTTGTTCTGTTTCTGCACGGTGATGGGCAAGTGGCACTGAGTAGGGAGTGTATGTTTATTTGTTCCGGTTCTGTATGGGAAGTAGTGCAGGACTCACAGTGTGGATCCCCAGGCCGTGCAGCATGTACACCACGTCCTCTGTGGCCACGTTCCCTGAAGCGCCCTGAGCGTACGGGCACCCTCCCAGCCCCGCCACGGAGGAGTCCACCACGCTAATGCCCATCTGCAACACATCACACACATGCTTATGCTAACCCTCATCTGCAAACCACATCACACACATGCTAATGCTAACACCCATCTGCAAACCACTTCACACACGCTAATGCTAACACCCATCTGCAACACATCACACACATGATAATGCTAAAACACATCTGCAATCCACTTCACACACGCTAATGCTAACGCTTATCTGCAATACATTACACACAGTGTTTACATGCACGCGCACATAGAGACACACACACACACACACACACCAGGGCTTGAACATATTTAAGTATTTTAAATTAAGTGAGACCATAAGACACATGCAGTGGTTGCTATGGTGACCCACCTGCAGAGCGACCAGGATGTTGGCGAGGGCCTGGCCGTAGGTGTCGTGGCAGTGCACGGCTAGGGCATCCACAGGCACCACCTGGGTCACGGCCACCAGCATCTCATACATGCTGCCTGGTGTGCCCACTCCAATGGTGTCGCCCAGGGAGATCTCGTAGCAACCCATGGTGTACAGGCGCTTTGCTACCTGCAAGAGCAAACAACTTACCTGAGAAACGCATTTCACACATTCAAAAATCATGTGCCACAGGCCAAATTCCTGGCCTGATTCCCTCCCTAGGGTCAGCCTGGAGCTTCATCTGCAGCGGCGGTCTACTCCTGGTCTCCGGTGCCACACCAGAGCCTCCCCACTCTGCCATAGGCGGCACAGGCAGTGTAGGTCAGATCCATAAACCCGTTCTCACAGAGAATAGAAAAGACATGGAAAAACTCACAGAGGACAGAAAAACAAAAGATGATGGAAAAAAAACTCACCTGAGCCACTTTTTCTGGTGACACCTTTCCTTCATAGGGACAGCCCAGGACACAGGACACATACCTGAGCCAGCCAGCAGAGAGAGCAGTCAGCAACAGTCCAGCATGACAAAAACACAATGTGGGCACAAAAGTTAACACACATTTGCTTCCTACCTACTTCCACTTATTCTCTCACCACAACCCTTTGCATTGGCTTCTCCCACATCCCTCTGTATTAGCCCTTCCCACATCCCTTTGCATTGGCTACTGCCACATCCCTCTGTATTAGCCCTTCCCACATCCCTTTGCATTAGCTACTGCCACATCCCTCTGTATTAGCCCCTCCCACATCCCTTTCCATTGGCTACTGCCACATCCCTCTGTATTAGCCCCTCCCACACCCTTTGCATTGGCTCCTCCAACACCCCTCTGCATTAGCTCCTCCCACACATCCTAGTGGTTGCCACTGCATTAGCCGTTTGCATTTGCCCTTCCCGCAGCTGTCCGAGTTAGGCCTCTCTCAGCCCTGTGTCGTGACGGCCATACCCCTCACCCTCGCACAGGCACACCAGCCTCTTTCGCTGCCTTGGTGACCTCTTCGAAGCGCTGCAAGCTCTCCTCCACTGTGCAATTTATGTTTTTCTTGCTGAAGAGCTCAGAGGCCGCTCCAAAAATGGCCACCTCACCGGCACCTGCTTTCACCTGGAAAGAGAAGACAGGGTCATTAATCAATGCTGTATAGAGCTCCAAAATCTACAGGACTTAGACAATGATGTCAAAATACTCCAATTTAATCTGTTTAAATCCGAAACTAATATGAATCAATACTTGGGGAAATGGTGCATGTTCTCCTGTATGAGCTATTGATTTTACAGCTATACACCTGAGCCAAAGGTAGTGCACCAAACAAGGACAAGAACTGTAATTCTACTGGTGGACAGCAGGCCTGAGATAACAGCTAGCCAGCCCATGAACAAGGTGTTCCAGAGCCTGTAGGAACCGTGAGAATGTGGGTTGAGGGCCCAGGGGACAGGTATCAAGGGAACACACGTGGCACTCACAGCAGCCTGAAAGCCCTTGAGGTTTGGCGTGAGAACAGGGTAGATGACTCCCGGTCGTCTGTGAATCCCCTTCATCACCTCCACCTGGTCAGCCATCTGTCAATCAAACACAAAACCTTACAACTCCAACACTTAGAGCAGCAGAGTCTGTGTGTGTGTGCTATAGTCAGAGCAGCAGAGTCAGTGTGTGTGTGTGTGTGTGTGTGCTACTGTCAGAGCAGCAGAGTCTGTGTGTGTGTTTGTGCTACAGTCAGAGCAGCAGAGTCTGTGTGTGTGTGTGCTACAGTCAGAGCAGCAGAGTCTGTGTGTGTGTGTGCGCTACTGTCAGAGCAGCAGAGTCTGTGTGTGTGTTTGTGCTACAGTCAGAGCAGCAGAGTCTGTGTGTGTGTGTGTGTGTGTGTGTGTGTGCGCTACAGTCAGAACCAGGGTAAACTTTCCAGTCCTGGAAGGCCACAGTGTTTTCTGGATGGCAAGTTTTGGTGGTAAAGATATTTATTTAAGCAGCTGATTGGCTGAAGAGTCCACACCTTTAGTACCCACACTAAACTGGGGCTCACCTGTGGAACCCACTTTGGGGAGACAAAGCTTGTCGCCTCAATGACAGGAAGACCCGCCTCAGAGAGCATGTCAATCAGCCGAATCTTCACTTCCGCTGGAACGATCGTCTGAGCGAGACACAGAGAGCTTTTAAAAGAGCATCAACTCACAACGCTGGGATGTGAGCAGAGGTAAGCTGATCCCAGACCAGCACCAAAGCAGGACATCTGCACCTTACCTTCTCATTCTGCAGCCCATCCCTCGGCCCCACCTCCACGATTTTCACCCTATCAGGCAGAGCTTTTACTGAGGACACCCCCACCTGCCAGACACCACATAAGTATCAGTCACTGAGAAACTGAGAAAGCCAAAGGCATAAAATCCAGTTACAGCAGTGTTAAAATTGTGCCGGTGCGCCCTAAGCCACTTCACAGCACTCCTCGTTAGTATAGTGGTAAGTATCCCCGCCTGTCACGCGGGAGACCGGGGTTCGATTCCCCGACGGGGAGGTTTACCTTTTACGGTCACTCCGCTGCAAGGATCTGCATTAGTTACTCTCACTATCGTCACATATCTCATAGTTCTGTTTCCATGGACACAGCAAACATACAATTCTAATCTAGCCAGATTATTTCTTGTCACTTTCATCTTTTTTTATCTCCCATTTTTTTTCCCATTCAGCTACACTTGTACTAACACTTAAGCTAACTAACATTGGTAAATTGTTTTAATAAATTAATTGCATGGCTTCATATGTAGGTGTGTCGTCCCGGTGTCTTTTCCCCCTGACGTGTACATATCCGCAGCTCTGTGTACGAGGACGTCTATCCAACATCAAAAAATAGCACAGTGGGTGTGAACAGGACCAACACACTTTAATCAAAGTCATTAAGTAAACAGGCCGTTCTAATTTGCATTCTCGGGTTGACGTTCGCTATACTTATCTACAATCCGGGGTCCATATATCAAATTGTCAGTTCACAATATATAACGCTACTACGGACAGTTACAGTGGGTAGGTCCATTCGATCGCATGGGTTTTATGCGTAGTTAACTATCCAGGTACACTTAAACCGGCCACTTTGAGCTGAATGAAGTAGCAATAAAGTGCATAGCGAGCAGTAAGTTAGCTAACAAGATCACTAGCTAGCCTAGCTTGATGTGTGATGTCCTTCCAGACAGGCCAGGATATACGCCCACAGTGCCAAATGCAAAGCTTCCCCAATAGCATACTCACGGGTTTTGCTGCCGCGACTGTTGACCTCAGGGCGATGCTTCGATGGCCAAAACTCGGAGCTAGACATGCCCCCCTATACAACCGCATTACAACTGTCGCCATTTTCAGAGGAACTAACCTGCGTTGCGTCACTTACTCGTGCCAAAGGGAGCGGAGGTTTATTGACAGGGTGGATTGACCAATGGAAACAGTAGTTTGATTAAATTCCAGCGAATAAAAATAGAGAAGCAAATTGGTATCTCAAATATGCTACTTAGGAGAGCTGATGAACATAATTGCTTGCACAAAGCTCCATCCAGAATTTGACACGAAATCACTGTAAGATGACTAGCTAAGGAGAGAGGTAACGTATTTACCCAATTTTATGGAGCCCCGAGGTAAAAACAGTGGCTGAGAACACAATATGAACGTTGCGTCATTCCATGTCACCTATATTCTTTTACTAAAGAATGATCCTATTATATAACCAAATAGCCAGTTAAACATCATGAGATTCATGATGTTAGCTAAAGCTGACCAAAATCATTCTCATTCTATGATTATTATATAGCTACCTTTTTATATTTTGGTGCCACTTCTAAATTTACAGTTTGACAATACTGTACCAGTAAGTTTGTTCATCCTACAATTACATATCAAGCAATGATGTGACAACGTTGGATGCTGAATGACGCTATTTTCCAAATCAGTAAAGTGATTTACTTTAGGATTAATAAATCGCTGGCAACAAGATGTTTAACTTAAGTCAAGTTAGCATACTATGTATGAAATCAGCCCAAGCAAACGTACACAGCACAATACAATATCATTCCAGATAACAAAATAATATGAACACTTAACGTTACCTGCGTACAAATTGCTCCCATTCTTCTGTACCCATCATGACAAGTGAATTGGCCAGGCAGGAAATAACATATTAAAAACAAAAGATAACCAATCTTGGACAGATAAAACTTCCCGTTTCTGTCTCGGCTACCAGGTGGGGTCTGCAGATGTTGGAAAACATGGTTAAGATTCGGAACGGACTAGTCCATCGTCTTAAGATTTTGAATACTGTCCGAGTGAATATTTAGTCTCCAATATGTCCACTACTGCTTTCGACTCTTCCTCGTTAGTATAGTGGTAAGTATCCCCGCCTGTCACGCGGGAGACCGGGGTTCGATTCCCCGACGGGGAGGTCTTCATTTTTCCCCGACCCTTTAGTTTCTCTTTTCAGTTTTCTCAAATTTCAGCATTAGCTGAACAATAACAATAATAAAACAACGACATGTATAAATCGTTAGCATAAACTGAAAAAGACACCACTGTCCACTAATTTAAAATTAAAAGTACTTCTAAAAATAAACCTGTCTCACCATAGGTGTTTAGTGTGTGTAGAAGTCCACTTGTGTGAAAACAACGTTACCTCCAAACTGATTTTGTGTTTTTTTAATCGTCTGATTAGGTCAGCCGGCAATACTCGTTCGTCAGTCCCTGACCGTTACTCTCAGGCCGCTCATTTGATTGAAATTGTAAATTGAAGTGCATAAACTAAGAAAACAAACAGCCTCCCCGTCGGGGAATCGAACCCCGGTCTCCCGCGTGACAGGCGGGGATACTTACCACTATACTAACGAGGAACGACTTTGAAGCTTATGGGGTAGACAGATCTAAATACATACTCTGGTAGGTTAAATATGAAATGACTATAGGTTGCCAATCGTGCTATCTGATTAGCTTTCGAGTTACATAATAATAAATTAACAATTTTCAGTGAGTCTCATTCTGAAAAAAAAAAACAAGTACATATGGTAACATATTTTTATTATTTTCATATTTGGGAGTAATAATTTCTTCAAGCCGTTCACTGGATGCTTTGAAGTACCTCATCCATCATCCAGTATGGCATGCCTGACTGCAGACTGCAAGAGGATGATGGAGGTGGAGGCAATCATCTGGTTTTGGGTCATTTACCCTAAAAGTGGTAAATATTTTGAACTTGACTTAACTCATTTGCAGAGACAGCAGTCACTGCAGTTCTCTACATGCAGCTATTCCAGCACTGTCAAAAACCTACTCTTCACTCATGACATACGTATAAAAATACCTTTATTGGGTAGAAAAATTATAAGAGTAAAAAAGTAATAAATAAATCCTGTCAGCCACAGTAATAATAACAATAACACATCAACAACAACAATATTTACATACCATTGTTTAAAATATAAAACTGGTTATTCATAGAAACATTAACCTCAGCGAGGGTTTAAATCTTGAAAGCTTAGACCACAAGGACACTAAAGTCAACCACCACAGCAGAAGTGTTCCAGAACACGGGCCACTGACCCAGTGTTCCTGCTGTAATGTGGCTCAGTGCTCTGCTGGTGTAAAGCTGAGATTCAAACCCACACCAACATCATCACGTTTGGCTCAGGGAGGCTCATTTTAGAGGGAACATGAATGAGTGTTGCGGTGCAGAGACATGGACAGGCGACAGAACTGCAGTAGGTCACAATGGCTTTAGATTCAGCCTGAAAAACTCTATAGGTTTACAAGTACAGTGCCTTGTTTCTGGAGTCACTGTTTGACCTAATTCATGTTTTTTTTTTTTTTTATGACATTGACGTTGACATTTTAAGACTTTGCTGCTTTGGCACCCATTTCAAAGTCCAAACGTGTCACTTCCTGTTCTGCTACAGATCAATAACTGAATGTCTGGATAAAAGGAAAAGCATGTCACTGTGCACATAACCGATTTTGAAGTGGTTATAAAAGAACAGACCAACAACATTTTATTTACAGAACACAGAACTGTAAGGTAACTGTACATGGTTTCTGGAATAATTATATTAATATTTTTCACATCTATAAATTAAAAGGCAAAACTGAGCAATATTTGGAATGGAGATTGAAATACCAATGAACCCATCTGGCAGTAAAGACACCATTCAAGATCAAACACACCTGGAACAGTGAGCTGCTATAACACATTGATGACAAAGGAGTGATCAAAGGGAGAAGAAAATGTGGAATATGTCATCAACTCAAAGACGAGAGCCACTGACCCAGCAGCCAGTCAATCTCTGTGGGGCCCATCCACACACTGGAGCAGGGCCTTAACAGGATGCAGACTGTGGGGCCCATCCACACACTGGAGCTGGGCCTTAACAGGATGCAGACCATGGGGCCCATCCACACACTGGAACAGTGCCTTAACAGGATGCAGACTGTGGGGCCCATCCACACACTGGAACAGTGCCTTAACTGGATGCAGACTGTGAGGCCCATCCACTCACTGGAACAGTGCCTTAACAGGATGCAGACTGTGGGGCCCATCCACACACTGGAACAGTGCCTTAACTGGATGCAGACTGTGAGGCCCATCCACTCACTGGAACAGTGCCTTAACAGGATGCAGACCGTGGGGCCCATCCACACACTGGAATAGTGCCTTAACAGGATGCAGACTGTGGGGCCCATCCACACACTGGAACAGTGCCTTAAAAGGATGAGCCCAATAGAGTCCTGAGGTTGTACATTTTTAGTTTGGTCTTCTAAAGTTGTACCTTTGGTCCTCCTCACACATAGGAGACGCTCTAGGTGAACACAGGTTTGTCCTCGCTCTGCAGGTCCAGCTCCTCCTCACTGTCATCCACTTCCTGGATGATGAGGTCGGCTCCGGAGTCTTCTGCCAGGTCATCGTCATCGTCGGTCATAAGCCAGGCCTTCTCACCATCATCCTCCTCCGTATCTACAGCCAAGAAGAGTCCTGATTGGCCAGCAGTGGCATCGGGGTTGTCGGAGGCCACATCCTCACAACCGCTCTCCTGAATGCAATCGTTGCAGAGGCGGTATCGACGAGTTCCTTCGCTCACCACACGCCCACTCTGCTCAGTCACATGACGCTTGCACTTCCTGCAAACCAGCTTCCGCGCTTGATGGATCTGGGAGGGCACAGGAGGTGGCAGATCAAAAGAGAAGAGGGAGAAAAATACACCTTTTAACATCTTAACACTCTTACCCTCTTTATTTCACTACTTACTATTCTACTTTATTGGTATATTGTTTTCTCTTGATTTATCCATATTTTATTCGTTTTCATTGTTCTAATTTTAAAGTGGGCACCTTAAACCATGCAAAGAAAGCTTTAATGATTAATTGAGTACCAGAATGGTCTCAGAATGGCCATTTATCACACAAAACACACACATGCACACAGAACACACACACATGCACACAAAACACACACACATGCACACAGAACACACACACATGCACACAGAACACACACACATGCACACAAAACACACACATGCATACAGAACACACACACTTGCACACAACACACATGCACATGCACACAAAACACACACACATGCACACAAAACACACACATGCACACAGAACACACACACATGCACACAAAACACACACATGCACACAGAACACACACACATGCACACAAAACACACACACACACACAAAACACACACACACACACAACACACACACACATGCACACAAAACACACACACATGCACACAAAACACACACATGCACACAGAACACACACACATGCACACAAAACACACACATGCACACAGAACACACACACATGCACACAGAACACACACACATGCACACAAAACACACACATGCACACAGAACACACACACATGCACACAAAACACACACACATGCACACAAAACACACACACATGCACACAAAACACACACACACACACAAAACACACACACACACACACAAAACACACACACATGCACACAAAACACACACACATGCACACATAACACACACACATGCACACAACACACACACACATGCACACAAAACACACACACATGCACACAAAACACACACATGCACACAAAACACACACACATACACACAAAAAACACACATGCACACAGAACACACACACATGCACACAAAACACACACATGCACACAGAACACACACACATGCACACTGTGTGAGCTCACTGTTTGGAAGCGGCTGCGCAGTCCGTCTGTGAGTTCACCGTTTGGAAGTGGCTGCGCAGTGCGTGTGTGAGCTCATCGTTTGGAAGTGGCTACGCAGTGCGTGTGTGAGCTCACCGTTTGGAAGTGGCTGCGCAGAGCGTGTGTGAGCTCACCGTTTGGAAGTGGCTGCGCAGTGCGTGTGAGAGCTCACCGTTTCAAAGTGGCTGCGCAGAGCATGTGTGAGCTCACCGCCTGGAAGCGGCTGCGCAGTGCGTGTGTGAGCTCACCGTTTGGAAGTGGCTGCGCAGAGCGCGTGTGAGCTCACCGTTTCAAAGTGGCTGCGCAGAGCGTGTGTGAGCTCACCGCCTGGAAGTGGCTGCGCAGTGAGTGTGTGAGCTCACCGTTTGGAAGTGGCTGCGCAGACCATGTGAGAGCTCACCGTTTCAAAGTGGCTGCGCAGAGCATGTGTGAGCTCACCGCCTGGAAGCGGCTGCGCAGTGCGTGTGTGAGCTCACCGTTTGGAAGTGGCTGCGCAGACTGTGTGAGAGCTCACCGTTTCAAAGTGGCTGCGCAGGTGTTCCAGGCGGGTGAAGCGCTTGCTGCAGGCCTCGCAGGGGTATGGCCGCTCCCCTGTGTGGCAGCGCAGGTGCCTCTTCAGGTCGGCCTTCCTCTTCACCGTGTGTGTGCAAAACGGGCACTTAAAGCGCATGGTAGGGTTGGTGTCTGTGCAGACAGAGGTGCGGGGCGGAGAGACAGTGGCAGGGCAGGCAGGAAGTGTGTCATATAGGAGAGAGACAGAGAGGGGAACAGGTCTGAGATCAGACAGTGTTTCATTCCTCAGCTTCCTTACTATCAGCTGAAAAGAAGTGGAAGCTTTTCATTTTTAATATGCCATTTGTTATAGTTTTTACATATAATGCTGAAATGGTCCTGAATACTTGACTCTCACCCTTATTAAAGAGGCCCACCACCCCCACAATTGTGGGTAGGGTGGCGTACAGCTCGTCTGCTTTCTGTGCCTTGTGCGCTGGCGCCCCCTGTAGGTCCAGTGAGTACATGGTGTCTGCATCAGGGTTTGGCAGTGCTGTCCAGGTCTTCCTCTTTCCCCCGCCCTTGCCCCGCCCCTCAGGGGCTGCGGGGGTCAGCTGGTACCCCCCCAGCTCCGGCACCGTCTCTTGCTCAGAGGTGGGGGGACGCTGGACCCTGCGGCCCCCTCGAGGGGCAGAGGAGGCCCGCTTTGGGGAGGGGTTCTGGGGCTCCTGGTAGTACTCTATCTGCGGGCTGCCACAGTAGCCTGGCCAGGGGGAGAGCTGGGGGCTGTCAGGGTCCTCTTTCTGGGGGGGCTGGGTGATGTGGGCCTCCGTGGCCCCCCCTCGGCCATCACTGCCACTGTCTTCCTCCTTAGCGCTGATCTCTAGCGAGGATTTGATGAAGCTCTTACAGAAGCTGATGACATCATTCATCTGCAGATAGCTGGCGGCCGACATCACCTGTGTTCACAGGTACAGTTCAGTCACTAAGCAGGGCTGGAATCAGAGCAAACTGGATGTTATTGCTATCGATAGGAGACTAGGGTAACCCCTGAGGTTAGCAGAGCACACTGTCTAAGCGTACATACATGCAGCACAGTTTGCGGAGCATACTGTGTAAGTCTACCTACATGCTGCATTTACGGCAGTGGAAAGCGACTGCAGAGAGGGAGGGTAAATTAAACAGTTTATTTGTCTGTGGAAATGTTTAACAGCGTATTATATAGTGTATAAATAAATGTTTAACATTGTTTTTACTTAACACTATTTTCACTGTCTTGTCTTTAGTGGTCTGTCAATCCGTTGTTTTGTCTTTTATCCCCTGTTTGGTTGTTTTAAGTTGTATTGTTAAACACCTTTAATTTAATTTAATTTAATTTATGAAATGTTCTATCCATATAAAGTTTGATTGACTGATTGTTAGGTTGATTGATATATTGATTGCCTTTTTTTTAGTGAACCCCACCTCAATCACATTGTGGCTGCTCAGGTCCAGCCGGCCGGAGTACACAAAGTCGAGGATTACAGCGAAGGTTTCAGGGCTGAAGACCTCAAAGGAGGCGCTGACGGGCTGGCTGCAGCAGTCCTGGGCGCCCTGGGACAGCAGCATGCGGAAGTACCCACTGCTGCCAAACAACACGTTCCGGTGCGCCCGGAAAAGCCGTCCCTCCACCAGCACACTGCAGTCACAGAAGAGTTCCTGCCGCCGCTGCTCGTCCAGCTGCTGGAGGAGGCGGCTCTGGTGGCTGACCGTCATTTCCGCCGCTGATGCACACGGTCGTGATGCCTGCCTGGACGGCATGGAGGAGACAAGAAAGACGGAGAAGATGAAAAAGGAAAAAAAGGGGGGATAAGATGAAAAAAGAAAAGGTAGAAGAAGAAAAACTTCCTTATTGCCCATTAAACAAATTAGTGTTTTGATATATGCAACACCCAACGTGTCTCTCTCTCTCTCACACTCACACACACACACAAACACATACACAGAGTTGGAAGCACAGGATTAGACAGAGTTAAGAACAGCACTCCCTGCAGCAGGATATGGATATAGCACCATATTCATCAGAGAAAGCCCCCTCCAGCCAATCTTGCATCCTAAGAGAACAGGGATTCAAACTGGCAACCCTCCAGTTGCTGGCCCACCTCTCTCACCCCTGCACTGCTGGACGCTGGCTTCGCCCCCTCCCCCCACAAACCCATCAGGGACACACAGAGCCCTCGAGCCACCATGCTGGCAGTGCTGCCAGCCACTGCCACAGCAGCTCCACAGGGTAAATAAATGATTGATCACAGTCACCAGCCTTCTGTTAAAATAGAGCCACTACAAGCAGTGCTATGGACACTGCAAGCATTAAAACCTTAGCCCCCCCCCTCCCCCCATCACTCTCCTGTCAACTCTCTCAGTTCTGCCAGTTTTTGGTTCCATCAAAATTCACAGAAAACACTCACAGCCTGCACTGGAGCTGATACACAGAAAACACTCAAAGCCTGCACTGGAGCTGATACACAGAGAACACTCACAGCCTGCACTGGAGCTGATACACAGAAAACACTCAAAGCCTGCACTGGAGCTGATACACAGAGAACACTCACAGCCTGCACTGGAGCTGATACACAGAGAACACTCACAGCCTGCACTGGAGCTGACACACAGAGAACACTCAAAGCCTGCACTGGAGCTGATACACAGAGAACACTCACAGCCTGCACTGGAGCTGATACACAGAGAACACTCAAAGCCTGCACTGGAGCTGATACACAGAGAACACTCACAAGCTGGCACTGGAGCTGATACACAGAGAACACTCACAGCCTGCACTGGAGCTGATACACAGAGAACACTCACAGCCTGCACTGGAGCTGATACACAGAGAACACTCACAGCCTGCACTGGAGCTGATACACAGAGAACACTCACAGCCTGCACTGGAGCTGATACACAGAGAACACTCACAGCCTGCACTGGAGCTGATACACAGAGAACACTCACAGCCTGCACTGGAGCTGATACACAGAGAACACTCACAGCCTGCAGTGGAGCTGACACACAGAGAACACTCACAGCCTGCACTGGAGCTGATACACAGAGAACACTCACAGCCTGCACTGGAGCTGATACACAGAGAACACTCACAAGCCGGCACTGGAGCTGATACACAGAGAACACTCACAGCCTGCACTGGAGCTGATACACAGAGAACACTCAAAGCCTGCACTGGAGCTGATACACAGAGAACACTCAAAGCCTGCACTGGAGCTGATACACAGAGAACACTCACAGCCTGCACTGGAGCTGATACACAGAGAACACTCACAGCCTGCACTGGAGCTGATACACAGAGAACACTCAAAGCCTGCACTGGAGCTGATACACAGAGAACACTCACAGCCTGCACTGGAGCTGATACACAGAGAACACTCACAGCCTGCACTGGAGCTGATACACAGAGAACACTCACAGCCTGCACTGGAGCTGATACACAGAGAACACTCACAGCCTGCACTGGAGCTGATACACAGAGAACACTCACAGCCTGCACTGGAGCTGTGCGCCGTCCCTGATTGATTCCATATGCCATACTTTTGGCCTTCAGGGCTCAGAGTGGTTGCAGGCACAAAAAACCAAACATTTGCTCTAAATTTGCTTTACTTACAAAATCTTACTGCCATTATCGAATCAGCATTGGTGTCACCTATATTTCATAATGTCACAAAAGCGTAATTTTAGCGAAATGTGAAGGGTGAGAGAGATTGGCACCGTGCATTCACGGGAGGGAAGCCCGAATGGCCCGTGCCCAGCCCTCCCTCCCCACACCCTGTCTTTTGTCTTAGCTGCGTGCACAGGATCCTTTTGTTTCGTACAACATAAGGAGGATATTCCTCAGAGACTCTGCCCACCACGCTCCTCGCACCATGACTGGTGGAAGGAGCTGTCAATCAATTGAGTACGTTCGTTGAGAGAAGCTACACCCGACTCTCTGCATCGGGCGACAGGGGACTCCAACGGCGAGCACTCTGACAAGCGCTGAGCAGAAAATCCGACTGGGAGACGACAGCCGACCCAAGACAACGACCTAATCAGTGCTCAGTACATTACCATGTGTATACAGACCAAATCTATGTGTACCCCATCCTTAAATAGTCAACGAATCGTGACTAAAATATCACCTCTTATTAAAAAGCAATTGTGTCTGGACATGATTACCACTTGCAATTCGTAATTCGCTTTGTAATAAAGGTTTTTTTTATATATTGCCCGTTGTACGAGGAATTACCTGTATTACCAATTTAAACCATCAAAGCAAGCGCAGCTGCGCCCGGAGTACTGACGCCCGTTTAGTGCCATGGGAGAGAAAGCCCATCGCCAAAGATAAGACGCAACGCGCATAGGGATCCTGCCTTGATTCTGAACTTCCATACCCGTACAACTCGGTATTTTAACATAGATTAAGGAAAGGTGTGCGCCGTCAAAGAGGATAAAAACCGGGCAGTTATTTCAGTCCTCACGCAGCGAAACCCCCACTGGGTTGCCAGAGACGCCCACTTGTGTGTAACAACAATAGAAAATGTACAATTCCAGCTGAAAATATGGAGAGGGATACAAACGTAGAATTTCAGTTGATCCTGAAGCAAGTTCCCGTTCAGCTGTCTCCTGGCTCAGATCTCGCGCACACCCGTTTTTTGAGGCGTCTGACGGCGACCCCCTTCCATCAGTTCAGGGGCAGCGCCGTCAGCGGAGAGTGGATTCGTGTGTTGCGGAAAGAGGCACTTACTTTCCAGGCGCTCGTTGTCCGCAGGACCCGCTGACGCCCTAACGTTACACCCCGCCACCCAGCCTCTGCGCCTCCTCCCCCCATACTGCCAATAACAGCTATCGATACTTACTGCTGCCCTGGTTCCCCGGGTGTCCTCGAAGATCCCTTACTCCTAGTTTCAGTGACCATTTCCATTTTTACAATAGGTACTTGGTCAAACGTTGGCTAGCTACCTCTATCCTGCTTTGTCGTGTAGGGTACACATTCGTTTATTTCCTGTTCAGCCCTAAAGACCGAAACCCGGTTATTGGACAAAAGAAGCTGTGCTGACGTGGGTGTTTAGCTGAGCGCCCGAGGGCCGGAGAACCACTTAAAGCTCCAGTGTCCCTTTTTCAGCGAGGTGAATCTATCCGGAGGTACCCGCCCCAACACCCGCACAGGAACACCAGCGCCCATAAGGGCGCTGTTTGATTTGCACAGTGTGTCCAGGATACCAAAAACTTCTTCAAACGGCGCTTTGATACGATTCTCTAACGGCCTCCAGCAGATGCTCTCTGTAGAAGCGTCAGTGTGTTTACTCTGTGTCAGAGGGACTTAAGATTCTCTCTGACTGTATCGCTAGTGCTTTACCTGTATCTCCTGTAAGCAATAAACAAATTCATACCTAAACACAAGTGCAAGCAGCCGTAGTGACTGAGTATCGTAAGACGTTCTGTTTCTCTTTATGTGAGTACACTCTTGGTTATTTTTCTTGCCTACGGTGTCAGGCAAGAACATAGCATAAATGCATAGCTTTTGTGCATCTTATATATGGTGTATGTGATATAGACATACATAAAAAACACACACACAACACTTAATCATATATGTTGCTAAAATTATTTGGTCATACAATATTTCTTCTGTGCAATGTACAAGAAGCTGGCATGGTAATCTTACACACAACCCCAACAGCTCAATATTTATGAAAAATGTTTATTTCTTTCTTGATAAAAAAATAAAATGTGAAACCTTTTTTTAGATCATTTCACATCCAGTGGTTCTGTTATTCATGGTTACTCTTTATTTTAAACTTTCTTCATCTCTAAAAGGACATTGTGCTATCATGAAGATGACTCTTACTGCCAGGTCAAAGCCTGCACATTCTCTGTGTCCACCCTGCTCATACACCCCAGAGCTGCACCACCCTGCTCACAGAGCGCAGAGCTACACCACCCTGCTCACAGAGCACAGAGCTGCACCACCCTGCTCACAGAGCGCAGAGCTGCACCACCCTGCTCACAGAGCGCAGAGCTGCACCACCCTGCTCACACACCCCAGAGCTGCACCACCCTGCTCACAGAGCACAGAGCTGCACCACCCTGCTCACAGAGCGCAGAGCTGCACCACCCTGCTCACACACCCCAGAGCTACACCACCCTGCTCACAGAGCGCAGAGCTGCACCACCCTGCTCACAGAGCGCAGAGCTGCACCACCCTGCTCACAGATCGCGGAGCTGCACCACCCTGCTCACAGAGCGCAGAGCTGCACCACCCTGCTCACACACCCCATAGCTGCACCACCCTGCTCACAGAGCGCAGAGCTGCACCACCCTGCTCACACACCCCAGAGCTGCACACCCCTGCTCACACACCCCAGAGCTGCACCACCCTGCTCACAGAGCGCAGAGCTGCACCACCCTGCTCACACACCCCAGAGCTGCACCACCCTGCTCACAGAGCACAGAGCTGCACCACCCTGCTCACAGAGCGCAGAGCTGCACCACCCTGCTCACACACCCCAGAGCTACACCACCCTGCTCACAGAGCGCAGAGCTGCACCACCCTGCTCACAGAGCGCAGAGCTGCACCACCCTGCTCACAGATCGCGGAGCTGCACCACCCTGCTCACAGAGCGCAGAGCTGCACCACCCTGCTCACACACCCCATAGCTGCACCACCCTGCTCACAGAGCGCAGAGCTGCACCACCCTGCTCACACACCCCAGAGCTGCACCACCCTGCTCACACACCCCAGAGCTGCACCACCCTGCTCACAGAGCGCAGAGCTGCACCACCCTGCTCACACACCCCAGAGCTGCACCACCCTGCTCACACACCCCAGAGCTGCAGCACCCTGCTCACACACCCCAGAGCTGCACCACCCAGCTCACAGAGCGCAGAGCTACACCACCCTGCTCACACACCCCAGAGCTACACCACCCTGCTCACACACCCCAGAGCTGCACCACCCTGCTCACAGAGCGCAGAGCTGCACCACCCTGCTCACACACCCCAGAGCTGCACCACCCTGCTCACACACCCCAGAGCTGCACCACCCTGCTCACACACCCCAGAGCTGCACCACCCAGCTCACAGAGCGCAGAGCTGCACACCCCTGCTCACACACCCCAGAGCTGCACCACCCTGCTCACAGAGCGCAGAGCTGCACCACCCTGCTCACACACCCCAGAGCTGCACCACCCTGCTCACAGAGCGCAGAGCTGCAGCACCCTGCTCACACACCCCAGAGCTGCACCACCCAGCTCACAGAGCGCAGAGCTGCACCACCCAGCTCACACACCCCAGAGCTACACCACCCTGCTCACAGAGCGCAGAGCTGCACCACCCTGCTCACACACCCCAGAGCTACACCACCCTGCTCACACAACCCAGAGCTGCACCACCCTGCTCACAGAGCGCAGAGCTGCACCACCCTGCTCACACACCCCAGAGCTGCACCACCCTGCTCACAGAGCGCAGAGCTACACTACCCTGCTCACAGATCGTGGAGCTGCACCACCCTGCTCATAGAGCGCAGAGCTACACCACCCTGCTCACACACCCCAGAGCTGCAGCACCCTGCTCACACACCCCAGAGCTGCACCACCCAGCTCACAGAGCGCAGAGCTACACCACCCTGCTCACACACCCCAGAGCTGCACCACCCTGCTCACAGAGCACAGAGCTGCACCACCCTGCTCACACACCCAAGAGCTGCAGCACCCTGCTCACACACCCCAGAGCTGCACCACCCTGCTCACAGAGCGCAGAGCTGCACCACCCTGCTCACAGAGCGCAGAGCTGCACCACCCTGCTCACACACCCCAGGGTCAGGAGCAGCGGTCAATCCTGGCTGACCTGGTCCTTCAGAGCGGTCAGCGGTCAGTCACTGGCTGGCCTCGTCCTTCTGAGCAGTCAGCAGTCAGTCACTGGCCAACCTCGTCCTTCAGAGCGGTCAGCGGTCAGCGGTCAATCCTGGCTGACCTCGTCCTTCTGAGCGGTCAGCGGTCAGTCACTGGCTGAGCAGTCTTTGTCTCCACCACTAATACCCACTGTCCCACATCCTAATGAGCTTTTCCCACAACTTCTGATATCCAATTCTGACAAATATTAAACGCATCATGCGAAAACATATGGCTCAAACAGTTCCTTTTGCACCGCCGTGACTACCCAGTGTAACATTTCCACATCTCCAACGGCTTCAATAAACACAGGAGTGAACTGCTGTTACAGGTGACACTCCACATTGTGGCTTCAATTTTCAGTAGTCGGCAACATACTATTAGTGTCCGGCAAACCACATAGCACTGCTGACGATGCGTGTCTTAACACTTAAACCTGACCTTAATATGTGATCAAATACCCACCCTAAAGCCTTAAAAACATCCTAAAACTCGCCTAAGCTTAAAAATCTTATCCAGGTTCCAAGGTCCTGAGTGTTCCAAAAGGTTACATCTGCTGTCTGTGTTGTTCCACACTGTGGATTTAAGGCACCAGGTGGGGAACCAGCAACATGTATATACTCTCTTGAACGCACCTTCATGCAGAGTTAATATAACTCAATATTACTCTCACTTTTTGGTCAGGTTAGGTGTGGGAGGGTCACCTGTATTTTTTAATTTCTCTATATATTGATGATTGTAACTTGATAGTTATTCCTCCAATAAACCTTAATATAAACAATAAACAACATAAACAATCTGACATCATTACCTCTTTGAACACTAGGTGGCGACAGAGTTCTGTATAGCTGCTGACGGGGCTCTTTGCAGTTTCCCGAAGCATGCGTGCTTCAGACAGGCGTAGTTCTGTCTGACAGAGAGAGACAGCAAGAGTGAGAGCCTCTTCTCTCATACTGTGATATTGGTAATGACAGAATCCTTAGTCCTGCACAGACAGGTTCCTGACCTGTCATGTGACCAGATTACAGCAAGGGAAGGCAGAAACACTGCTGCAGTAAAGATACCATTCTGTAGGGATGCAGTGGAAAGCCAGAGACTGGCTGCTTAATTTATCAGGGGATTGAGAGGGGCAAAAAGCAGAGGCAAAAGAGGCCCTAGGACTGACCTGAAGTACCACTGGCTCTATGCTAAAGGAGGAGCACAAGGTCAGAGCATGTTCAGCTCTCACACCTGCAGGTACTTAGCTGGCCAAGAGAGGTTGCCACAGAGCAATGAGTTTAACTGGCTTCCCCTCTGTTTCAGTCAGTGGTATTGAGCCAGCTGTGAGCATACAGCCACTGTCAGCTCCCAACCAAAGGGGCACACAGCCGCACCCCCACCCTGAGCTCTTACCCCCCCACCACTCAAATACCCCTCAGCCGCACCACCACCCTGAGCTCTTACCCCCCCACCACTCAAATACCCCTCATCCGCACCACCACCCTGAGCTCTTTACCCCCCCCCCCACTCAAATACCCCTCAGCCGCACCCCCACCCCCCCCCCCCCCCCCCCCCCCCCCCCCCCCCCCCCCCCCGACCACTCAAATACCTCACAGCTACAAATCAAGCGTAAAATGCCTACCTAAAACTAAATAATAACATGTGTAAATTAACATTTGGTGTGGAAATATGCAAATATTGTTGTTGTTATTGTTGTTGTTGCTGCTGCTGCTGCTGTTATACAAATCAGACAAATGTTTACCAAGGGACATAATTGATACACAGTGCATGAGTTTACATAACATGCTATGTCCAATTTAAACCACGATTACATTATCAATTTCTACTGAAGGTGCATAAATGGCTAGTGTGTTATGAAAATGCACAATAAAACAATGCAGTAAAATAATTATTACATAGACTAACACAAAGCAATGTAATTTGCTGCTTTACTCTGTTATGATGCCTGTCTCCTTGTGAAAGACAAGCCGTCTGTCTGTCATTTGAGTTGTGCGCTACTTCCTGTTATAGCACGCAGCACTTCCATGTACGCATCCCTTTTTAAGTTGCACCCAGATGTCGCTATAGCGGGTTTGGCAGAGTTGTTGTGACAGAGCATTGCTCGCTCTTCCTTTTCCGCCGCGTGCTCCATGCTTTTTTTATCCCGAGTTTGACCCTGGTTACTATTTCCTCTGGTCTGTCTATAAAGTCCCCATGCGTTTCCCATGCAGTCTCTTTCCCCGGCCACAAAGCAACAGTGAGTGCCTAACTCACCGTTCTTTTACTACTCAAAAAAAGAAAAAAATAAATAAAAAACACAAAATATATAAAAATCTTTATAAAAATAATTAAGTACGGGAACATCAAAACGACAAAACTACAAATCTAAAAAAAAAATAATAATAATAATTTAAAAAATCGCAAATACTGTATTTTTTCTTTTTCTTTTTTTTTTAACGAAAACGGAAGGCCTCGGGCTAATCTTGCCTGACGTTTTAAAGACTGAATATTAAAATAAATATTTAAAAAAGAAGAAAACTTGGAAAAAGCTGGAGTTTGGAGGGGACTCCACACCACCGCAGTTTCATGTCGTTATTAGGGCTGTCAGTTCTGCCATTTTAAGTTGACCAGTCCAGTAAAAGTTTTATAGAATACGGGGTTGTATTGGCTGGAACGAATAATCTCTGTAATAACAGACCAGCATACGTTACGTTGTCTAAATTCACCATAAATTCGGGAGCAAGGTAATCGCACTACTGGACATTCTTGCGGCTGGTCTCTCGCAATAGGTTTCGCCCTGAGATTTTCACATTCGAGAAATGAACACAGCGACCGCGGGGAGTTATCCGATGGCTTCTCTCTACGTTGGCGATCTACACCCAGATATCACCGAGGCAATGCTCTACGAGAAATTCAGCCCGGCCGGACCTGTTCTGTCCATTCGGGTATGTCGCGACATGATCACCCGGCGTTCCTTGGGTTACGCCTATGTGAACTTTCAACAACCTGCAGACGGTAAGTCAAAACGCATTCCTTTCATCTGCACGCGTATCTGTGTGTTGCTGTGGTAATTTTAACATCAGTAGTTTTTGTACCGTAGAGAGCGTTTTCGTGCGGGTCAGGTAATGCAGCGCTTTGCAGTGTTTCGCCAGCGGGTAAACTGCGTTTCTCTACCAAAACACCACGTGCCGAGCTGGGTGTCGGTTTTAGGGATTACTCAGAGGTAGGAATGGCACTAATATCGAGGGTTGCTGGGTCAAAGAGATGATTCAGCAAACAGGCAGGTGAATTTTGGTGTTAAAATGAAAAGGCACTCCACTTACTGATAGTACAGTGCTGCTGCAGCCCCACTGTCAGACGTGGTCTGCCCGTCCCTACCCCTCCCCTCTGCTCTGCCGGAGCTCAGCGGCAGGCTATGTGGCGAGAAAGTAAGTTTTTTTGTTAAGGGCGAGTTTTTCTGGAATCTGGCAGTTTTTCCTCCTACTGTCTGCGTTGCTCATGGTGTTGCACAACTTGCGTTTGATACAGTGAGCCAAGCGAAAGTCCCTCCTCTCATCTGCCAAGGGTCAACTATCACACAGTGCAGGGGGGCTGGTGAATATGACAGAAAATTACATCATGATAATTATCTAGAATATTATGAATATAAAAAAAAACATTACACTATATTTCAAATCAATCTAAATGAATTCACAAAAATGTGTTAGTGAGCCGCTCAGCCCGTGTGTTACATGCTAATGAGAGTAGCCAGACCATTTCAGCTGCCTAATGCATGCAGTGTTTATCATCATATCATAAGACAAGTCATAAAGATTTCAAATCTGACAAACAATCATACTGTTGTATGGCCCATCCCTACCCTCATGTTACAACTCAGTTACAATTGAAAAGTTATGCTTTGATTAGCCTGCACTAATCCTCTCATTTCAGAACTTCTACAGTAAGACTTACACTTACAGAGTGGCGTCGCACACACATGCATCTACTCACACATTCTCCTACACAAACACACGCACACGCACACTTGCCCGCACATGCACGTATGTATACGTACTCCTGTACACACGTACATGTGTACTCAAACAGTCCTACTCATACACATGAATGTGAACTCACAGACAGTACTCCTACACACACACACACACACACACAGGATGTGTCCACCTCAATCCAGAGTCACAGGTTATCACAGATGAACATGTAACATCAGCATTGAGCTGGGTGTACAGATTCTGACAAAAAGTCATCCAATATGGCCGCCTCTCCAGGCGGTCCTCCCCACCGCTGCAGCATGGGTCAGTGTGGCCTCACCCCCGTCTGCCCTGCCTCTGTGTGCCCCCTCAACTGGACCATCCCTGCCTACTGTGTGCTCCATTCCGCTCCACATTACTGACCCATAACCCACGGTGACCCATAACCCACGATGACCCATTTCTCATCCTATTTTAGGGGGCACCAGGGAGACAGACTTTGAGTTTATTTCAGTCTCTCTCCCTCTCCTTTTCTTTCTCTCTCTCCCTTGCTGGTTTTCCAGTGTGTGACAGGAGGGATGGCTCTTAAAGGCCCGTTTGCATTTTCCTGTTTGCTTTGCTCCACCTTCTGCTAACCAGAGTTACAAAGAGCATGCAGATTTTTCTACAGCTCCAAATGAATTCAAAATGTGTACATATGCATAAATACCAATACATAACACTTATAGGTAATAAAATCTCCTGTTACCCACTCAATCCTTCCCCTACACCCTGCCACGTTTCTGCTGATGAGGGTTCAGATTTACCCCTCATTACCACCCCCCACGTATGGCTGGTTTCAGTGTACTGACTGCCCCTCCCTCCCCTCCCGCCTGTCCCCACCACCATGTGAGCCAAGTGGAGTAATCCCATTGGTGCAGGGACACAGGGGGCGTTTCCCACACGGGGGGGGTGTTTCCCACACGGAGGTTGTTTCCCACACGGGGGCGTTTCCCACACAAGGGGGTGTTTCCCACACAAGGGGGTGTTTCCCACACGGGGGGGGGGGGGGTGTTTCTCACAAAGGGGGTGCATTTCCCACACGGGGGGGCGTTTCCCACACAGGGGGTGTTTCCCACACAGGGGGGGGCATTTCCCACAAAGGGGGTGTTTCCCACACGGGGGGCGTTTCCCACACAGGGGGTGTTTCTCACACGGGGGGCGTTTCCCACACAGGGGGTGTTTCCCACACGGGGGGGGGGGGGCATTTCCCACAAAGGGGGTGTTTCCCACACGGGGGGCGTTTCCCACACAGGGGGTGTTTCCCACACGGGGGGGGGGGGGGGGCATTTCCCACAAAGGGGGTGTTTCCCACACGGGGGGCATTTCCCACACAGGGGGGGTGTTTCCCACACGGGGGGGGGGGGGGCATTTCCCACAAAGGGGTGTTTCCCACACGGGGGGCATTTCCCACACAAGGGGTGTTTCTCACAAGGGGGGCGTTTCCCACACGGGGGTGTTTCCCACACGGGGGAGGCGTTTCCCACACGGGGGAGGCGTTTCCCACACGGGGGGGGCATTTCCCACACAGGGGGGCGTTTCCCACACAGGGGGGGCGTTTCCCACACAGGGGGGTGTTTCCCACACAGGGGGCGTTTGTTTCTCCGCAGTTCTAACCAGGCACATGTGCGCGTGGAAATTTGAGCATACCGCAGCACTGGGGTGACCATATTTCCCAAGGCTTGATACGGGCGGAAAATGAATGATGCTGTATGCCATGAGCACTGTGGCCGAGGCATTGACCAGACAGAAGGATGTTTGAACTGGGCTGGTGGGGTGCTAAGTACAGAACAGATGACTGTACAGACTTCAGTTTCTCCTGTGCACAGTTAAATGCTGTGATTTAGCTTTTGCCACATTGTTAGCCTGTACTCATTGGCCCAAAATATAGGCCTCTCACACAAAAAGGCCATGAACAGCTGCCCTGCTAGAATAAACGCTGAGAGAACACACTGTTGCCCTGCTCGGATAAACGCGGAGAGAACACACCGTTGCCCTGCTAGGATAAACACAGAGAGGGCACACACCGCTGCCCCGCTAGGATAAACACAGAGAGGACACACACCGCTGTCCTGCTAGGATAAACGCAGAGAGGACACACACTGCTGCCCCGCTAGGATAAACACAGAGAGGACACACACCGCTGCCCCGCTAGGATAAACACAGAGAGATCACACACCGCTGTCCTGCTAGGATAAACGCAGAGAGGACACACACCGCTGCCCTGCTAGGATAAACACAGAGAGGACATACACCGCTGCCCCGCTAGGATAAACACAGAGAGGACGCACACCGCTGCCCTGCTAGAATAAACACAGAGAGGACACACACCGCTGCCCCGCTAGGATAAACACAGAAAGGACAGACACCATTGCCCTGCAAGGATAAACACAGAGAGGACACATACCACTGCCCTGCTAGGATAAACACAGAGAGGACAGACACCTTTGCCCTGCTAGGATAAACACAGAGAGGACAGACACCGTTGCCCTGCTAGGATAAACACAGAGAGGACAGACACCGTTGCCCTGCTAGGATAAACACAGAGAGGACAGACACCGTTGCCCTGCAAGGATAAACACAGAGAGGACAGACACCGTTGCCCTGCTAGGATAAACACAGAGAGGACAGACACCGTTGCCCTGCAAGGATAAACACAGAGAGGACAGACACCGTTGCCCTGCTAGGATAAACACAGAGAGGACAGACACAGTTGTAGCCAGCACGGGGAAGAGCAGCAGCAGGTGCTGAAGCACAAGTGTGGCTTGTTTTTTCCCCCTCCCAGAGTCCGGCCCATAACTATGACATCATCACTATGAGCCTAACTAGTCTCACTGTAATGTAAAGACCACTGTGATGCCAAAGGCACCCATGCCAATTACACTCATATACCACCAGCTGTCTTTATGCTGTAAAATATGAATGTCATACCTAGATTTCCTCTATCCACTCTGTTGTTTAGGGTCACCATATAATATAAACACAAGCACAAGCAAATAAATAAACATAGCACTACAATCACACACTCACTGTCACAGTAGTTAAAGTACCACTGGGCATTATAAATACTGTAAACAGAATTACATATACATGTATGACACACACTCAGACCACTCCTTGTGTGTGTTTAATGTCTTTTTGTAGTGACTGTTAACTGTTCTGGAACATATTTGTGTGTCTTTGGTAAATCCCTTGCCATATTTTTGAACTTTTTGGTGCTATCACATTTTGTGGAATGGTTCTTTAGTCTGATTGGTGTGAGCACAATGATGCCACGCAGAAATGTGGAGAGAGTTCTGCACTAGCATACATCAGTGCGCTCTTCAGCAGAAGACAAAGAGCCAAGCCTGAAGCCACTTCTCTCTTCTGCTCCAATATGGGCCCTGGAGGGAGAGAGGACTCAAAGATCGGTTTCTGGGGCATGAAGGAGTGGAGGAGTTAGTGGAGGAGGGGAGGATGCATTTTTTGGGTATTGGGGTGCCCCCTGAGGGTTTGTGCTTTGCTGATAAACTGCTGATTCCTTATATCCAATGAATCTCATGCTCGTGAGGGTGACTGTGGTCCCAGCCATTCAAATCCAGTCTCTGAAATCTATTGGTACCAATCAGGTTGCAGAAAGCCTCGGTCAGAAAAGTTAATAAAGCTGCCCCAATGCTTCTCCAGAGACTGAATATTTGAATTGGGGAGGAGTCCTGCACAATGGCTTCAGGCAGGGTTCAGCAGGGTTAGTGGTGTTTTGCTCCTCCAAGCTTTTTGGTGATAGTTGTGGAAGAGTTTGACTTTGGTGTGAAACCACAGAAAGAGGACCTCTGCAGTGGCCAGGCTCAGAATGTTGGGTTACTGTGATGTCATGTCGGTCCAGTACAGACTGCTACAGTGGCCAGGCTCAGAATGTTGGGTTACTGTGATGTCATGTCGGTCCAGTACAGACTGCTACAGTGGCCAGGCTCAGAATGTTGGGTTACTGTGATGTCATGTCGGTCCAGTACAGACTGCTACAGTGGCCAGGCTCAGAATGTTGGGTTGCTGTGATGTCGTGTCGGTCCAGTACAGACTGCTACAGTGCGTCCTGAAATAAAGTTTCTGTCTCTCACAAGTGACTCTCTGAACATTCTGGAATTATCCTACTTTTCAACGCCTTTCAAAAGCAACTCTGAGTGTTCTTGTAGCACACTGAACCAAGGTAGTATCAGCCTAAAGCAGATTTACTCATCCTGGATAACTCATTTTTGTGACACACACATTTCCCATACCATTTTATACACTTGGGTGTGCAGTCAGGACAATATTCTTTCTACAATGTGTAAAATCAATCAAAAAAATTAAAAAATCCCAAACAAATTTCAAGCCTGTTAGCCCAAAGCCTCTGTCGCACTCAACTCATTTCCCATAATGCACCTGACTGACCTGTGACTTAGGGGACAGCATGTGGAGAGAGCTGTCTTTGCAGAGATTCTGTGTCCTCTCTGAGCTGTGCGAAAGGGCTGGCGTCACACGGTAGAGTATTAGCTGCAGTTGTGGTAGCTGGAGCAGTGGTTGCCATGCTGCTTGGGAGCTGAAATGTGAAGAGCTGAGAGCTGGGCTGTGTTTGGCTCCAGTGATCTAATTGATTAAGAATGTGACAGGTCCTCAGAATGCAGACTCTGGCCTGTGTGTGTGAAGGTGTAAATGTGTGTCTGAATGTGTGTGCATGCATGTGTATCTGTGAATGTTTGTGAATTGTTTAAAATGTGACTGTGTCTACATTTTGTGTGTGCACAATTGTGTGGGCGTCTGTATGTGTGCACACATGTATGTGCGTGTAAGCTGCTTGTGTGTCTCTGAGTTTGCATGTTAGTCTGTGTGTGTTTATGTATATGTGCTCGTGTGTGTGTGTGTGTGTGTGTGTGTGTGGGAGAGAGAGAGGAAGCACACCCTCATGCCCCTTGCAGTGACCTGGGGGGGAGGGGATGGGGGGGTGTTCATGCAGCAGCTGTGGGGGGTGCTGGGTGGCCGCAGCAGTCGCCAGCACTCATCTGGTCATTCTTCTGTCCACCCCCACACAGCCCAGCACACACATTTCAAACCAGAACCCATGCCAGCACATACCTTTTAGGACCCCTCTCTGCTAAATATAGATCCCTATGGGGGCTGGCCTGGTCTCTGCCTGTCCATAAAAAGCCAGCCCTCAGCTGCAGTGCAGGCCTGCATGTTTTGGAGAGGGGTTTGACACACACAAAGCTCATTGGTCCAGTTGCACTGTGATTTTTTCCAGCATGTGTTTTTTGTTTTGTTTTTGTCTGTGTGGCGGTTTGGTGGCCTGGAGAAGCTGCCTCAGAACAAACTCAACAGCCCTTTTTTATTTTTGAAAGACAAAACATGTAGCCTTTTTTATTTCTTATCTTTTTTCATCTTGGGAGTGTTGTAAACTCTCCCTCAGTTCTGAAAAGCCTCAGGTCATATTCATCTCCTGCATTCCCCTCGGAACTTTCTGGAATGGGACATGGGGTGACGGGGTTCCTATTGTGAGGTTGTTTGTGAAGCACAATCGGCAGGCGCTGAACTGCTGATGCCAGCAAATGCTCGGCTGCTCCGCTCTCTGTTTACTGGCCCCTTTTCAGCCCCCAGAGCCCAGGCCCACGGCAGAGACAGGGGCACACAGAGGGCCTGCAGGGCCCATGGCAGAGACAGGGGCACACAGTGGGCCTGCAGGGCCCACGGCAGAGACAGGGGCACACAGAGGGCCTGCAGGGCCCATGGCAGAGACAGGGGCACACAGAGGGCCTGCAGGGCCCACGGCAGAGACGGGGCACACAGAGGGCCTGCAGGGCCCACGGCAGAGACAGGGGCACACAGACAGCCTGTCTGTGGGACACATGGCTGGCATGTGTCCACACCATGGCTTTTTATTTATAGCATCACAGAGAGTTTTTATGTATGAGTTTGAAAGAACATAAGAACAAAGGACTACAAGAATAACAAGAACTGGATGTGCAGCCCAACTGGGCCTGTCATTTATCCTGCGGAGTATCCAGCACTGCATCAAGTCTGGACTCTAACACTCCAAGGTTCCCTGCCTCTGGAACAGGACTGGGCCAGCTGCTCCAGAAACATGTTCTGCTCACAAGCACACCAGAGAGCACAGACACCTTTTAACCAAATTAGCTCTGGCTGGTGAGGAAAGCACTCTGTGCTATGCAGTTGTATGAAACAACCCCAGCAGAGAGCAGTGTGATGCAGCTCTAAGGGTAAGCCCGGGGGTGGGGGGGTGGGGGGGGTACGGTTCCACACAGTCACACATCTCAGAGTAGGTTATTTCAGCAGTTACCAGTTTCACATTTGGCTCAGGCCCATAGTGGTAAATTGTAGGTTAAGAGGGTTAAACTCATCAGTGTCTTTGCTCTCTGGTGACCTCTCCTGCCCAGAGTACTTCAGGTTTGTGAACTGAACATATGTGGATTTCAGCCCAGGGAAATGTCTGTCTGATTGGAAAGATATTCTAGTGGGAGGGATCTGTAGCCTTAGACATGACCTGAGAGCTGCCCCTGAGGTCAGAGAGCTGGGCACTAATGGCATCATGCTCACTGGCATCGCTCTGATTCCATCCAGCTACTAGCTCTCTGCTCATTTAGACATGTTGCTGTCATTGTGGTCTCCACTGAAGATACTCTACTTGCAATGCAGCATCTAGAGAGCATGTAAGGATCACTTTTTTGCATATGACATCTCCCATTGGACTGGAGCCCTCAGGATTCTTAGTGTGGATTTGTATGGCTGGGGTTATCATAACAGGCTACCCTTGGCACTGTGCACTTTGACCTTTCGACTCAAGTCTCATGATGACAGACATTTTAATATTACACATGCCAAATCACAATTCCCATCACTGACAGCGGTGTCCAAGCTTTCTCTGTCAGTAACCAAACCCCTCCATTTAGCTTTTTCTGTCAGTAACCAAACACCACCATTTAGCTTTCTCTGTCAGTAACCAAACACCACCATTTAGCTTTCTCTTTCTTTGGCCTGTTTATTCTGGATCTGTCCTGAAACGTCCTGTTCATCCTGTGTTTGGGCCATTTGAATTCGGTCACTCTGCCCCCCATTCATATGGCCATTGAAAAGGGAAGCCTCCTCCTGCTTCCCATCATCCCTCTCATCACAGGGTGGAATAAAGCTCTTTAGCCTTGTGCCTCAGTTTCTCTTACTAATTCTGCTACACTTGCCCCCACCCCCAGCCGAAAGAGCCCTGGATACGATGAACTTTGACGTGGTGAAAGGCAAGCCCATCCGTATTATGTGGTCCCAGAGAGACCCCTCCCTCAGGAAGTCTGGGGTGGGGAATGTGTTCATCAAAAACCTGGACAAGTCCATTGACAACAAGGCCCTCTACGACACCTTCTCTGCCTTTGGAAACATTCTGTCCTGCAAGGTAAGGCACCACAGGGGGTTAGGAGGCGCTAGATTTGGGGTGATGGGTCAGGAAGGGTGTGTGCTGGATGTGTTTAAGATGAGGGAGATTCAAAGTGACAGTTTGCTCCAAAGTTCATACCATTTCTATGTAAGTAAGGTGTACTACACATTTAACAGAGAGTTTGTTTCATGGATTCACTCTCTACGATGATTCTGAAATCAGAAAGCACCGACAGCATAGATGTCAGAAAATGGTGAAGGTCTGTGCATCTGCAGGTAGTATGCCTGAAATTACTTGTCAGTTTAATGTGTTCGGCTTCCACATGAAGCATCCGGTGGATTGCCTCAGTTAGACATTTCTGGGAGGGAGTTTCATGCATTTCTGCAGATACACAGACACTCAATGAAGACATTGGAGACACTGATACCAACTGTGCAAGTCATTCACCACTTGTGTGATGAAGAAAAGTAGCAAAAGTTCCCATTTTGGGGTGCATATTAAAAAATTAGACATACATTTTGGGTGAAGGATGTACCAGTTTAAGGAGGTCAGAATAAAGCTCCATCTACAGATGATATTAATATTAATATGCAATGTGTTCTCTGATCATGGCCATCAAAAAAGTTTTGTGGTGTGACTGCGATGGGACGTCGAGTGGGACAGACACACAGAGTGTGCACGGTGCTGGAAGCCCCTTCTGTGGGCTGTATCCCATTCAGGAAACACAGATTACTTTGAATCAAGGGAAGGATAAGAATATCCAGACATCAGTATGGACACAAGAGATGGATAGAGTCCAGCTGTGTGTGGATGCAGTGTAATGTGCTGATAATACCAGGGGCAGACTCTGCCTGCTTTCCTGGCCACTATACATGAACTCATTTAGGCACAGATGTGAACACGACTCAAGATCCATACAGGTTGAGTATTCCTTCTCTTATTTCAGATGTCCCTACAGTTTCCGACCTCACAACTTACTAAATAAGTCAATAAACTGTGAGTAACCTACATTTTACTCAGATGTAAATATGTGTGTATTCAAATATGAAACTATTTTAACGCATGTTGAAATGTCAGCATAAACAGTAGCTAGGTGTACTGTTTGGCTTGATTAGAGTTAGTTTTATTGAAGATGTACAAACATGGTTTTTGGTATCATGAGTATCAGACCTCAGTCAAATAATTATTTACATACCTTAACCCTTTAGACAGTTTTAGTGGCAGTTAAAAAGCATATATTTTCACCAGTATTCAGAGCAAAATTTTGCTTTCTTGTGAGTGTATATTCTGATTAGTAAACACATTCTCGTTAGTAGATATGTTTTATGTTAATTACCAGGGATCAGCAGGTTTTTCATTTTACTGGTATCTAAGTGTTTCAAAATTATATATGACTCCCTGCTCCCTGATCTTGTCAAAAGATTTGAAAATTTGGATGAAGACGTGCTGAATGTTTTCTGAGATTTTGGATGAAGACGTGTTGAATGTTTTCTGAGATTTTGGATGAAGACGTGCTGAATGTTTTCTGAGATTTTGGATGAAGACGTGTTGAATGTTTTCTGAGATTTTGGATGAAGACGTGCTGAATGTTTTCTGAGATTTTTGTGGCTTAAGAAGAAGGATATCAACCTGCAACCAGCAGTGGTGTAATACAGGCCAGACTGAGCGCTGCAGAGCAGCATCATCTCTTGGGGGCTGCTGACCCCCCCCCCTCAGGCTGCCTCTCCAGCTCACTCTGCTACCTGCTCTGCTGGCAGGAGACAGAAGGGCCCACTCCATCAGAACAGACAATACTCACCACACCAATAACAATACAAAAAAATCATCTCTCAAACTCATATGACCTCCAGATAGACCAATAGGAGCAAATTGTCACCACAGTCACTTTCAGGCCAATTCGTACAATATTTCAGTAACAATAAAAATCTTTTGAAAATGTCAGTATTTGTAGTTCTGTTGACAATGAATACAGATATCTGTAAGGGTGGACACAGCTCTTCAGCCTTCCCAAACACCTCAGTGAGCAGATTGACAAAAACATTGTCAGTCACCGAATAATCTGAACCAACCAACTCAGGTTTGCTCTCCACAGGAAAGATCATGATTGGTTCAGAGTAGTGAGTCACTGAAAGTATGAGCTCTTCCCATTTTTGAGTGCTACAAAGCCTCATACTCCTGTCCCTACCTCGCACCCCAGTGAATACTCCTGCACTGACCGTTTCTTTCTCCCCCCTCTGGATTCAGGTGGTGTGTGATGAGAATGGGTCCAAAGGCTACGCCTTCGTTCACTTTGAGACGCAAGATGCAGCTGACCGCGCCATCGAGAAGATGAACGGCATGCTGCTGAACGACCGCAAGGTGTGAGTGTCACAGCAACTGATTAGCAGGCCTGCTGGCCGGCCTCAGTTTCACCTACTGAGGCAGCAGTTAACTCAGAGTACTGGGGGGAGAAACATTCTCACTGCATTGAGACAGGGATGGCCAGTGTTGAAAGGTAAGAAACTGTAAGAATTTATAGTGTTGAGAACAGGCCATCCATCCTATGTAGGCTTGCCTTTTACCCACAGTGCACACCTGGGCTGTTAAAATCAGGGTGCTGAAGGCTGCAGTGCCTGCAGATGTTCACTCAAACCATACACTGCTCCTGCTGATTTAGCTAATTACTCTACCTCCTTCGTCAAGGAGCTTCATCAGACCATCAGCAGGTGAAGTGTGTGGTTGGAATGGACACCTGCAGAGACAGCAGCCCTTTAGGACCTGAAGCTGAGTAATTCTGGTCAACAGCGCATCCAACACAGCATCAATCCTGGATACTCAAGCCCATTCACCTACAGTCTACAGAGTATCCAGCACTGCATCAAGCCCATTTACCTACAGTCTACAGAGTATGCAGCACTGCATCAAGCCCATTTACCTACAGTCTACAGAGTATGCAGCACTGCATCAAGCCCATTTAGCTACAGTCTACAGGGTATCCAGCACTGCATCAAGCCCATTTACCTACAGTCTACAGAGTATCCAGCACTGCATCAAGCCCATTTACCTACAGTCTACAGAGTATCCAGCACTGCATCAAGCCCATTTACCTACAGTCTACAGAGTATGCAGCACTGCATCAAGCCCATTTACCTACAGTCTACAGAGTATCCAACACAGCATCAAGCCCATTTACCTACAGTCTACAGAGTATGCAGCACTGCATCAAGCCCATTTACCTACAGTCTACAGAGTATGCAGCACTGCATCAAGCCCATTTAGCTACAGTCTACAGGGTATCCAGCACTGCATCAAGCCCATTTACCTACAGTCTACAGAGTATCCAGCACTGCATCAAGCCCATTTACCTACAGTCTACAGAGTATCCAGCACTGCATCAAGCCCATTTACCTACAGTCTACAGAGTATCCAGCGCTTCATCAAGCCCATTCACCTACAGTCTACAGAGTATCCAGCACTGCATCAAGCCCATTCACCTACAGTCTACAGAGCATCCAGCACTGCATCAAGCCCATTCACCTACAGTCTACAGTATCCAGCACTGCATCAAGCCCATTCACCTACAGTCTGCAGAGTATCCAGCACTGCATCAAGCCCATTTACCTACAGTCTACAGAGTATCCAGCACTGCATCAAGCCCATTTACCTACAGTCTACAGAGTATCCAGCACTGCATCAAGCCCATTTACCTACAGTCTACAGAGTATGCAGCACTGCATCAAGCCCATTTACCTACAGTCTACAGAGTATCCAGCACTGCATCAAGCCCATTTACCTACAGTCTACAGAGTATCCAGCACTGCATCAAGCCCATTTACCTACAGTCTACAGAGTATCCAGCACTGCATCAAGCCCATTTACCTACAGTCTACAGAGTATCCAGCACTGCATCAAGCCCATTTACCTACAGTCTACAGAGTATCCAACACAGCATCAAGCCCATTTACCTACAGTCTACAGAGTATGCAGCACTGCATCAAGCCCATTTACCTACAGTCTACAGAGTATGCAGCACTGCATCAAGCCCATTTACCTACAGTCTACAGAGTATGCAGCACTGCATCAAGCCCATTTACCTACAGACTACAGAGTATCCAACACTGCATCAAGTCTGGTCTTGAAGGGTCTCTGTCTCTACTATACCCCATGTGGATTTTGTTGAAGCACTACCAAATTCATCAAGTACGGCCATAATTAGTTGATTAATTCACTCAGGTGTTTTAGGGGTGGGCTAGAACAGAACCTTCAACTGCACTTGCTCTTCTTGGATGAGACTTAACACTCCTACTTTAAGAATAACGGAGGATGAGCATGAAAGGTAAAGTTGAGGATGATGAAGATGATGATGTTGGTGACATGATGTAGAGTTTTGGGCCTAGGTCAAGTGAAAACCTACATCTTCACAACCAAGTCTGTTCGCTCATTTACATTTTTCTCTAAACATAACATTATTTACACCTCCACTGTTTGGGTGTGACAGCACTGTTCAGACCATATGAAAATCATTTCTACAATTACAATAACGTATCTGATTCTGCAATGGTTTTTGATCGTACCCTCACAATGATGGAACATCAGGAAGAGTCAGGCCAGGAGATTATGTCATACTACTGACCAGCCAATCAGCCCAGGGAATGATGTCATAGTACTGACCAGCCAATCAGCCCAGGGAATGATGTCATAGGATGGACCAGTCAGTCATACGAGGAAGTGAGGTCATCCACCCCCTGAAAGATAGCTGATGCATGACGTTTTTGGCTGTCCTGTCTGTTTCACACTGATCTTTGCTAATTGCTCGAATGGTTGTGAGTTGAGATTGTCTTGCAAAGGCTTGCAGAAAGGAAACCCTCCGTACATACACACATCACTGACATGCACATGAGTGTACACTAAACATACACACATCACTGACATGCACATGAGTGTACACTAAACATACACACATCACTGACATGCACATGAGTGTACACTAAACATACACACATCACTGACATGCACATGAGTGTACACTAAACACACACACATCACTGACATGCACATGAGTGTACACTAAACATACACACATAACTGACATGCACATGAGTGTACACTAAACACACACACACATCATTGACATGTACATGAGTGTACACTAAACAAACACACATCACTGACATGCACATGAGTGTACACTAAACATACACACATCACTGACATGCACATGAGTGTACACTAAACACACACACATCATTGACATGCACATGAGTGTACACTAAACAAACACACATCACTGACATGCACATGAGTGTACACTAAACACACACACATCATTGACATGCACATGAGTGTACACTAAACACACACACATCACTGACATGCACATGAGTGTACACTAAACATACACACATCACTGACATGCACATGAGTGTACACTAAACATACACACATCACTGACATGCACATGAGTGTACACTCAAATGCATAACGTTTGGGACAGAAGGCTTCACAGGCGTTTCTGATTAGTCATGTGCTCAGTTGCTATCTTGATGCAGGTATAAGAGAGCTTTCAATAACTGGTTTTCCTGAGCAGAACTACAGAGGCCACGCTACAAGATGCAATGCTATGTGTAACAACTGCTGTCTTTCTACATGGAGACACCAAAATGCATAAAAATACGCTTTAATAAAATCTGTGAATCTACGCTTCAGTCACATCAGGATCCTTTGATTACAAATCTAAAATTGTTGTGTACAGAGCCAAATCCTGAAAAAATTTTCTTCATCCCAAACTTAATGTAGGGCACTGTACTTGTTTACATATGTATGTACACACACACTTAGTCATTCATTCACACATACACACACACACACACTCTCTCACTCACTCATTCACTCAAACACACACACACTTAGTCATTCATTCACACATACACACACACACAATCTCTCACTCACTCATTCACTCAAACACACACACACTTAGTCATTCATTCACACATACACAGATGCACACATATGTACATTTGCGCTCACACTCATGCATGCACACACACTGACTCACTCATTCACTCAAACATACACACACACTCACTCACTCATTCACTCAAACATACACACACACTCACTCACTCATTCACTCAAACATACACACACACACTCTCTCACTCACTCATTCACTCAACACACACACACACACTCTCTCACTCACTCATTCACTCAAACATACACACACATGCTCTCTCACTCACTCACTCAGACACACACACACTCTCTCACTCACTCATTCACTCACACACACACACACACTCTCTCACTCACTCATTCACTCAAACACACACACACTCTCTCACTCACTCATTCACTCACACACACACACACACACACACACACACACTCTCTCACACACAACACCCTTCCTGTCACCTCCCATATAGGCTGGTGCGCTGGCCCCGGCAGAGCAGAGAGTGGGTGTGCCCGGCTGGCTGGCTGGCTGTGCGTCTGTCTGTGTGTAACCCCGGTTGTGTGTTTTAGTGCCGGAGCGAAAGCGGCAAAGCGATGCTGGAGGCGTGCGAAAGGGGAGGCTGGACAGCAGGTACAGTTTGCGCACAGCAGGGCTCCTTAAACAAAAACCCCAACGCTTCTCTTCAGTCCTGAGCCAAACTTCCTCTGAACATCCTTCTGTCCGTCCATCCCTGGCGCCCCATATGGGAGGGAGGGGGGAGTAATGGGGTGGGGGGGGCAGTGTGTCATTGTCACTAACTTCCTGTTCCTGACATCTGTGTTTTGTGATTGTTTTATAGTGCCATGTGCACTCTACATTCTGTACACCTGATTATGTGCTATGAATAACTTTCCCAAATGTTCTCTTCATTCATGGTCCTCCCAGAAGCCTCTCCTTCCAATTCCAATTCAGCCAGACATGTTTGGACGTTTGTGTGTTTGTGGGCCTAGTAGCTGTAATGTGAGATACAGTATCAAGTCAGCGTTCTGATTTGAATCTTCCTGTGATGGTTCTTTTCGGCTGTGTCCGTCATTAGCATCCACACCCTGTACATGATCCACACCCAAGTGCTTCAGGTTTAAATAATCCAGCAGAGACAGGTGTGACCAGGTGTGAAACAGGTGTGTCTGTCCCTGTTGTTTCCATCACGGGACAGTCCACATGAGTCACATAGGCTGCTCTGGTTATGTTTTTAGGTTTGTGGGACGTTTCAAATCCCGGAAGGAGAGAGAGGCCGAACTGGGAGCCAAAGCGAAGGAGTTCACCAACGTCTACATCAAGAACTTCGGCGAGGACATGGATGACGACAGGCTCAAGGAACTCTTCGACAAATACGGTAAGGGTCAGATTAGGATGGTAATTTACCAGAAACACACTGGTTCACTGGAAAAGCAAGGAGTCACTTGTCAGACTCCAGACTAGGAGTCTGAGAAATTGTGGCATAACTCTGCCTAACTCCAAGGATGTTCCTTGCTTATAAACCAATGGCTCTTTCTGATTAATCACAATGTCAAGTAGGCAGAACTCCAAACAGAAGCAGCTATTCACAGTGGAAAAATGATCTGGCTGTTAAATTCAGACAATCATCTCAGAACTTTTCTGAGACAACAAATTTTCAGGGTAGCAATCAGTTTGCAGGCAGGCCATGCAAAAAAATAATTTCAGGTTTTCTTGACCCCAGACTATCATTCATCCAGCTGCATTGTTTTCCAACACAGATAGACACAGACACTCACTCCTCACTATGGGGAGTGGAAGTAACTGATACAGTATGTTCTTGTCTGTGTGCACTACAAACTGAGCTGGGTTGGGGGTGACTCCTACTTGTATAAGCAAACTGAATGCACTGTACTCAAGTCACTCTGATGGAGACAGTCTGATAAATGACTGTAATGTAATGCAGTGTAGTTACTGGTTGGGAGGAAAGTGATCCAGTCTCCTCTCCCCTTCCCTGGCAGGTAAAACACTCAGTGTGAAGGTGATGACAGACCCCACAGGAAAATCTCGAGGCTTCGGATTTGTGAGCTATGAGAAACATGAAGATGCCAACAAGGTAACAACCTTTTCAGCTGCTTCTGCGGAAAATTCTGGAAGTGGGGCTTCAGACTCCAGGCTTGCTGGGCTGCAGCATCAGCTGGATTTTGTCTCAGCGTTTAAGCTCTTCATATATGTCATTAATTAGTTAGTGTCCACACACCTGTTTTCCAAGGGAGACATTTCCAGCTAGTTGAAAAGAAACCACAAAAACCTACAAAAACTGCAGTCCTCCAGGACAGGACTTCACTGTGCAGACAATGAAACCCACCAGGACAGAAGTTAAAACTGCAGACACTGTGGCCCTCCTGTGTGTTAGTGTTTGAGGAGCTGACACAGATGTGTGTGTGTACTGTAAGGTAACCTGGGTGTGTGTTTAATGACTGCAGGCTGTGGAGGAGATGAATGGCACAGAGCTCAATGGGAAGGCAGTGTTCGTTGGGCGGGCGCAGAAGCGGATGGAGCGCCAGGCAGAGCTGAAGCGGAAGTTTGAGCAGCTGAAGCAGGAGAGGATAAGCCGATATCAGGTCCATAAGCCCCGCCCCTTTCTCCGCCTACATTTCACACTGCTGAATGTCATTAACTGACTTGGACTGACAGGAACACAGTTCACGCCACACTTTGCCACAGGGGGGTTATTTTTTATATTATTTTATTTGAGTATTGGAACACCCCTGGTGTCTGACTGTGTGCTTTCTCTCTGGTCTCAGGGTGTCAACCTCTACATCAAGAATTTGGATGACACTATCGATGATGAAAAACTGCGGAAGGAGTTCTCCCCCTTCGGCTCCATCACAAGTGCCAAAGTAAGTTCAACTCATGCCGTACTTAGTGAGTACTTAGGAGCTGTGTCCCTTCTAGCAAGGCAAGATCCTACAGTAACCCTTAACCCTAACCCTCCTCACACGGCTAGATCCTACAGTAACCCTTAACCCTAACCCTCCTCACACGGCTAGATCCCACAGTAACCCCTGACCCTAACTCTCCTCACACGGCTAGATCCCACAGTAACCCCTAACCCTCCTCACACAGATAGATCCCACAGTAACCCCTAACACTAACCCTCCTCAAACAGCTAGATCCCACAGTAACCCCTAACCCTCCTCACACAGATAGATCCTACAGTAACCCCTAACCCTAACCCTCCTCGCACAGATAGATCCCACAGTAACCCCTAACCCTAACCCTCCTCACACGGCTAGATCCCACAGTAACCCCTAACCCTAACCCTCCTTGCACGGCTAGATCCCACAGTAACCCCTAACCCTAACCCTCCTCGCACAGATAGATCCCACAGTAACCCCTAACCCTCCTCGCACAGATAGATCCCACAGTAACCCCTAACCCTAACCCTCCTCGCACAGATAGATCCCACAGTAACCCCTAACCTAACCCTCCTCGCACAGATAGATCCCACAGTAACCCCTAACCCTAACCCTCCTCGCACAGATAGATCCCACAGTAACCCCTAACCCTCCTCGCACAGATAGATCCCACAGTAACCCCTAACCCTCCTCGCACAGATAGATCCCACAGTAACCCCTAACCCTAACCCTCCTCGCACAGATAGATCCCACAGTAACCCCTAACCCTACCCCTCCTCGCACAGATAGATCCCACAGTAACCCCTAACCCTAACCCTCCTCGCACAGCTAGATCCCACAGTAACCCCTAACCCTCCTCGCACAGATAGATCCCACAGTAACCCCTAACCCTAACCCTCCTCGCACAGATAGATCCCACAGTAACCCCTAACACTAACCCTCCTCGCACAGCTAGATCCCACAGTAACCCCTAACCCTCCTCGCACAGATAGATCCCACAGTAACCCCTAACCCTAACCCTCCTCGCACAGATAGATCCCACAGTAACCCCTAACCCTCCTCGCACAGATAGATCCCACAGTAACCCCTAACCCTAACCCTCCTCGCACAGATAGATCCCACAGTAACCCCTAACCCTAACCCTCCTCGCACAGATAGATCCCACAGTAACCCCTAACCCTCCTCGCACAGATAGATCCCACAGTAACCCCTAACCCTCCTCGCACAGATAGATCCCACAGTAACCCCTAACCCTAACCCTCCTCGCACAGATAGATCCCACAGTAACCCCTAACCCTCCTCGCACAGATAGATCCCACAGTAACCCCTAACCCTAACCCTCCTCGCACAGATAGATCCCATAGTAACCCCTAACCCTCCTTGCACAGATAAATCCCACAGTAACCCCTAACCCTAACCCTCCTTACACAGATAGATCCCACAGTAACCCCTAACCCTCCTCGCACAGATAGATCCCACAGTAACCCCTAACCCTAACCCTCCTCGCACAGATAGATCCCACAGTAACCCCTAACCCTCCTCGCACAGATAGATCCCACAGTAACCCCTAACCCTAACCCTCCTCGCACAGATAGATCCCACAGTAACCCCTAACCCTAACCCTCCTCGCACAGATAGATCCCACAGCAACCCCTAACCCTCCTCGCACAGATAGATCCCACAGTAACCCCTAACACTAACCCTCCTCGCACAGATAGATCCCACAGTAACCCCTAACCCTCCTCGCACAGATAGATCCCACAGTAACCCCTAACCCTAACCCTCTTCGCACAGATAGATCCCATAGTAACCCCTAACCCTCCTTGCACAGATAAATCCCACAGTAACCCCTAACCCTAACCCTCCTTACACAGATAGATCCCACAGTAACCCCTAACCCTAACCCTCCTCGCACAGATAGATCCCACAGTAACCCCTAACCCTCCTCGCACAGATAGATCCCACAGTAACCCCTAACCCTCCTCGCACAGATAGATCCCACAGTAACCCCTAACCCTAACCCTCCTCGCACAGATAAATCCCACAGTAACCCCTAACCCTAACCCTCCTCGCACAGATAGATCCCACAGTAACCCCTAACCCTCCTCGCACAGATAGATCCCATAGTAACCCCAACCCTCCTCGCACAGATAGATCCCACAGTAACCCCTAACCCTAACCCTCCTCGCACAGATAGATCCCACAGTAACCCCTAACCCTCCTCGCACAGATAGATCCCACAGTAACCCCTAACCCTCCTCGCACAGATAGATCCCACAGTAACCCCTAACCCTCCTCGCACAGATAGATCCCACAGTAACCCCTAACCCTAACCCTCCTCGCACAGATAGATCCCACAGTAACCCCTAACCCTCCTCGCACAGATAGATCCCACAGTAACCCCTAACCCTAACCCTCTTCGCACAGATAGATCCCATAGTAACCCCTAACCCTCCTTGCACAGATAAATCCCACAGTAACCCCTAACCCTAACCCTCCTTACACAGATAGATCCCACAGTAACCCCTAACCCTCCTCGCACAGATAAATCCCACAGTAACCCCTAACCCTAACCCTCCTCGCACAGATAGATCCCACAGTAACCCCTAACCCTCCTCGCACAGATAGATCCCATAGTAACCCCTAACCCTCCTCGCACAGATAGATCCCACAGTAACCCCTAACCCTAACCCTCCTCGCACAGATAGATCCCACAGTAACCCCTAACCCTCCTCGCACAGATAGATCCCACAGTAACCCCTAACCCTCCTCGCACAGATAGATCCCACAGTAACCCCTAACCCTAACCCTCCTCGCACAGATAGATCCCACAGTAACCCCTAACCCTCCTCGCACAGATAGATCCCACAGTAACCCCTAACCCTAACCCTCTTCGCACAGATAGATCCCATAGTAACCCCTAACCCTCCTTGCACAGATAAATCCCACAGTAACCCCTAACCCTAACCCTCCTTACACAGATAGATCCCACAGTAACCCCTCTAACCCTCCTCGCACAGATAGATCCCACAGTAACCCCTAACCCTAACCCTCCTCGCACAGATAGATCCCACAGTAACCCCTAACCCTAACCCTCCTCGCACAGCTAAATCCCACAGTAACCCCTAACCCTCCTCGCACAGATAGATCCCACAGTAACCCCTAACCCTAACCCTCCTCGCACAGATAGATCCCACAGTAACCCCTAACACTAACCCTCCTCGCACAGCTAGATCCCACAGTAACCCCTAACCCTCCTCGCACAGATAGATCCCACAGTAACCCCTAACCCTAACCCTCCTCGCACAGATAGATCCCACAGTAACCCCTAACCCTCCTCGCACAGATAGATCCCACAGTAACCCCTAACCCTAACCCTCCTCGCACAGATAGATCCCACAGTAACCCCTAACCCTAACCCTCCTCGCACAGATAGATCCCACAGTAACCCCTAACCCTCCTCGCACAGATAGATCCCACAGTAACCCCTAACCCTCCTCGCACAGATAGATCCCACAGTAACCCCTAACCCTAACCCTCCTCGCACAGATAGATCCCACAGTAACCCCTAACCCTCCTCGCACAGATAGATCCCACAGTAACCCCTAACCCTAACCCTCCTCGCACAGATAGATCCCATAGTAACCCCTAACCCTCCTTGCACAGATAAATCCCACAGTAACCCCTAACCCTAACCCTCCTTACACAGATAGATCCCACAGTAACCCCTAACCCTCCTCGCACAGATAGATCCCACAGTAACCCCTAACCCTAACCCTCCTCGCACAGATAGATCCCACAGTAACCCCTAACCCTCCTCGCACAGATAGATCCCACAGTAACCCCTAACCCTAACCCTCCTCGCACAGATAGATCCCACAGTAACCCCTAACCCTAACCCTCCTCGCACAGATAGATCCCACAGTAACCCCTAACCCTAACCCTCCTCGCACAGATAGATCCCACAGTAACCCCTAACACTAACCCTCCTCGCACAGATAGATCCCACAGTAACCCCTAACCCTCCTCGCACAGATAGATCCCACAGTAACCCCTAACCCTAACCCTCTTCGCACAGATAGATCCCATAGTAACCCCTAACCCTCCTTGCACAGATAAATCCCACAGTAACCCCTAACCCTAACCCTCCTTACACAGATAGATCCCACAGTAACCCCTAACCCTAACCCTCCTCGCACAGATAGATCCCACAGTAACCCCTAACCCTCCTCGCACAGATAGATCCCACAGTAACCCCTAACCCTCCTCGCACAGATAGATCCCACAGTAACCCCTAACCCTAACCCTCCTCGCACAGATAAATCCCACAGTAACCCCTAACCCTAACCCTCCTCGCACAGATAGATCCCACAGTAACCCCTAACCCTCCTCGCACAGATAGATCCCACAGTAACCCCTAACCCTCCTCGCACAGATAGATCCCACAGTAACCCCTAACCCTAACCCTCCTCGCACAGATAGATCCCACAGTAACCCCTAACCCTCCTCGCACAGATAGATCCCACAGTAACCCCTAACCCTCCTCGCACAGATAGATCCCACAGTAACCCCTAACCCTAACCCTCCTCGCACAGATAGATCCCACAGTAACCCCTAACCCTCCTCGCACAGATAGATCCCACAGTAACCCCTAACCCTAACCCTCTTCGCACAGATAGATCCCATAGTAACCCCTAACCCTCCTTGCACAGATAAATCCCACAGTAACCCCTAACCCTAACCCTCCTTACACAGATAGATCCCACAGTAACCCCTAACCCTCCTCGCACAGATAAATCCCACAGTAACCCCTAACCCTAACCCTCCTCGCACAGATAGATCCCACAGTAACCCCTAACCCTCCTCGCACAGATAGATCCCACAGTAACCCCTAACCCTCCTCGCACAGATAGATCCCACAGTAACCCCTAACCCTAACCCTCCTCGCACAGATAGATCCCACAGTAACCCCTAACCCTCCTCGCACAGATAGATCCCACAGTAACCCCTAACCCTCCTCGCACAGATAGATCCCACAGTAACCCCTAACCCTAACCCTCCTCGCACAGATAGATCCCACAGTAACCCCTAACCCTCCTCGCACAGATAGATCCCACAGTAACCCCTAACCCTAACCCTCTTCGCACAGATAGATCCCATAGTAACCCCTAACCCTCCTTGCACAAATAAATCCCACAGTAACCCCTAACCCTAACCCTCCTTACACAGATAGATCCCACAGTAACCCCTCACCCTCCTCGCACAGATAGATCCCACAGTAACCCCTAACACTAACCCTCCTCGCACAGATAGATCCCACAGTAACCCCTAACCCTCCTCGCACAGATAGATCCCACAGTAACCCCTAACCCTAACCCTCTTCGCACAGATAGATCCCATAGTAACCCCTAACCCTCCTTGCACAGATAAATCCCACAGTAACCCCTAACCCTAACCCTCCTTACACAGATAGATCCCACAGTAACCCCTAACCCTCCTCGCACAGATAGATCCCACAGTAACCCCTAACCCTAACCCTCCTCGCACAGATAGATCCCACAGTAACCCCTAACCCTCCTCGCACAGATAGATCCCACAGTAACCCCTAACCCTAACCCTCCTCGCACAGATAGATCCCACAGTAACCCCTAACCCTCCTCGCACAGATAGATCCCACAGTAACCCCTAACCCTAACCCTCCTCGCACAGATACATCCCACAGTAACCCCTAACCCTCCTCGCACAGATAGATCCCACAGTAACCGCTAACCCTAACCCTCCTCGCACAGATAGATCCCACAGTAACCCCTAACCCTAACCCTGCTCGCACAGATAGATCCCACAGTAACCCCTAACCCTCCTCGCACAGATAGATCCCACAGTAACCCCTAACCCTCCTCGCACAGATAGATCCCACAGTAACCCCTAACCCTAACCCTCCTCGCACAGATAGATACCACAGTAACCCCTAACCCTCCTCGCACAGATAGATCCCACAGTAACCCCTAACCCTAACCCTCCTCACACGGCTAGATCCCACAGTAACCCCTAACCCTAACCCTCCTTGCACGGCTAGATCCCACAGTAACCCCTAACCCTAACCCTCCTCGCACAGATAGATCCCACAGTAACCCCTAACCCTCCTTGCACGGCTAGATCCCACAGTAACCCCTAACCCTAACCCTCCTCGCACAGATAGATCCCACAGTAACCCCTAACACTAACCCTCCTCGCACAGCTAGATCCCACAGTAACCCCTAACCCTAACCCTCCTCGCACAGATAGATCCCACAGTAACCCCTAACCCTCCTCGCACAGATAGATCCCACAGTAACCCCTAACCCTCCTCGCACAGATAGATCCCACAGTAACCCCTAACCCTAACCCTCCTCGCACAGATAGATCCCACAGTAACCCCTAACCCTAACCCTCCTCGCACAGATAGATCCCACAGTAACCCCTAACCCTCCTCGCACAGATAGATCCCATAGTAACCCCTAACCCTCCTCGCACAGATAGATCCCACAGTAACCCCTAACCCTAACCCTCCTCGCACAGATAGATCCCACAGTAACCCCTAACCCTCTTCGCACAGATAGATCCCACAGTAACCCCTAACCCTAACCCTCTTCGCACAGATAGATCCCATAGTAACCCCTAACCCTCCTTGCACAGATAAATCCCACAGTAACCCCTAACCCTAACCCTCCTTACACAGATAGATCCCACAGTAACCCCTAACCTTCCTCGCACAGATAGATCCCACAGTAACCCCTAACCCTAACCCTCCTCGCACAGATAGATCCCACAGTAACCCCTAACCCTCCTCGCACAGATAGATCCCACAGTAACCCCTAACCCTAACCCTCCTCGCACAGATAGATCCCACAGTAACCCCTAACCCTCCTCACACAGATAGATACCACAGTAACCCCTAACCCTAACCCTCCTCGCACAGATAGATCCCACAGTAACCCCTAACCCTCCTCGCACAGATAGATCCCACAGTAACCCCTAACCCTAACCCTCCTCGCACAGATAGATCCCACAGTAACCCCTAACCCTCCTCGCACAGATAGATCCCACAGTAACCCCTAACCCTAACCCTCCTCGCACAGATAGATCCCACAGTAACCCCTAACCTTCCTCGCACAGATAGATCCCACAGTAACCCCTAACCCTCCTCGCACAGATAGATCCCACAGTAACCCCTAACCCTAACCCTCCTCGCACAGATAGATCCCACAGTAACCCCTAACCCTCCTCGCACAGATAGATCCCACAGTAACCCCTAACCCTAACCCTCCTCGCACAGATAGATCCCACAGTAACCCCTAACCCTCCTCGCACAGATAGATCCCACAGTAACCCCTAACACTAACCCTCCTCGCACAGATAGATCCCACAGTAACCCCTAACCCTCCTCGCACAGATAGATCCCACAGTAACCCCTAACCCTAACCCTCTTCGCACAGATAGATCCCATAGTAACCCCTAACCCTCCTCGCACAGATAAATCCCACAGTAACCCCTAACCCTAACCCTCCTTACACAGATAGATCCCACAGTAACCCCTAACCCTAACCCTCCTCGCACAGATAGATCCCACAGTAACCCCTAACCCTCCTCGCACAGATAGATCCCACAGTAACCCCTAACCCTAACCCTCCTTGCACGGCTAGATCCCACAGTAACCCCTAACCCTAACCCTCCTCGCACAGATAGATCCCACAGTAACCCCTAACCCTCCTCGCACAGATAGATCCCACAGTAACCCCTAACCCTCCTCGCACAGATACATCCCACAGTAACCCCTAACCCTAACCCTCCTCGCACAGATAGATCCCATAGTAACCCCTAACCCTCCTCACACAGATAGATCCCACAGTAACCCCTAACCCTAACCCTCCTCGCACAGATAGATCCCATAGTAACCCCTAACCCTCCTCACACAGATAGATCCCACAGTAACCCCTAACCCTAACCCTCCTCGCACAGATAGATCCCACAGTAACCCCTAACCCTCCTCGCACAGATAGATCCCACAGTAACCCCTAACCCTCCTCGCACAGATAGATCCCACAGTAACCCCTAACCCTAACCCTCTTCGCACAGATAGATCCCATAGTAACCCCTAACCCTCCTTGCACAGATAAATCCCACAGTAACCCCTAACCCTAACCCTCCTTACACAGATAGATCCCACAGTAACCCCTAACCTTCCTCGCACAGATAGATCCCACAGTAACCCCTAACCCTAACCCTCCTCGCACAGATAGATCCCACAGTAACCCCTAACCCTCCTCGCACAGATAGATCCCACAGTAACCCCTAACCCTAACCCTCCTCGCACAGATAGATCCCACAGTAACCCCTAACCCTCCTCGCACAGATAGATCCCACAGTAACCCCTAACCCTAACCCTCCTCGCACAGATAGATCCCACAGTAACCCCTAACCCTCCTCGCACAGATAGATCCCACAGTAACCCCTAACCCTAACCCTCCTCGCACAGATAGATCCCACAGTAACCCCTAACCCTCCTCGCACAGATAGATCCCACAGTAACCCCTAACCCTAACCCTCCTCGCACAGATAGATCCCACAGTAACCCCTAACCTTCCTCGCACAGATAGATCCCACAGTAACCCCTAACCCTCCTCGCACAGATAGATCCCACAGTAACCCCTAACCCTCCTCACACAGATAGATCCCACAGTAACCCCTAACCCTAACCCTCCTCGCACAGATAGATCCCACAGTAACCCCTAACCCTCCTCGCACAGATAGATCCCACAGTAACCCCTAACCCTAACCCTCCTCGCACAGATAGATCCCACAGTAACCCCTAACCCTCCTCGCACAGATAGATCCCACAGTAACCCCTAACCCTAACCCTCTTCGCACAGATAGATCCCATAGTAACCCCTAACCCTCCTTGCACAGATAAATCCCACAGTAACCCCTAACCCTAACCCTCCTTACACAGATAGATCCCACAGTAACCCCTAACCCTAACCCTCCTCGCACAGATAGATCCCACAGTAACCCCTAACCCTCCTCGCACAGATAGATCCCACAGTAACCCCTAACCCTAACCCTCCTTGCACGGCTAGATCCCACAGTAACCCCTAACCCTAACCCTCCTCGCACAGATAGATCCCACAGTAACCCCTAACCCTCCTCGCACAGATAGATCCCACAGTAACCCCTAACCCTCCTCGCACAGATACATCCCACAGTAACCCCTAACCCTAACCCTCCTCGCACAGATAGATCCCATAGTAACCCCTAACCCTCCTCACACAGATAGATCCCACAGTAACCCCTAACCCTAACCCTCCTCGCACAGATAGATCCCACAGTAACCCCTAACCCTCCTCGCACAGATAGATCCCACAGTAACCCCTAACCCTCCTCGCACAGATAGATCCCACAGTAACCCCTAACCCTAACCCTCCTCGCACAGATAGATCCCACAGTAACCCCTAACCCTCCTCACACAGATAGATCCCACAGTAACCCCTAACCCTCCTCGCACAGATAGATCCCATAGTAACCCCTAACCCTAACCCTCCTCGCACAGATAGATCCCACAGTAACCCCTAACCCTCCTCACACAGATAGATCCCACAGTAACCCCTAACCCTCCTCGCACAGATAGATCCCACAGTAACCCCTCCCCCGACGTCATCCACAGGTGATGCTGGAGGAGGGCCGCTCGAAAGGCTTCGGGTTTGTGTGCTTCTCTTCCCCCGAGGAGGCCACCAAGGCGGTGACTGAGATGAATGGCCGCATCGTGGGCTCCAAGCCGCTGTATGTGGCCCTGGCCCAGCGCAAAGAGGAGCGCAAGGCCCACCTCACTAACCAGTACATGCAGCGGATCGCTGGCATGCGCGCTGTTCCCGCCAATGCCATCATCAACCAATTCCAGCCTCCTGGCGGGTACTTCATGCCTGCCGTGCCACAGGTGAGCAGTAGGGGATAAGCTGCCGTCTCTCTTTGACACTCTCACTGTTACAAATCCTAGTAAATTTATACAACACAGTGAATGATGCTATCTTGTGTCTGTTTTTGGTTGAGTCAATGTTAGCAACGCTAATACACATCTCTCTTTGGTGTTGTCCCTGTTATTGATGCTAACACATGTCTCTTTTTGGCTTTGTCACTGTTAGTACTGTTAGCAGTGTTTTTTTCCTTTTGGCAGGCCCAGAACAGAACGACCTACTACGCCCCTAACCAGCTGGCACAGATGCGGCCAAACCCACGCTGGCAGCAGCAAGGTGGCCGGGCCCAAGGTGAGGGCGGGGACATGAGTAATGTTTCTGACAGGGCTCCAACAGTCCTGCAAAATCCTCCAAACCTTTCTTATCCTTGTGGTTCAATGTTCCAGAGTTCTGGAAAAGTCATTGAAACATCCCAAATAATTATTCCTAATTTTTTATTGTAACTGCTGGCAAAACATGTCCATGTGAGCAGGCAATGCAGTCGGTCCATGTCTTACAGCTGTGCACTGATGTTGCTCTTTACCCCCTTAGGAAGGTCTTTGGAGAGACATACTCCACACCATGAGGATATTTGAACACATGGTCAGAAAAAGCAAAAAAGTCACTCTTCCAAAATGCTACAGGCCTCTATGAAAATAACAATAATTTCACATGTATCCCTGAAATGTAATTGAAATGTCATTAAATTTATTTAAAAAGTGAGAATGCTCGCTGAAGCCTCTAACTGAGGGACCAAGATTAAAGGCCATGGGCTGTAGTCTTGACTCTCATCATGTATCTCTTCCTCCACAGGAGGGTTCCAGGGTATGCCCAACTCCCTACGCCAACCTGGTCCCCGCGCTAACCTGAGACACTTGGCACCCAACGCCAGCACACAAGGCCCCCGCGGGATGGCATCAGGGGCACAGAGAGTGGGTAAGAAAGCTGGATACACTGAGGTGGGGGGAAGGCAGTGCAGTGTAACAGTTGGAGCTCAGAGGTAACAGTGCAGAATAATGGTTAGGGAGCTGGGCTTGTAGCTCAGAGGTTACAGTGTAGTGTAATGGTTAGGGAGCTGGGCTTGTAGCTCAGAGGTTACAGTGTAGTGTAATGGTTAGGGAGCTGGGCTTGTAGCTCAGAGGTTACAGTGTAGTATAATGGTTAGGGAGCTGGGCCTGTAGCTCAGAGGTTACAGTGTAGTGTAATGGTTAGGGAGCTGGGCTTGTAGCTCAGAGGTTACAGTGTAGTGTAATGGTTAGGGAGCTGGGCTTGTAGCTCAGAGGTTACAGTGTAGTGTAATGGTTAGGGAGCTGGGCTTGTAGCTCAGAGGTTACAGTGTAGTGTAATGGTTAGGGAGCTGGGCTTGTAGCTCAGAGGTTACAGTGCAGTATAATGGTTAGGGAGCTGGGCTTGTAGCTCAGAGGTTACAGTGTAGTATAATGGTTAGGGAGCTGGGCTTGTAGCTCAGAGGTTACAGTGTAGTATAATGGTTAGGGAGCTGGGCTTGTAGCTCAGAGGTTACAGTGTAGTATAATGGTTAGGAAGCTGGGCTTGTAGGTCCCTAACCATTACACTGCAGTTTTGGCTGATTAACTGAATGCAGGAGAATGTTGATGCTGATTGTCCCTCCTCCAGGAGGTGGTGGGCAAGCGTTGGGTCCTCGCCCCTCCATGGGTGTCCCCACCCCCCGAGCCATGCCACCCTACAAATATGCCACGACGGTGCGGAGCACCCAGCCTCAGGTGGTGCAGCCCATTGCTCTGCAGCAGGTACCTGCCAAAGATCCCCATGGGGCATCAATCACACAACCTACCCACCACTCTACTAACATATAAAACAATTCAAAACATCAGGCAGCCAACTAATGTATAGAATAATCAAACTAACCTATTAACCAGCTAATTAATGTATATCTATCAAATAATGTATATCTATCTATCGAGTGTTGACCTCAGTGTTAGCTCCGGTAAAGTGTTGTCTTAAGCGTTAGCTCTGGTACAGTATTATTGTCTTTAGCGTTAGTTCAGGTAAATTGTTGTCCTCAGAGTTAGCTCTGGTAAAGTGTTGACCTCAGCGTTAGCTCAGGTAAAGTGTGGTCCTTGAGCTGATAACCATGTCCTGCCTTCTGTCTCTCTGTCAGGCACAGCCTGCTGTCCATGTTCAGGGACAGGAGCCACTGACGGCCTCCATGCTGGCTGCAGCCCCGCCCCAGGAGCAGAAACAGATGCTGGGTGAGTATTGGAGCTGTCAGATGGGGATCCAAACAGGGCGTCAGAGCCAGAGAGGGGATTCTACTTCTGATCGGACCCACAGAGCCCATAAATAAAAACTGCTGTTCAGGCCCTCTGCGGTACCAAGCATAAGCTAAGTCAAACCCAATGGGCCATAACAGCACACATGGCTAACATAAAAATAAATACAGCCATTGCTACAGCCAGGGAGGAGAGGACCTGCCTCTGCAAAGTTCTGACTAAAGCACAGATTCTATAGGCTAACCAGATACACAGCTCTGTATTTTAATATGTAAAATGCTGTCATTCACTCTCCCTTTTCCCGCCTTGTTCTCCTCCCTCCCATCCATCTCCCTCTCTCAGGGGAGCGGCTGTTCCCCCTGATCCAGGCCATGCACCCCAGCCTAGCAGGGAAGATCACCGGCATGCTGCTGGAGATCGACAACTCAGAGCTGCTGCACATGCTGGAGTCCCATGAGTCCCTGCGCTCCAAGGTCCCTGCACCTACGCCTCACACCCGCAACACCTTTATTACACACTTACAGCACCTTTATAATGCACTTAAAATACCTTCATTACACACCTACCACACCTTCTGTATACACCTGCAACACCTATATAATGTACTCATACCATCCTTTACTATTAACAAGTTTGGCAGCTAAACAATGCCATCATAGACCGCATCACCAACACCTTCTACAATGATTAAACTCTGCAACACTGACACATTTCCTGCCAAAACTTCACCAATACTGCTGTCATTACTGCCAGCTCATTTGAGCTTCAGCAGGACTTTACCAGAGGACTAAAACAGAACTCCTTGCCTTCCTGTGCACAATCTTCACCTGCCTTAGCACTCTCAAACTGAGATACCCCCCATTATAAATGGTAAAACCTGTAAATAGGACTGCCCACACTCCTTTACTCTTACCTGACCTTTGACCTCTGCCTCTGTGTGTGGTTGCCAACCTGACCTTTGACCCCTGCCTCTGCACGTGGTTGCCAGGTTGAGGAGGCCGTCGCTGTGCTACAGGCTCACCAGGCCAAAAAGGACGCCACGCAGAAAGTGGGGGTCATTGCCACGGCTACAGCCGCTGCCACGTCCTGACCTGTGTCAGGGCACAAACCACTAAACAGATACAGGTAGGGCTTCATGCATCCATTAAAACCCCCATCCTGAAAATGTTACCTCCTGCCTCTCTTGATAAAATACCCCAAATACAGAAGCAGAGAGTGGTGATGTAGCCCCTCACTGATCCAGTAAGGAAAGAGACATGGCCTCAGTGGCTCAGTGCCTCAGAAGGATGGGTACACCACAGCCTACAGAGAAGCCAGCGGCTTAAATGTGATATGTGTGAGTTGCACTGGGTATGAAAATACAACCAAGTGTAAATTTACGAAAGCACTGCATAATAATAAACATTATTATTATTTATTTGTAAATAATACTCCTCTATTCACCTTTGTGTATGTGTATGTACTGTATGTGTGTACTGTGTTTATGTGTGTGAGCATGTGTGTGTGGTGGGGAGGTTGTATGCTAATGTTCTGTTCTTGTAGCACCTAAGATACTAATGAAATACTTCCTCTCTGGCCAAGCATGTGTGTCTGTGTGTGTGAGTGCATATGAGTATATGTGTGTTAGTGCATGGTGTCTGTGTGTGTGAGTGCGTATGAGTATATGTGTGTTAGTGCATGGTGTGTGTGTGTGTGAGTGCGTGTGAGTATATGTGTGTTAGTGTATGGGGTGTGTGTGTGTGTGTGTGTGTGTGTGAGTGCGTATGGGTATATGTATGTTAGTGCATGGTGTGTGTGTGTGTGTGAGTGCGTATGAGTATATGTATGTTAGTGCATGGTGTCTGTGTGTGAGTGCGTATGAGTATATGTGTGTTAGTGCATGTGTGTGTGTGTGTGAGTGCGTATGAGTATATGTGTGTTAGTGCATGGTGTGTGTGTGTGTGTGTGTGTGAGTGCGTATGAGTATATGTATGTTAGTGCATGGTGTCTGTGTGTGAGTGCGTATGAGTATGTGTGTGTGTAGTGCATGTGTGTGTGTGTGTGTGTGTGTGTGTGAGTGCGTATGAGTATATGTATGTTAGTGCATGGTGTGTGTGTGTGAGTGCGTATGAGTATATGTGTGTTAGTGCATGGTGTATGTATGTTAGTGCATGGTGTCTGTGTGTGTGAGTGCGTATGAGTATATGTGTGTTAGTGCATGGTGTCTGTGTGTGTGAGTGCGTATGAGTGTATGTGTGTTAGTGCATGGTGTGTGTGTGTGTGTGTGTGTGTGAGTGCGTATGAGTATATGTGTGTTAGTGCATGGTGTCTGTGTGTGTGAGTGCGTATGAGTATATGTGTGTTAGTGCATGGTGTCTGTGTGTGTGAGTGCGTATGAGTATATGTGTGTTAGTGCATGGTGTGTGTGTGTGTGAGTGCGTATGAGTATATGTGTGTTAGTGCATGGTGTGTGTGTGTGTGAGTGCGTATGAGTATATGTATGTTAGTGCATGGTGTGTGTGTGGTGGCAGAAAATGAGCAGGGACGTCTACAGTGCAGTCCTCCAGTCTAACATTCTCCTGGTTTATCAATTCAAATAATTAGTGCTTTGTTGTTTTCTAGGATAGCAGGATCTGAAGAGGCTGGAGAGAATCACTACACCGGGACACACAGTCTAGGTCCCTGTCAACAACCCAATGCAAAAAAAAAATAACTAAAAGTATACAAAACATACTTGAAATACATTTTAAAAAATTATAATTACAGTTCTTTGAAATTATATTTTAGTACTGTAATAATTTATCAAAATATATAATATATAAAAAGTAGAACACAGAGGAGAGGGCTTTATTTCACAGTTACACCCCTCTGCTTTGTGGCCTGGACAGATCCTTTTTTCTATTAGACAATCTCTCTTTTTCCTTTCTTTTGTTTGGAAGTTGTGAGTGATTGGTGGTTTGATTGGGACTGTTGGATTCCTCCATCCCATAATGTAACTTTTGGTGATGTGGCTCTCTCAATAAAGGGATGAAATTTACCCATTATCTGTGTCTTTTTTTCCTCCTTTAGAGACATCATTAGACACAGAAAAAGCAGTCAGAGCTGCAGCGAGACGCAGTGGTCAGAGAAACGGTGTTAGAGTGCAGCTCTGCTTGAAGCAGTAGCTGTGAGGCAGTAGCTGTGAAGCAGTAGCTGTGAAGCAGTAGCTGTGAGGCAGTAGCTGTGAAGCAGTAGCTGTGAGGCAGTACTTTTGCTGTGGAGTTAAGGGCAGAAGGTGGGACTCTATACAGGCTACTGGGGGAAGTGGTTCTGTCTGAACAGGAAGCTGCACACACACTCCAACAGTAAAATGGCCTATGGACCTTCATTTATGTAAATACTATGCCTAAGGGTTCAGTTTTTCCTAGAAAATACCACAACCATAGCGGTAAAATGCCAGTCATGCTCAGGTGGAATATGGACTTGTTTTCCAACAATAGGTTAAATATCTCATCAATAAAAGGGCAATTAACCAAACACTGCTCCACATTGGGTGATGCACAGCAGCCATTTTTTGTCAAAACACGGCCCATATAGCCTCTGATGTTGAGAGGGACAGAAGCTAATTAAATTATTAAACCTGAGTATGAATATGAACAAGTTTAGTAACTATTATCATTCATGTAAATTCCACACTTAGCTGAACTCTTGATTTGCCTGAGCAGGTTTCTAATCTTAGCTGTGAGATTTAGCATATTTGATGACTATATAAGGCTATGCATGATAATGTATCACCAGGACATTCAGGGCACATAAACATCAGCATAAAATAAGCATCCTTTTTACCACTTGATTTGTTTAATATTAACTGTCAGAGGGCCAGTAAGAAATTTCGTGCAGATTTTTCAATTTTTTGGCAGTTACATGTTCTACGGTTAACATGCTATTTGAATAGCTCTGTGTATCTAATTACATTCACATAAAATGTGTATGGGACATATCTGATTTAACGAAGTACAAGGCATATACATTGACAGGAAATCCCTTGTACTCGTTCTAGAAGCTATCAACCATAAACGTTACATGAGGCACGAATACTTTATGCGGCTGCTTGAACTAGTTTGCCACTTCTGGAAACACGAGTTCCAGCACTCTCACCCAGTGTCGCAACTCCACGTGTTTTGAGCGCAGTAACGGGGGCGGGCGCCGGACAGGAAAAGGCGGATCTATTTGGATGTCAAATGTTAAAGGTTATACCCAAAATGGCAGCCTCTGGGACCAGGGAGTTTCCCCTCATGTTTTGAAAAGGTTCAGTCTTTGAGCAGAGCAACAACCACTTTTAACTATGCAAACACATTTTTGCTTTTAAGTAAGTCTAAGTTGATACCTAAACTACAATCGTAAAGATAGTATAGCCTATAATTTCTCGTATTCAGAACTGAAAGTAAGTTGTTGCTAACATATAATATCCAAGGAAAGCTTTGTTGAAAGAAACGTTTGTTTTGATCGTAGTTTATACTAAGATCCTAGCTATACTAGCTACCTTTATCTAACTAGGTTACGGCGCTGTGACATTCTGGCCAGAGGGCGTTAAATAGTTAAGAGGTGGTTGGGCCAAGACGAAGCCGTTGAAATACCCCTGTATTTGATTTATGGCCAACGAGAAGCGTTTTGATGCCACTATATAGGCTAATCATCTTCTTGTTCCCGTCTTTGCATTTCAAATCTTCATATTGATTCTGTAACGTGTTTGTGTGAGTTTACTCTCACGATCTGTAGACAAGGAGGTTAGATGGATTGTATCTGGCAGTACGCATTATGTGTGTTCACTCTTAAACGTTATTGCTTGGCCGTCCGTATTTCTCCCAGCTTTTCGCCCAGTGTATGCTGGGATAGTCTCCCCTCCCCTGGATTTGATATAAATAATTGATGGATGACTGTAACGTTTAGGTAGCTAAACTTGTGATAAATCTTTAAATTGAGGTCAATCCCGGAAGAAACGGGAATTTTCGTCGAATACTTGTGTAACTGGTATTTACACAATTATTCGTTGGTTGTTTTAACGTAATTTAAAAAGAACGTGCAGTTTTTACCAAATTTGGATATGAAAGTACTTAGTCTCCAACAGCAATTGGGCTAGCTCTTGCTTCTTGCTTGGGTCTATGACACCACCTAATGGTGGCGGTGGGAATCACAGATTGCTGAAAGAAATCAATCTCTCGCATGCGGAAAGTCACACTGTTACTCAATATTCGCTCTTCGAGCAGTGTATTCATAAAGTGGCTCAGCACATACAATGTCGGTCCATTCCGCATCGGATTATAAAATGAATTATGTGACCTAAGGGTAACGCTGCAGAATTAACTGCACTTTGTCAGGATCAATCTTAAGGTTGCACTGAAAGTAACACTGGCTGCACAGTATGGTATGAACAGGAGTTTGTCACATATAATCTTGAGTTGGAGTGATTGAAACATCACATTTTAAAATGTAAAAAGCAGTTACACTTATGCACGAGTACTAAAATTAATGTCACTATGGAAAGGGAAAAACTTACACAGCACTTCAAATAAATGAGGAGCAACAACATGCTGCAATATGTAGGGGAAAATATGCTAAATTAAATATAGTGTAAAAGTTAATAAAAAAGAAACTGTTTTTTCATTAGGCTTTTACGTGACATGTGAGTGCATAAAATTATCTCACCAAGCAGATCTGGATATCATGATTGTTGTTTCATATAACACAGTAAAACAGGCTTTAAGCGAATCATTAATAGACTTTGCGGTGTTTAAATTATGTGTGTGCTTTCTTGAGAGTGTGCTACTCTCTGTGGAGCTCGATGAGGGAAATACTTTTCTACTTTTCACACAGAATCTCACATTAACACCCGGTTTATCAGAGGCCTGTACTTCATTAGGGGGGTTAACACGTTAGCACTGACATTTATTGATAATTTATCCATTTAACTATTATTTCTGAGTGTACATAGGAATTGGAACATTAAAATTGGTGGGAAACACCTTCATATTGTGATAAAATTCCTCTTAACTCTCACACCCACAAAAAAGTTAATAATAATAAAAAACAAACAAAAACACAAACACTTTTGAGTAGCTTGCCTCCAGTCCTGTCCGGCAGGTTTAACTCTCTCTACCCACAATACCTCATTTAAAACAGTCATCCAGGTCACAGCCATTTTTCCTGAATTACATCAATAAAGCTGTTGAGAAATGCAAACAAACTGAAGTAAAAATAAGTCTTTAGCTGAGGTAGGGGAAAGGGGGTCCTCTTCACTTTCAGAGGTTTAAGAGTACTCTTTCTGCCTCTTCTTCCATCATTTCTGTCACATTTCTGTTTTGTCTGAGTGAGCTATATATATATATATATATATTACTATTTTAACAACTGTCTATTTGGGTAAATATTATAAATACATACAACGGCCTCCTTGCCACTAGAGGGCGCACCAGGGAAATTCCTGATGCAACTGTCTGTCCAACAGTCTTCTCCCTGAATCCCTCAGCACCTCATCCTCGGTTCACCAGGTTCTTCTGTCGTCTCAGCCCGGTACTTCATCCCCAAATGTTACTCCTCATCTGCTGCCTCTCTTTTCAATTCATCTGCTTTCTGATTGGCCAGGTGTGAGGTGGGGCTTGGGAGGGTCATCAGGCCAGTGGCCAGTGAGGCTGCATCTTGCTCAGGGTCCTTCCTCGTTGAAACTTCTTCCTGTGTCGTGAAGAACAGAATTCATTATGAATTACACATAATCTTTGCACAAATATACATAAGCACACCTACATACATGCACGCACAAATGCACACACACAAACTGGAACACTACACTGAGTGAAAGTGTTAATCTGAATAGAATAATCAAACATAATACTTTTGTGTTTACAAGTGCATGCATGAATATATTTTACACATAACCTAATATCAGATCCATTCACAACCATATTATTTTCGATGTGGCTGTGGTTACCACAGGTGACAGACAATTGGGAATTGCCAATGAATGCAGTTGTGGGTCACCTGAGAGTAAAATGCAGTCTGCACTGACCTGATAGCCAATGAAATGTAGCAGTGGGTCACCTGATAGAGTGTCGTCTGGCGGAGGTCTCCGCCCACCTGCTCCACCAGCTCATTTGGCTCCACCTCCTCTCCATTTGAGTGACAGCTGGGGCTCTGCACCTCAATCCCATGGCTCTCCAGGATAGCTGCCTCTGAGGCAAGAGTGAGGGCTAGGGTTAGGGTTTGGGCTAGCCAGAGATCTGATCCACTCTTCCTCTTTCCCTCACTTCCTCTTCTCCTTATTTCCTCTTTTCTTCACTTCCTTTCTCCTTTTCCCTCTTTCCACTTTTAGCCCCAATCCTCCTTCACTTTTTCTCCTTTTCCTCTCCTTGGGTCTTGCAGCTACACGACCAGGCTTGGCTTGCTCCATCACTTTCTACACATCAGGAAAACATCTTCAGATTGATATTTTGGTCAGTAATATGTTTTGTGGAATATATTCAGGAATTTACAAGAATGTTTTCCAGGATCTATAGAGGTGGACATGTTTCAAATATTTGATCTGTTGCTAAAACACAGAAAAGTCTAGACCCTCAGAAAACCTGACCTCCCTCTCCACAGTCTAAGGGACTAGGGTTTACCCAGAATCCTCAGTCTGAAATGTGCGGTCAGCATGGTGGTGGAGCCTCACCTATGTTGGCCCGCCTCTTCATGTCCTTCCTACGATTGGCAAACCAGTTGTACACCTTCAGTGCTGTGACCCGCTCGAACTCCGACAGCTTGCACCCTGGAGCAGCGAAAGTGAACAGTGATACTGACACCCCTAACAGGACTGCTTCAGTGGCAAGGAACAGAGATACTGACACCCCTAACAGGACTGATTCAGTGGCAGGGAACAGAGATACTGACACCCCTAACAGGACTGCTTCAGTGGCAGGGAACAGAGATATTGACACCCCTAACAGGACTGCTTCTGCAATAACACAAACATTTTCAGTACCACTGCATACCTGTCACAGCACCTGTTCACACAGACTTATTTACAGAGACATTCTGACACAATAGGCTTTGTCCTGTCTGAGACTGGAACATGCAACATTTATTCATTTTTAAGGCTCATTACTTTCAAAAGTACAGCTGATCCAGGATAAGTTTAGCCTCTCAAATTATGATGAATTTAGGTCAGGATATGGCCTGATAAAACCTGATCCTAGATCAGCGCAGTACTTTATGATCTGGGCCCGACTCTACAATCATTGTCTTGTGCTGCCCATGGAGGCCCGAGGCTCAGACCTGGTTTCTGGATCACACAGTTGCAGGCGTTGGCTATCTCCTCTCTCTTTGCTTCATCGGGATACTGGTTCTCCATGAAGAAACTGAAACACAAAACAACCCTCAGGTGAGAGAAAATACCTGAGACTCCACGGTAAGGGGAGCAGACCTGTTTTAGCTTCTCCATTTTATCCACTCATCCTCTCGCTGGTTTATTTAAGTTTGAGAACCCTTGAATTTATTCAGCCCTGATTTATGCTGTTGAACACAGCAAAGAAACTGGCCTAGAACATTGCAGAAAGGCCTTTGATTGGTCTATGCTGTGGCAAAGAGGACCGTGATTGGCTCACCCCTCCATGATGGACAGACACTCCTTTCTCCAGGTGAAGCGGCTTCCTCTGCGTAGCCTCAAAGCCCCACCGACAGGTGTGACTCCAGCCCCACCCATAGATCCCACTGCTGCCCCACCTCCACCTGGGCTAACACTGGCCCTCCAATCAGGTTCTTCCTTGACAAGTGGCCGAAATGACAAGGTAGCTCCTGCAGGGGGCAGCAAAGATAAGATTTCTAAGCACTAACATCTGGCGTCTAGAATAGTTTTGTTTGAGCGCTCTGTTCGGTAACAGATTCCAGGCTCAAGTCTGTGAGACCTGCACCACTTAAGCTGGAGAGCTCATCTGTGCTGTTACAGGCAAATTGGGGAGCTCACCTGTGCTGTTGCTCACCTGGGCTGCTCCGCTCCAGCAGGTACCAGCGGTAGAAGGCCCTGCGCTTGGAGTCGCTCATCTCCAGACCCTGCTGCAGCAGCCACTGGGAGATATAGCTCTGGCTGATCCCTGGGGTCACCGAGGGGTCACAAGTCACAAAGGCCATGAACCCCCCACAAACGGGAAGATTGGAGAGAGGCAGAAAACTTATCAGGAGAAATTTTAGAGTCACATTACTCTGTTCTAAGTAACTGTTACATGTTGTATTTTTATACCTGATCTATCTGTACATATGGTTATTTCCTGCACTCAGGTACAGTACCTTTCTCCAATGTACAGTGGTAGTGCCCTAGATTTAAATTTTACTTTCAGGTGTGAGAAATGAGCCCAGTTTTGGCACATGAATCATGTGATTTTGCTCTGGGTAAAACAGGACTGTCCCACAGGGACCCCCCTGGGACCCCCCCAGAAACTGTGGGCTCATGCTACAAAGCATGTGAAAGCAGAGACTCTGCTCCTGGCTGTTACTTCCTGCTTTGTATGATTGGTGCTTGGGCAGACCCATCTTCCAGTGTCTGCACATTTATCTTGGGGATTCAAACGATTAACCCTGTAAATTGTATATGAGAACTGCTTAATTAGGTCCCTTGGAACAAAAGGCTCAGTGTGAATTACACCAAATCAATCCAGCCTTTCAGCTCTTTTAAAAAACAAATCTTAAAGTGGTAAACACCTGCTGAAACACTGCAGTGGGAGGAGAGGCATTCCATTTGGGGGTTGGGCTAGCCCACAAAGGTGTGTGCGAGAGTTCACTCAGGTGTGTTTGAGAATGCATGCAGGTGTGTGTGAGAGTGCACACAGTTGTGTGTGAGAATGCTGAAACATGCAGGTGAGAGCTGTACCTGTCACCTGTCCAACAATGGCCTGAGAGATCCTCCTGTTGTTGAGAAACACTTTAATCTCTTCCTTCACCATGTTACTGTCCCTTCTGCCGACACACACACACAAACAAAACATACAAAAAGTATTGAAACTCTGTGAAAAATATGGGCATTTTGATCTTCCTTTCAAATGTATGAACAGCCTCCATTCTCCATTAACTCATAAATAGAGTTAGTCATGAGTAATATCTGTATACCCCATGCTCATTACCTCACAGTTACATCACAGAGGAGAGCCACTCTAGTGATGAATATCTGAATACCCCATGCTCATTACCTCACAGTTACATCACAGAGGAGAGCCACTCTAGTGATGAATATCTGAATACCCCATGCTCATTACCTCACAGTTACATCACAGAGGAGAGCCACTCTAGTGATGACTATCTGAATAACCCATGCTCATTACCTCACAGTTACATCACAGAGGAGAGCCACTCTAGTGATGAATATCTGAATACCCCATGCTCATTACCTCACAGTTACATCACAGAGGAGAGCCACTCTAGTGATGAATATCTGAATACCCCATGCTCATTACCTCACAGTTACATCACAGAGGAGAGCCACTCTAGTGATGACTATCTGAATAACCCATGCTCATTACCTCACAGTTACATCACAGAGGAGAGCCACTCTAGTGATGAATATCTGTATACCCCATGCTAATTTCCTCACAGTTACTTCATAGAGGAGAGCCACTCTAGTGATGAATATCTGTATACCCCATGCTAATTTCCTCACAGTTACTTCATAGAGGAGAGCCACTCTAGTGATTCATATTTCTGTTATTACCTCATGTACTCTTCCACTTTCTCCTCCACATCCCAGTCTTCCTCCACCAGGTCATAGCAGAATGACCTCTGACCCCCACCGCCGGAGTACAAGGGTGGTGGGGAGGCCTCGTAGCTGTTGCTAGGTGACGGTGAAGCATCTAGGCTGGGGGTTTGTGTAGTGGCGGAAGTGAGGGAGGAGGAGGAGGAGAGGGAGGAGGACTGGGCGTTGGTAGGGGTGGGGCCAGGGCCAGGTGTGGCACTGGGGGCGGAGCCAGGGGCGGGGTCTAGTCGCTCTAGCGACTCCAGGGCATGGACAATCTGCGGTTTGGACATCCCAGACAACCTCAGCCGCTGCAGCAGGTCAATCTGCTCGATGGTGTAACGAGGCTCTGCGTCGCAGTACTCCATCCTGGCATCTGGAGAGGCAAACACCACGCTCAGGGGTCACCGGGTCAAAGATCAACCCCTGCTGTTGTAGGGTGTGCCTCCTGTACTCTGCACTGAGGGCAGAGGCCCCAGACCACAGTCCTGAGGCCCCACTGTGTGCACTACAATCACCAAACCGTTTAAACCCAGGATACCAACAAGACCTAACTGTGCAATCATGGATCTGTGTATCAAGCCGCTGTGTGACGATGCGACTGTAAAGAACACCATACAGATTAAATGTATTTGAAGTGAACTGAAAAGCAGTAAGTTCTACATTTTAGCATTTTATGTGCATTTTATTAAGAGCAATATGTGCATACTATTATATTCCCTCCACATCCCCTACAGTTCCCTCCACATCCCCTACAGTTCCCTCCACATCCCTTATTTTCCCTCCACATCCCCTACAGCTCCCTCCACATCCCCTACAGTTCCCTCCACATCCCCTACAGTTCCCTCCACATCCCCTACAGCTCCCTCCACATCCCCTACAGTTCCCTCCACATCCCCTACAGTTCCCTCCACATCCCCTACAGCTCCCTCCACATCCCTTACAGTTCCCTCCACATCCCCTACAGCTCCCTCCACATCCCCTACAGTTCCCTCCACATCCCCTACAGTTCCCTCCACATCCCCTACAGTTCCCTCCACATCCCCTACAGCTCCCTCCACATCCCTTACAGTTCCCTCCACATCCCCTACAGTTCCCTCCACATCCCCTACAGTTCCCTCCACATCCCCTACAGCTCCCTCCACATCCCTTATTTTCCCTCCACATCCCCTACAGTTCCCTCCACATCCCCTACAGTTCCCTCCACATCCCTTACAGTTCCCTCCACATCCCCTACCGTTCCCTCCACATCCCCTACAGCTCCCTCCACATCCCCTGCGGCTTCCTCCACATCCCCTACAGCTCCCTCCACATCCCCTACAGCTCCCTCCACATCCCCTGCGGCTTCCTCCACATATTCCTCCTAAGTCATATGGCAGCTGGCCCTCGCTTCTCTCCACACTGCAGATGAACCAGCAGTTACACCCTGCCAATGCTAGTAGAGAAGGATTGGGTGAGCATATGCTAGGTTTGTGCGCTCATCGCCGGGGGCCTCCCTTATCGTTCACATTCAATCTTCTCTCTCTCTGCTGTTGGAAAGTGCACAAAGTTACACCTTCTTGCTTGTTTCGTGAATATACGCAAGCTGGAAACCATAGCAACCCTGTCACAGGTCCAGCTGCTTCACCACCTCTCGCACTGCCTCCAAATATGGCTGACAGTGCTCTTCCCTTACGCTGAGCAGTCTCTGGCTCCCGCAGCAGTGCTGGGCAGATGACATGTTGCAGTCGGGTCAAAGATCGCCCCTTAAAAGGCTCAATGGATGGCAGTGGTTCAGGCAGCCTGGGTTTTGTTTCCCCTTTTTCGGCTTTACCTTCATGCTCTTGCTTTTGAATTACTGTTGTTTTTTGAGTGTGTCTGTTGTGGGTCTGTTGCTATGAGTTGGACCATCAACATCCTTCTCATAAACCCTAAGGACCCAGAGAAGCTGCTCCTGAGTCCTTCACCCCTGATCAGTGGCTCAGTGTGCAGCTGGAGAGCAGGTGTGTGGCTCAGTCAGACAGGTGTGCAGTGGGAGAGGTGACTGGCTCAGTCAGACAGGTGTGCAAAGGGAGAGCAGGTGTGTGGCTCAGTCAGACAGGTGTGCAGCTGGAGAGCAGGTGTGTGGCTCAGTCAGACAGGTGTGCAGTAGGAGAGGTGACTGGCTAAGTCAGACAGGTGTGCAAAGGGAGAGCAAGTGTGCAAAGGGAGAGCAGGTGTGTGGCTCAGTCAGACAGGTGTGCAGCTGGAGACCAGGTGACTGGCTCAGTCAGACAGGTCTGCAAAGGTAGAGCAGGTGTGTGGCTAAGTCAGACAGGTGTGCAAAGGGAGAGTGGGTGTGTGGCTCAGTCAGACAGGTGTGCAAAAGGAGAGGTGAGTGGTTCAGTCAGACAGGTGTGCAAAGGGAAAGCAGAAAGTTTGCACTAGTTCCATGCAGCAACATACCAGGAGACTAAAGGCTACCAGCTGTTAGAGAAATACGACTCCCTCTGATTGGCATTTGTGCTCTCCTGCAGCACTGCATGTGGCCTGTAGGGTGTAGAATAGTCACTGGCTCTCTCCTGCAGTACTGTGTGAGGTCTGTTGAGTGTAAAATAGTCACTGGCTCTCTCCTGCAGTACTGTGTGTGGTCTGTAGGGTGTAAAATAGTCACTGGCTCTCTCCTGCAGTACTGTGTGTGGCCTGTAGGGTGTAAAATAGTCACTGGCTCTCTCCTGTAGCACTGTGTGTGGCCTGTAGGGTGTAAAACAGTCACTGGCTCTCTCCTGCAGTACTGTGTGTGGCCTGTAGGGTGTAAAATAGTTGCTGGCTCTCTCCTGCAGTACTGTGTGTGGCCTGTAGGGTGTAAAATAGTTGCTGGCTCTCTCCTGTAGTACTGTGTGTGGCCTGTAGGGTGTAAAACAGTCACTGGCTCTCTCCTGCAGTACTGTGTGTGGCCTGTAGGGTGTAAAATAGTTGCTGGCTCTCTCCTGCAGTACTGTGTGTGGCCTGTAGGGTGTAAAATAGTTGCTGGCTCTCTCCTGTAGTACTGTGTGTGGCCTGTAGGGTGTAAAACAGTCACTGGCTCTCTCCTGTAGTACTGTGTGTGGCCTGTAGGATGTAAAATAGTTGCTGGCTCTCTCCTGTAGTACTGTGTGTGGCCTGTAGGGTGTAAAATAGTCACTGTCTCTCTCCTGCAGTACTGTGTGTGGCATGTACGGTGTAAAATAGTAACTAGTTCACAGGTGGGTGTGTCAAAGGTGTACATACATAGCTACTGTGTTCTTGGACTAAGGTTGGGGGTGGCATATTGGTCATTTGAGAAGGGCAATTTGGAATTAAAATTGGGGACAAAATAAGGGGAAATGAAGGGAATGAACTAAATGAAATCCTCGATATTCCAGCATCAGTTAACATGGCATTTTCAGCAGAACGGAGGCCCCAGCAGGGCTGCAGTACAGTGTAACTGTTAGGGAGCTGGGCCTGTGATGCAGTGGGTGCAGTACAGTTCCAGTGTAGGGCACTGCCTGGCACTGTTCCCCTAATTAAGGAAGGTACTTCAGATGAACTGCTTCAGTAAATATCCCAATGCATGAATTTGAAAGCAGTTATTTCAGGGATTAGGGTATAACAACGTTTCTGTTCCAGGGTTCCACCCATATAGATTGATGGATCACAGATTAGAAGGAAATGGCAAAACCCGGGTAAGAACTTTATGATATAACAATGGCGTGTAGACTAAGAAAGTGCAACAAAATTCAAAAACTGTTGTCATAGCAAAAGTAAGCAAACTCCCAAACACAGAGCATCTTAGTATTCGTGCATTTTATATTCGTGCAGCACCATGGAAAGGTGCTTTAAGCGGAGACAGCACTTCAATGGCCTGCTATGATTCATTCTTTGAATAGCAGCACATTGAATGTTTCATAAATGCCCTATGCTGAGATGATTCACATTTTGGATGCCTGGGACATATATGCTGTATATATTGGCTCATAGAGGCTGCTATGTATGTGCACTCGGTTTCTCCCAGTCACCCTGTCTCACCTGGATGTCAACTCTCATGCCATTTCATTCCTTTAGACCACAGTAAAAGGTTTCGTAGACAGACACAAGAACTGCATTTGACTGCCATTCCTGAGGTTTTTAAAGACATGTAGCCAAACAGCTGAAGCACATAATTGAGTGTGCCACTGAAAGAGCAGAGGGACTGTATCGCATAAGGAGGCTACTGTCCACCCCAATCACACGGCCCAGCGTCATCTGAATCTGTTCTCTCGGGGATGGCTGTCTGTTCACTTCACAAACAGACTAAAATTTGTGTGAGATAATTTTAGACACACCCTGCTTTATATGTAAAAATATGATTTTAATATGGTTTTATTAGCCTCCGTGCTCCCTCTGGGCCACTTTGAGCAGTGCATTCTGGGTATGCAGACAGCAAAGCCTTTTTGGATATTAAGTAACTGTTTGGTCTGATATTGTCAGACAATGGAAAGAAGGAAGAATAATAATGAAACATTTTGGATGCACAGTGAACAAAATGTACTGTGATGTAAATTAAGCTGACCCCCCCCCCCCCCACCAACACACCCACACACACACCCACACACACAAGCACACATCTACACAATGTAAAACACATGATAACAGTGCTCAGCATTTCGTCTGAGTGGTATTTCACAAGCCGCTGGGTACCTATCGCTGCGCCGGACAGCCGGGGTGACTGTATTCCCGTCAGGAGTGGTTCCGAGCTGGGAGCTATGGCCGGAACGCACCACTGTCGCATGGCTTGCGGAGCCTGGAGGAATTCATCGGCACAGGAGGGGATTAAGAAAAAACGAGCTGAAGCAAAAGCATCTGCAAATGATTATGAAAATATAACTAGCTACGAAACCGAGGAAAAGGGCACTCTGGTAAAATACATCATAACCGTTAATGCAGGTATGTTACAACTACAGGTATAATACAGGTATAATTACAACTGACTGGTCTCTGAAAGTCATGTTTAGACTGACAAAATAAACCACGAAAAATGCCCCTTTCGCTTTCTGCAATGGAAAGAATACCCCCTGCTGCTGACCAAATGCACTCAGTAAGACCGGAAAGCGCCATCCCTAATATCAACACTAATACCAGTTTGATGCCTTCATCGCCTGTGGGCGGAGGAGGCGCAAAGGAGATTGGACCGGCGCTGTCCCTTACCTCCCACAGCAGTAGCCGCAGTTTTAGGGAACGATTGCGGCAAGCGAGCTAATGCGAGCGGCGGAATCCCCCACCGACCACCAGACTGAGTTTCTCTCGCCCAGCCGTGCACGGCGCGCCGCCTCGCTGAGCCTCTGTAGCAGCGATGCAGGCGGTCGCCGAGGCCGTCCTCCGGGCTCCAGAACTAAATGAAGGTGACAGGGGGGTCACTATTGTGTCGGGGATGCGGGCAGGCGGAGGAAATCTGTCTGCTGAAGCCGAACTCCGGCGCTGAACTTTCACCCTAGCACATCCCGGGGTGATGCAGGAAGTACTAGTTATCACATGAGGAGGGAAAATCAAATGCAGGATTCAGAACATGTGACTGTAATATTACCCACAAATACACTGTGGCTAATCCATATGTAATAATGATGATTAGGCATCGGAATTCTCTAAATCTGATTAAAATAGGCCGATATTTGCCACACAAATAATATAATAATTTTACATATTTATATACACATTTGCATATGCATGTTAATGTTCAGCGTTTTTACAAACACAATATAGCCTACTGGGGATTTTCCATAAACTGGCATTCAGCCTCTTTTATAAAACACCACAGTTTCCCTTCCCCGACACACCTTTCAGCAGGTTTCACAACTGCGCTCCTGCGCAACAATCAAAATAGAGGGAGGCGCGCGAGAGAGCTCCACCCTCTCTCCCTCCTCCATTCAGAAAGCCAAATTCTCTTCTCCCCTTAGAAAACGGAATGGAACTTTTGTGCTTCTCTCGGGACCATTTCCTCGAACACCACCGCGATCGCGCTCTCTTGTGCTGAAAGTATCCTTCAGTCGTAAGTGGTTTGACTACGTTTTTTTTTTTGTTTGGAAATGTAGCTTTTGTTTGATAAAATTTGCTCAAAAAAAGGTTTTACCGAAAGTATTTAAAGAGGGTTAAAATTGATCCGTGTGGTACTTATATGTTGTCATCGTGTCTGTCGACGAACTGTGGAGAATACATAGGCAATGTAAACGAAAAATCAAAGGAAATATAGAAAATTACCCATTTTGCATGACCGTATGTGTTATTTGTATTTATCCTGGAGGTAAGTGGTCGAAGCGACTTGTCACATTTCAGGACATACATAAGTAGGGAAGAGATTTCAAATCAAAACCATGGGTACATGTTGGTGATGTATATGCCTATATGTATGTTTTTATATATGACAAAAATTCAGACTTAAATGAAAACGTGTATAATTCGCAGTTATATGTATTTTATTGAATGTAATAACAGTTCTTTTCAAATCGTTCAGAAATCTCAATATGTCTTTCTTAGTTAAACTGTTATTATTTTTCAAATGTGTATTGAATTTCAAATGAAATGATAATAGTTCTTAAGAAAAGTACACACTTTTAAAGTGTAAACGTGGGCAACACCTTTTAGAGGTGTTCCTGGGCGTCGTTAATACAGTCGCACGATTGTATGCGCAGAACCTGTTCCTGTCTGCGTTCCTCAAAGCAAAAACGTTTCAAGCGTTTCATTAATTAAAAGATGGGTCCTCCCTGACTGGTTTAACAGACAGTGTTTTTGAGAAAGTTCCTGCCTGACTGCTCTGTGTAGGGCGACTCATGGCTGATCTATGTGGCACGCTTAGGATGTGTTTTGGGAGGGGGAGGTTGGGTTAAGGTTAGGGTTAAGGTTAGGGTCGCAGTCTTGTGTTTGGGGTTTCCATTTGCCCAGTTTCCCCAGGCTTGTTGGCTTTGTTGGTTGAGAAATATTTATCCAATCGGATTCTCTATACTTCTAAACAGCTGTGATTTGTAGGTGTGTCCATGGTTTGTAACATGTAGTTTTACCAAATCTGTACAAAACAGTATTATTATATTGCAAACATGCTACACACTTAAAAAAGGCAAGCACTTTACCGAGTAAAAACAACTTTTCCCTGTAGTGGAAGCATATCAAATACAATAATTGTACCTCCAGTCATAGGTTCAGTGAGGCCACTGGGTAAAGAACAGTACCATGAAGAATCATTAATGTACCTTTGAGGTAACAATGGACCCATTTTTATCACTGGAGAACAGTCAGTTGTTTGAGAATGTATTGACAAGAAAATGCAAAGTTAAGCAAAGTTATTGTTTTTGGAATGTTGTCATATAGGTGACTATAATTGTGTTATTCCTTCTTCTATAGATCCCTGAAAGACTGAGGACTTTTTTGAGTGTAGGAGAGAGTGCCTCCATTTTGAGTTCAGGAGAGAGTGCCTCCATTTTGTGTGACGTCGGGTGTTCAGGATGAACTGGGCCTTCCTCCAGGGCCTCCTTAGTGGGGTAAATAAATACTCCACAGCCTTCGGGCGCGTCTGGCTGTCCATCGTTTTCCTGTTCCGGGTCATGGTGTTCGTGGTGGCAGCAGAGAAGGTGTGGGGTGACGAGCAGAAGGACTTCAAGTGTAACACTGCGCAGCCCGGCTGCCACAACGTCTGCTATGACCACTTCTTCCCCGTGTCTCACGTGCGCCTGTGGGCCCTGCAGCTCATCTTTGTCACCTGCCCATCGCTGCTGGTGGTGATGCATGTGGCGTACCGTGAGGAACGCGAGAGAAAGCACCGACTGAAGTACGGTGAAGGCTGCAGCCGCCTCTACATCAACACCGGCAAGAAGCGCGGCGGCCTCTGGTGGACATACGTCCTCACGCTGGTCTTCAAGATGGGCGTGGATGCCACATTCGTCTTCCTGCTATATCACATCTACGAGGGCTATGACTTCCCCTCGCTGATAAAGTGCGCCCAGCGGCCCTGCCCCAACGTGGTGGACTGCTTCATCTCGCGGCCCACAGAGAAGCGCATCTTTACGCTCTTCATGGTGGTGACCAGCCTGGTCTGCATTCTGCTCACGCTGCTGGAGATTCTCTACCTGGTGGGCAAGCGCTGCCGCGAGTGCCTGTCGTCGCCCCGGCGATCCCGCCAGCTGGCCGCCGCCTCCATGGTCTCTGGCAAAGACACACGCTCCCTGGTGGAGTCGCACTCGGTCAAGCTCAGTAACCACGACGATGGACGGGGGACTGCCCCCACATACAGCGAGGCTGTCTCCTCAAGAGAGGGGGCATCGTGAGACCAGAACTGCCACAGAGGAGAGAGAGAAAGAAACATTAGGCTGGACTGAAATGATAAAGACTCTACTGAGACTTCATGAATTCTGTTAGAGATAAGGCAGTGTGTGTGTGAGAGAGAGGGAGAACTCTTTTGTGGGGGCTATAATGCCACTTCCTGTGAACAGTCATGCATCTTGCAGGGCCTGGCATTTAAGTCTCTGGAAATTATTTTGAATGACAGCCGATCTGTCCTGAAGTCACAGCTGCAAATGCGCAACCCCTCTGGCCAATTGGTGCCCAGCAGCCGAATAAGTGGATTGCAGTTTGCTCAGCCGAGCAAGGGTACCGTAGTCTGCGCAGCCGAGCAAGGGTACTGCAGTCTGCGCAGCCGAGTGGAGATGATGCAGACCATGAAGCAAGTTTACAAATAAGTCTGGGCATTGCAGATACATTTGGGTATTATAAAATTTATAGAAAAGAGGATAGAGATGTGCTGAAGACAAGTTTTAATGGAGGTAAAAGTTCCATGTCTTGGGTGGTTTTGCTTGAAAGTGCAGAGGAAACAGCTGGTTGTCATGTGGGCTGAGAGCATCTGATGTACACTGTTTTTCAGCACGGCCTGCAAAGTGCAGACATTCTGTTTACGGGGCGGCCATCCAAATCTGCCCGGATCACGGCTGTGGAATTGCCCAGCGGTTCCTCCTCAAGCATAGATCACCATACATCACCATCTCCAAACACATTTCAGCTGAGGCATTTAGCAGATGCTCTTATCCACAACAACTCATAGTGTGTGCCTCTAAGATGGATGAGACAAGGACACAGTATAATCAAACCAAAACCTGCAGTCCTTAATCTTTGCTAGCAGTAACCCCAAGTCACATTTTTCTCTGAGCGAAGGCACAGGCGCTGAAGATGTGGACTTTCATGGGAACAGAAGCAGAATCGGGACGCACGGAGAGTCACAGCTGCCACAGGTGTGGCCCCACAGCAAGCCTTCAGTCCTTGCATGTTGAAGATAGTTAAATTTAGGGAGTGGCGTTTCTTTCTCGTTGAACACTGTTATTCATAAGACAGTGGGAGTGACCTCTCCTCCTCATATTCTAGAACAACAATGAACTCAAATCCCTCACACAGCCAAATTTGGCTTGATTTGATCTGGTTTAAAGGGGAACACATTCTGTTTATTTAATTTTCTCTGTGTGTGGAAAATACTGTCCACTCTTGGAAATTGTTGCTCCATTTTGCTCAGCTGTTCTTGTGCCTACCGCTTTGTTTGCATTTGATATTTCTACTTGTGTTTAGAGTAAAGCAACCCACAGAGATGAAGATGCACTGGTGTACATCTGAGTTAAACTGTTATTGGAAAATGGGTGTAAATTCCTGTGTTTGTGTTAATGTCTCTGTCCCTGGCTCATTTTATTTGCCAGTTTATACAAACAAGCATCCTGCATGTTGTTATTTTTAAGAATGTTGAAAAAATAAAATGCATTTTTAATACTTGTTTGTTTGTTTGGCTTTTTCATCATAGTATAATTAAGGTGTATTTTTGATAATGGTAGCAGATGCTTTTAAAATCACATGTAGCACAGAAATAAAAAAAAAAACAGTCATAGCGAGTGCAGCACAGAAATAAAAAAAAAACAGTCATAGCGAGTGCAGCACAGAAATAAAAAAACAACAGTCATAGCGAGTGCAGCACAGAAATAAAAAAACAACAGTCATAGCGAGTGCAGCACAGAAATAAAAAAAACAACAGTCATAGCGAGTGCAGCACAGAAATAAAAAAACAACAGTCATAGCGAGTGCTTTTAGTAATTTTATTTGGATGTGTAAAAGTGGGCTATGGAGAAGGGCAGTGATACGGTCCGCAGTGATACGGTCCGCAGTGATTCGGTCCGCAGTGATACGGTCCGCAGTGATACGGTCCGATAAGCAGTGATACGGTCCGCAGTGATACGGTCCGATAAGCAGTGATATGGTCCGCAGTGATACGGTCCGATAAACAGTGATACGGTCCGCAGTGATACGGTCCGATAAGCAGTGATACGGTCCGCAGTGATTCGGTCCGCAGTGATACGGTCCGCAGTGATACGGTCCGATAAGCAGTGATACGGTCCGCAGTGATACGGTCCGATAAGCAGTGATACGGTCCGATAAGCAGTGATACGGTCCGCAGTGATACAGTCCGATAAGATTGGAGAAGGGCAGTGATTCGGTCCGCAGTGATACGGTCCGCAGTGATACGGTCCGCAGTGATACGGTCCGATAAGCAGTGATACGGTCCGATAAGATTGGAGAAGAGCAGTGATACGGTCCGCAGTGATACGGTCCGATAAGATTGGAGAAGGGCAGTGATTCGGTCCGCAGTGATACGGTCCGCAGTGATTCGGTCCGCAGTGATACGGTCCACAGTGATATGGTCCGATAAGCAGTGATACGGTCCGCAGTGATACGGTCCGATAAGCAGTGATATGGTCCGCAGTGATACGGTCCGATAAGATTGGAGAAGGGCAGTGATACGGTCCAATAAGCAGTGATACGGTCCGCAGTGATTCGGTCCGCAGTGATACGGTCCACAGTGATATGGTCCGATAAGCAGTGATACGGTCCGCAGTGATACGGTCCGATAAGCAGTGATACGGTCCGATAAGCAGTGATACGGTCCGCAGTGATACGGTCCGATAAGCAGTGATACGGTCCGCAGTGATACGGTCCGATAAGCAGTGATACGGTCCGATAAGCAGTGATACGGTCCGCAGTGATACGGTCCGATAAGCAGTGATACGGTCTGATAAGCAGTGATACGGTCCGCAGTGATACGGTCCGATAAGCAGTGATACGGTCCGATAAGCAGTGATACGGTCTGATAAGCAGTGATACGGTCCGATAAGCAGTGATACGGTCCGCAGTGATACGGTCTGATAAGATTGGAGAAGGGCAGTGATACGGTCCGATAAGCAGTGATACGGTCCGCAGTGATACGGTCCGATAAGCAGTGATACGGTCCGATAAGCAGTGATACGGTCCGCAGTGATACGGTCCGATAAGCAGTGATACGGTCTGATAAGCAGTGATACGGTCCGCAGTGATACGGTCCGATAAGCAGTGATACGGTCCGATAAGCAGTGATACGGTCTGATAAGCAGTGATACGGTCCGATAAGCAGTGATACGGTCCGCAGTGATACGGTCTGATAAGATTGGAGAAGGGCAGTGATACGGTCCGATAAGCAGTGATACGGTCCGCAGTGATACGGTCCGATAAGATTGGAGAAGGGCAGTGATACGGTCCGCAGTGATACGGTCCAATAAGATTGGAGAAGGGCAGTGATACGGTCCGATAAGATTGGAGAATGGCAGTGATACGGTCCGATAAGATTGGAGAAGGGCAGTGATACGGTCCGATAAGATGGGTGTTCAATCCGTGGAGAAATATGGGGTTTGCCGCTCTGATGGAGGTCAGCTGGTCATCTCATCACTGAGGACCCAGAGCAGGTGGACAGGTGCAATGGTGCTGCTCCCTGTGCCTGTACTGACAGGACCACCAGGTGGTCTGGAGGGGTCTCCCTGGAGGGTAGGGTGTGATTCTGTCCCAGAAAAACGTGGTGTAAGACATGAATTTCCTAATGACCGTTTCACCACTGAGATTGCATGAGTGTTCTGATCTCCAGGAGGAGACAAGAGCCGTATTGCTGTCTGCATTTCCTGCTAACACAGTTGTCCTGACTCTTATGTGCTATTCGTCTGTGTAACCTGACATTTTGGCTGGATTTATTTGTGAGGAATGACAGATGGACAGTGTTCTTCTGACCTCTGTAATGCTTTACCATAGTGTAATATACAAGATAGTGTTTTACAGCTAAATAGTGATGTTTATAGCTAATTGATGAATGCAACATACTTGTCAATCCTTTTCCAAAAAAGAACCTGTAGAAAACATTTTCTTGAGGATGATCATCAGAGAAACAACATCTCTCATGAAAATTTTACAACATCACTCATCTCAGGGTGTGCAGACAGCTGGCAGTTTATGTATCCACAGTTTCTGCGGAGGGGTTTTCACTCAGTCATTACAGGGACGCACAGGAATGCTGTCTGTCTGGAATGCTTGAGAAAATCCCTCCACCTCTGTGAGCACGACTTCCAAACAAAGAATTGTGCAGTGTCACCATGCATGTGTTCACCTACGGAACTATCAGGAACCAGGAGGAAGTTTGCACCTGCAGAGGCTTTTCAGGACGGCCCAAAACCAGCGCAGCTGCTTCAGAATGTGACCTACAGTTCTAACTTCCACAGTGTCCCTACGACCACAGAAATGATGCTAGACACAAAGCAACCCGGTCTCAGTCCACAAAGCAAGAGGAACAGCAACAACAGAATCATACATTCACACATTCACCCATTTACACAGTAATGCATCCACAAACAGAGGACTGTGGGTGATTTTTATTTATCTGTGTTTTCCGCTCCTGCTTTATAATGTGAGCTCTTTGTTCTCTGGTTTATGCTCTGATGTGCAGTCCCACCAGGATAAAGGGCAAACAAACTGCAACACTTGTCCCATAATGCACCTGGCTCTTGGGTGATTGGCTCATTCTGAGGGGGGCTGATGCAGTTTGTCCTGAATGGTGTTGGTTTAAGAGGGGGAATCTTTCTCCCTCTCTCCTTCTCCTTTTCTCTCTCTCTCCCTCTCTCCCTCCCTCTCCTATTCTCTCTCTCTCTCTCCTTCTCTGTCTCCCTCTCCCTCCATCTCTTTCTCTCTCTGTCTATCTGTGGCCAGGTGTGATCTCTCCTGCCCCTGTCATACAGCTGCCATTGTTTTCTGAATTCTAGGCGCAAGTGTCGTCTTGCCTGCATCTGCCTGAGAGCTGACTTAAAGCAAAGAGGAAAGGCACAGTATTAATGGAAGACCTGGGCTGAGTCACACAGATCTGCACAAACCCTCAGCCAGTACTGCTGCTGTGTGTGTGTGTGTGTGCGTCCGTGCGTGCGTGCGTGCGTGCGTGTGCGCGCGTGTGTGTGTGTGTGTGTGTGCGTGCGCGTGTGTGTGCGTGTGTGTGTGTGTGTGTGTGTGTGTATGCTCATGTTCTGTTCTTGTAGCACCTAAGAGACTGATGAAATACTTCCTCTCTGGCCGCGTCCCAGTCTGATATAGTGCCAGGGTCTGGGGTAGGGTCAGTGTTAGGGTTTGGGTAGGGTTAGGGTTGGTGGCCGGTTGGTGGAGGGGGTTCTGGTGGTAGCCTCTGTTTTTTTGAGCAGCTGTCTACCTGATGATTCACACAGCACCACCAGCGCTGCGTCACATCAAACATCACATCAGTCACAGGAAAGGGCTTCCATGGAAACCTGTCACAACAGGAAATGAACAGGGAAACATTCTTTTCTTTTTTCATGATTGTGGAAAAACTTTTGTAACTAAAACCCTGCATTCTGAATAGAGAGATAAGCAGGCAGTGGTTGACAATCAAAAAGGACTGTTTTAGAATATCTGATAGCATTACAATATTTCACACAACACAGCTCCACCACTTCTCACCCAAATCGCAGCCAAATCTCAGACATTTACCCAACAGTGTGATGCTGGCTACCTGCTGCGGCTTACACAGAGTTTAAAGCCCTGCTGCCAGCCCATACATCAACGCATGGAGCATTTTATTTCAGTCCTGACCGGCATTAGCATGTTAACGATGTTGCAGTTGTGATTACTGGGCTGGCACTGTCGCCCATGTGTACTCATTATGCACTTATACTCTGTGAGTTGCTCAGCAGAAAGGCTTCTGCTGCATGTCTGTAATGTAATGATGTGCCATTTACCTGCCCCACTTAACTGCCCCATTTAATTGCTCCGTTTAGCTGCTCCATTTCATTGGCCCACTCTCCTGAGAGAAGCAGGACAAAAAGTGACCAGTGACATTGTCTCTTTTCTCAACTGCATCACATTACAGACAGTCAGCCAATGCCCCACCCATTTTGTCATTTTTACCCGAACCCTAACCCTAACCCTAACCCTGCCAATTCTATTTGTCTCCAGGAAAATAAAAAAACTCTGGGGAGCTTATGCTGTAATGTGCAGTCAGCTTTGTAAATGCAGTATATGCCTTGAAAGATACAAAGTGTGTTTGACTGGTACAGAGGGAGCGCTCCCATCCCGCTGTGATTCACCAGACACGGGCCCTCAAGCAGAGCATTTTCCCTTTATATTTACTGTCAATAAGTAAAGTTACATTTTTCAGCAAGAGATGAGGGCTGGTAAACTGAAGCTCTGTGGATGTTAGTAAGGTGATGTATTTGGTCTGTACATGTTGGCGAGGTGCTGTATTTGGTCTGTAGATGTTAATGGGGACCTGTATTTGGTTTGTATATGTTAATGGAGACCTGTATTTGCTCTGCAGATGTTAGTGAGGGTCTGTATTTGGTCTGTAGATGTTAGCGAAGGTTTAAATTTGGTCTGTAAATGTTGGCGAGGTGCTGTATTTGGTCTGTACATGTTGGTGAGGGTCTGTATTTAGTCTGTAGATGTTAGTGAGGGCCTGTATTTGGTCTGTAGATGTTAGTGAGGGTCTGTCTGTGGCCTGTAGATGTTAGTGAGGGTCTGTCTTTGGTCTGTAGATGTTGGTGAGGGTCTGTCTTTGGTCTGTAGATGTTAGTGAGGGTCTGTCTGTGGTCTGTAGATGTTAGTGAGGGTCTGTCTTTGGTCTGTAGATGTTAGTGAGGGCCTGTATTTGGTCTGTAGATGTTAGCGAAGGTTTAAATTTGGTCTGTACATGTTGGTGAGGGTCTGTATTTAGTCTGTAGATGTTAGTGAGGGTCTGTCTTTGGTCTGTAGATGTTCATGAGGGTCTGTATTTGATCTGTGATGTGAGTGAAGGAGCGACATTTGGTTTAGTTTATGGTGCCACTGAAGAGCCAACCTGAGAAAGCAGAATAAACAGGAAGGGACCGAAATTGCAACACTCCAGGAAGGAGACAGTTCCGTGATTCCATTATATGCATTTGTGTTTATTGGTAACGGGTGAAAGAGAGGTGCGGTCCATCGTCAGCAAGTTGCTAAACTTGATTTATCAGAGAATGTTGTTTTGAGTGTATATGCATGTATGTCAAAACCATTACAGACAAGCAATTGAAAATGGTAAGGGGTAGATCTGCTACAGGAAGTGATGGTTTCTGTTCTGGTACGTTACTGTATGAGTCCTCTGAGCTTTCGCCTCACCTGTACACACTTTGTGTTTCTTAGGTCTCTTTGATGTTCAGATATTTATTATTGTTCTTATAAAGAAACCAAACTAACATATTGAAGCTAGGCTTTAACCCGTCACAAGCACTGAGGGCCCGCAGTGCGGGTGCCTGTGAAGCCAACGCCCTCAGTGGAATGGCTGCAGAGTGAACAGGAGCTCTGGGTGACATTGTGTATTTCATCGGAGAGATCCGTGTGCCCCTGACTTTACAGATGAACTTGTGACAATGAACCTGGTACAAAAAAATTCAATCTGGCTCTCCAAACTGGGAGGAAATAGAGGTAAAAAGGTAGCATTATTTAAAAACTGTTTACAAACAGGCTGGTCATTTCACAACATGTTTGTTCTTACAAAATTAAAGGGTAGGTCACACAACGTGGCTCTGAGAATGGCCACTGGATCTCCCATAGCGGGTGTTGGATTAAGACTCTTAATTGTTATCACAGAGCTCCAGGGGCTGGCCTAGGGCTTTGAGTTTAGGGGAGACTGGATGGGGGCTTCAGATTCAGGTGTTTTGGAGCCCCTGGATTAGATGACCCAAAGAAAAACAAGTAAACAGAGCTAGTGAATGTCCCTGTGCTGCAACACAGAGATTTCCAGAGTTATCTGCTGGGGTGTCACAATTACAAAACATTAAAAGAAGGAAGGAAGTGAGAAGAAGAGCTGGAGAAAGGAGAAGGGTGTGTGAGGAACACAAGCTTGCTCGTTTTTTCCACCAAGTGCGCAGACGGTATCCAGGCAGCGGTTGGCTCATGCTTGTGCGAGTCGTGAGACATTGCGCAGGAATGCGAAGCGTGACTCACTGCGTTACCACAGAGGCAGAGGCAGCGGCGGCGGCGGCAGCAGCAAGTCCCAACCCGCCGCCCTGACATCGCCGAGCGTCACTCTGCTCCATTATTGTTCTCTGCCTTTTTTTAAGAACAAGATTCCATGTATGGATTCATTGATTCTTTTTTTTTTTTCAGCTTCCTTTAAGAACAATATTGTAATTATGTTTTTGGAACTTGCCATTGCAAATTCACTATTTATACACAATGCTTACATAAATGAAACATTAAAGTCTGAAGTCTACCCTCCCCTTCCCTCCCCTTCCCTCTTCTTCCCTCTCCTCTGCTTGTCTTTTGTAAACAATGAAACTCGCACAGATTCATAGAAAAGTTCTGAAACAGTTTCTCTGCAACTTTTTACTGAACATATGAGTGGTAATGTTTTACTTTCTCTGTGTTTGTATTTTGTGTTTTTACTTTATTTAATAATTGTATTACTAGCATGTGACCCTATTTTGGGGGGGTTGTGCAGCTGCTTACCCATGTGACTCCCATATGATATACTCCCTTATAATGCAGCCATGATGATCCTGCATATTGTATGGGTAAAGTATGAAAATAAATGACTGTCAAATACAAAGGGTATATTTTTGGTAAATTTTTTAAATACCAAAAATGAGTAAATGACATTGATGCCAAAGAAGGTATGACCCCAGGTTTTGTAGTATAACACAGACACATTCACATTTATTACATGCATTTCCATAGCATGGCCATTCACCTTCAGTCATTTTGAAGGTGCCACCATCTGAGTGGGTCTGTAATTGTGTTGTTACCCCAGTAACCCTAGATCCAGCGAGACGCAGCAGCACAACCTCATACACACACAAATTCATTCCAATATGGAGCAGATGGTCGTGTCTCTCTGATGGTATCAGTGGGGGATTGGGGCTGCTGTACTGGGTGTTAAGCAAAAAAGCACAGTTAAGCAACATGCTCAAGGGTACAACAGTAGTGCTATACTTGGAAACCTACTTGCTTAAGGGTTTGAGTGGGTTCAGATCATGGCTTGAGATGGTGGTAACATGAGGACAATATTGGTGCCATACTCCCATGCAAAGCAACCTAAAGACAAGATCACAGCTCAGTAACACATAGACAAGATCACAGATCTGCAACACCAAGACAAGAGCATAGATCAGCAACACAAAGAGAAGATCACAGATCAGAGCTGAAGTGCAGTAATACCCCGGGGATTGACAGTCCCAGAGACCAGAGATAAGAGTGCGTTTGATTCAAGTGTGAGGAGCTGTGGAAGATTCCCTAGATTAACTCAGTATCCGTCCTTTATTGCTAATTGTGTGGTTGCTTAGATTTGTCCTACTACCTGTGCCCTTAACCTGATTCCCTCTTCTCTCCTCCAGGCAAGCACACCAGACATCCTTCCATTCGTTACCTCCCTTGTGAACTCTTCCTTGTCTTCTGGATACTTCCCCTCTTCTTTCAAACAGGCCCATGTCTTCTGGCAGCTGAAGAAGCCCACTCTGGACCCATCCATCATCCAGAACTATTGTCCTGTCTCTCTTCTCCTTTTTCTTTCCAAAACCCTTGAACAAGCTACTTCCAAACAACTGTCTTCTTTCTTTTCGCAGAACAGACTGCTAGACCCCCTCCAGTCTGGCGTCAGACCTGGCCACTCGACAGAGACCGCACTGCTCTCTGTCAGCGAGCCGCTCCATGCCACACGAGCAGCCTGTCTCTCCTCTGTCCTGATTCTCCCAGACCTTTCTGCTGCCTTCGACACCGTTGACCACTCCATCCTCCTGTCTTCCCTGGCAGCAATGAAGATCTGCGGTACAGCCCTAGACTGGATTGAGTCCTTGTTCTCCGGTTGCTCCTTCCAGGTTGCCTGGGCTGTTGCAGTATCAGCACCGTATCCCCTTCTCACAGGCGTTCCTCAGGGCTCAGTCTTTGGTCCCCTTCTCTTCTCCTTCTATACTCATTCTGGCCCTGTCATCTCTGCTCATAGTCTATCTTACCACTGCTATGCTGATGACACTCAACTGTACCTCTACTTCTTCCCATTGGACACACAGGTCTCTGCTTGCCTGAGGGATGTCCGGAGCTGGATGGACGAGTACAATTTTCAACTCAACCCAGGCAAGACTGAGCTGACTTAGACTTTTTCATTTCTCTTGGGGACACCCTGGTGTCATTTTCATCCTGTGCGAGGAACCTTGGAGTGGTGATCGACAGTTCTTCCCATACAACATCTGGAGGATCCGCCCCTTTCTCACCACCTACTCTTCTCAACTTCTGGTCCAAGCGATGGTTCTGTCCCGCCTGGGGTACTGCAACTCCCTTCTTTCTGGCCTTTCAGCATCCAGCATCAGACCCCTGTAGCTCATCCAGCTCATCACCCTACACCCCTGCCAGACCCCTCTGCTCTGCCACCTCTGAACGCCTGATGCCTCCCTGTCTCTGCTCCTGCGCTTCCAGATCACGTCTGCTGTCTGTCCTGGCCCCCTGGTGGTGGAATGATCTTCCCGTGGAGGTCAGAACAGCAAGAACACTGGCCACCTTCAAGTGTGCAACACCTCTCCCCTCCCCTCCCTTGCTCTTTGTAATGTCTCTGCACTTATCTGTACTTGTTTTTAACTGTAATTTGTTTTTAACATAGGTTGTTGTTGTTGTTCATTTTCTCCTTTACTAGATTAGTTGGTAGGGGAGTCCTAACCTATTCTGCCACCTTTGGCACATGGCACTTTAACCCGCTCTAGGTGTATAGTTTAGTACTATTTATATGCACTTGGCCTTGTAAGTCGCTCTGGATAAGAGCGTCTAACAAATGCCTTTAATGTAAAGCAATGTAATGTAAAATAAGGATAACACAGCAACACAGGATTCACCTGGGAACCTGATTACTAGTCTGTGAAGGAAACTTAATGATTTAGCAACAAACAAATCGATCAAAATCAGTATGCACAGTGTAGCTGAAACAGAGACTCACAGTTTAGTGACTGGCAAAAACAAACACAAATATGTAACAACAGATTAAAGGCATAGACGAGAGTGTGTAAATGTGGAAGGCACAGAGTGGAGCTGCAGGGGGAGGGCATGGGAGAGCCCCCACAGGTGTGCCATCAGCAGTGACACAAACACTGGTGGGGAGGGCATGGCACGCATGGCCCTGCCTGGGCAGGCCTGTTTGGAGAGCAAGAGAACAAGTCAGGACATGAGAGGCAAGACGCTCCTAGCTCTGAACATGATCTGCACCATTGCAACAAGTGACTGATCTCAGACTGAGCGTGAGCAGACATGCTCAGGGATGGTGGTTTCAACACAACCTGTCTGACAGCAGCAGCTCCCTCCAACCCCCAGACTGACATCATTGTCAAGAAATTAATTCATACATCCATGAACAAAGAGAGGAACCTCATATGGGCTCCACAGATATGCAATATAGGTAGAACCCCTTGCAGTGTTCAAGACCAGGCTTGATGCAGTGCTGGTTACTCTGTAGACTGTAGGTAAATGGGCTTGATGCAGTGCTGGATACTCTGTAGACTGTAGGTAAATGGGCTTGATGCAGTGCAGATACTCTGTAGACTGTAGGTAAATGGGCTTGATGCAGTGCTGGATACTCTGTAGACTGTTGGTAAATGGGCTTGATGCAGTGCTGGATACTCTGTAAACTGTAGGTAAATGGGCTTGATGCAGTGCTGCATACTCTGTAGACTGTAGGTAAATGGGCTTGATGCAGTGCTGGATACTCTGTAGACTGTAGGTGAATAGGCTTGATGCAGTGCTGGATACTCTGTAGACTGTAGGTAAATGGGCTTGATGCAGTGCTGGGTGAGTCTGGTTGGACTGAATGGCCTCATCTTTTCAAGTTTATGTTCCAGTATGTGTGGTGTGATGTTATATGCTCTCATGTTCCAGTATGTGTGGTGTGATGTTATATGTTCTCATGTTCCAGTATGTGTGGTGTGATGTTATATGTTCTCATGTTCCACTATGTGTGGTGTGATGTTATATGTTCTCATGTTCCAGTATGTGTGGTGTGATGTTATATGTTCTCATGTTCCAGTATGTGTGGTGTGATGTTATGTGTTCTCATGTTCCAGTATGTGTGGTGTGATGTTATATGTTCTCATGTTCCACTATGTGTGGTGTGATGTTATGTGTTCTCATGTTCCAGTATGTGTGGTGTGATGTTATATGTTCTCATGTTCCACTATGTGTGGTGTGATGTTATATGTTCTCATGTTCCAGTATGTGTGGTGTGATGTTATATGTTCTCATGTTCCAGTATGTGTGGTGTGATGTTATATGTTCTCATGTTCCAGTATGTGTGGTGTGATGTTATATGTTCTCATGTTCCAGTATGTGTGGTGTGATGTTATGTGTTCTCATGTTCCAGTATGTGTGGTGTGATGTTATATGTTCTCATGTTCCAGTATGTGTGGTGTGATGTTATATGTTCTCATGTTCCAGTATGTGTGGTGTGATGTTATATGTTCTCATGTTCCAGTATGTGTGGTGTGATGTTATATGTTCTCATGTTCCAGTATGTGTGGTGTGATGTTATGTGTTCTCATGTTCCACTATGTGTGGTGCTCCCTCTTAAGGACTACGGAGAATGACCTGGACTGGCCTATACACACACCCTGAAATCTGAAGGTATATAAATAAACCTCTGTATACAGCTGGGCTTTGACCACTTTTTCAGTAAAAAATAAGTCCTGGTGCAGCTGGTCACCCTGAAGAGAGTACTAAGGATGAAGCGACCTCTGAAAGATTATATACAAAATGGGTAAACATGGCCTCTTTTTGTTGTCTGCCTCTCCATATCCAAACAGTATGATGGTGCTGAAGGTGAAGACTGAAGGTTCTTCTCCTACTTGGCCAAAGGACTGGCCGCAGGGAGAGTGAGGTCTGTAGGAGCGCAGGAGTTTTATGTCTGATTCAACATTTTTAACTGAAATTGACACAGCGCAAGGCCTGGGAAAGTGAGATGTCTGTTAGATAGGCAGAAAAGTGCTTTGCAATGTAAATAAAATCACAAGCATGACCGGTTCAGCTGGGTTCTTACTGTAGCATTCTCTTCAGTGGTGTGTGCTCTGTGAACATTCTCCAGAGCTTTTTGTGCACAGCTGCACAATTAACCCTAGATAAAAGCATAAGAGTAGTACTCAATGGGATTGTGTAACTCCAGTTACCTGTAACAAGATCCCCACTTACTGTATGAAAAGCATTTTTTTTTCCTAGAAATTAACACTCTTCTTAATGTAAGTGCCCATCCCCATCCCCACCCCCACCCCAACAATGGAAAAAGTCTCAATGTTAAAACCTCAGTGGATTCTCCTCCAATCAGGTGTATTCATAGACGCTGGGTGTGGTAGAAATCTGCCTTACGCCATTAACACTAGGGGCAGGCAGGTAGCAACAGGACCAGATGAGAATGCTGGGATACCACAAAGGAATGCTTAACAGGGCAACAAACAGCCTACATTTACACAGGAGAAAAACATATTAGAGGATCTCAGGATGACTCGTGAACAGTGCTCAGAGAAATCTCTGGTTGCCCTGAAATGACACTTGGGAACCTTCTCACCATTATGTCTCCTCTGCCCCTTTCACATCAAAAGCTCTCTGAATGCACGGCTGTATTTTGAACTTTGAAAAACAGGAGTGTAAATACAAATTTGTGCTCGACCAATACTCATTCCATCTTAAGCCATAAGTGTTTGCTTAATTTGAGTCAAAGAATATTTTTAATACATATGGTTTAACTGGGCGCTTCTGTGCATATCATAGTCATGGCAACCGATTAAATACAACAATTTTCTATTCCCTTCTCTTTGAATACATTTGTGTTATGTGGCACGAGGCCCTTATGCTGTCCGAGGACGCGGATTTGAGGTGAGACGTTGTGGGCGCGTGCGGACAAGAACAAAAAAGTTTGGCGAATCGCTTCAGATTCCTCTGCAGGGCCTTACGTGATTGGTCCAGACGCCGCCACGGAGGCGTGAGGCGGCGCGTGCGAAGAGAAAAACAGTTCATCTGGGCTACCCCTTTCTTCCTTTCGCGTGAAGTTTTTTGTACTGAAACCACACCCCTAGACAAAAAGCAAGAACATTTTTTCTAATTCAGGACACCAGAATAAGCAGCGTTAAGTAATAGGCGCTAAAGTAGTAGCACACAACGCAATAGAAACACACACGAAGCAAACTGAGGATCCCCAGCTGGTAATACGAAAGATGGAGTGAGTGAACGTGAGAACTGTGAGTATATAATTGCATACGCTCCTTTTGTAATGTGGCGTTTCCTTGAATGTTGGAACCAGGTTTTTAAATCAGATTACAACCGTCAGAATGTGTCGGACACAATCACTTGTGTTCAGGTTGTAGGTAAGACGAATAGCTTTTCAATTGTAAAATATGATATTATTGTTATATTTTGTTGTTGTCAACTTTCACATTAATTCTAAATGAGTTGATCGGTTAATAATAGTTGAACCGTTAATATAAATAATGTGTTACATGTATTAAGTTGTAGCTGGGTAATTGCCTATTTTGTAGTAAGATTGGTCCGTCATTAATCGGGTGTCTGTCAATCAGATGTAACGTAGAAGTTAAGCGCGACACAGACACGATTTACTGGGTGAAAGCTTTGAGTTCAGGGCAAATGTGAAGAAAGTAGTTGTGCTGTTATGTCTTCCGCGTTTCTTGTCGGATCACCTGAACAGCAAGGAGTCTTCAATGGCAGTAATGCTCTCGGCCCATTACTTACTCATACTGAGTCGAGAAAAGAGGCAAGAATCCTGGAAAAGTGAAAACCAGCTTTCGAATAAATAGTTTAATGACTTCGGTCAGATATTAAGATATGTAACAGTACGCGTGGTACACTTTCTCCTTATTTTGCTGAAATGTAGGAATGGAAAATGTAGCACACAAAGAAAGTTCCATTCGAATGAGTTTATTTTACAGAAACAAAATCTTTACAAAAATACAGTGTGTTTTGTAGCAGCCTCCGGTAATATTTCTTTGGAATATTTTGGCGGTTTAACTCGTTTTAGGAGTTTTCCCCCTTTTTAAAACAATTTGTATGCCGCACCAATTAGCATTGTCAAAAACCGGTAACCGAACGAAGTGTATTCTCGTGCTTACTCGTTTACTTACGGCGAGAGCGCATTCTTCCCAAATGTGTTTCCAACTTTCCAAATGTGTTACAGACTAACTCGTCAAATTGGGTTTCATATCAAGAGACCTGCACTGCTTGTCAAAGAGGTAAAATCTATCGGTCGTGAAGGGTCACTTGCGGGCAAAGTACGTGCCATCTTTCATCTGGATATGCGTTATTAAATAAAGCTATTGTGTACTGAATTCTTAAAGGTTTAAGATGTTCTTTTCTCTGTCCTGCCCGGTCCGCACACTGTCATCGACCTTCGCCTCTGCCGGCCGAACGGGTTCCAACACTGCTGATTGTATGGGAGGAGACGGTCTGAGACGGTATCTCAACATCTTAAACCGAGTTAGCTCAGATGGAGCCAGGCTTCATTAGTGTCACTGTCAGAAATGACCGAAGAACAGGTTGGAAATAATGTCTTGAGAAACTGGCCGGGTGTTGATGATCGCATTTCACACGCGGTCTGGTTTCACAGCATGGATACAGATCTTCTCAGAGCGCTCGGCTCTTCCCGATCAGTTCTGTCCCACTACTGTGTATGATTTGCTCAAGCTGAGATTTACTATATTTATTTAGTACAGTCAGAATTGGAAACAATTCAGATAATTAACTAATTAATTGAATTTATATTTTAAGGATTTAACAAAAACCATGAATGAATTAATTTAATTTGAATTAATTTCCTGAATTGACTAAGCTTAGGTGGAACTGAACACAAACTTCTTTGCAACTCTTTCCCTGTTGGCACAAGCCATTGTCCTTGGCAATGTGCTTTGTGATGCCATACTGTTTCCATTGCTGTGTCCATACTGCTTTTCACCTCTTTGTCTTGTATTTATTGGACTTTAAGCAAATCCAATCATATTGCATTCACTGTGGAAGTGAATCTGTAAAACAAAGGCCCACTCACTGCTACACGCCCTGGTGACTGTCCCTGATGCTCACCAGGCTATGAGGACACACCTATAGGGCTCTGGAATGCTGGATAGCAGGTAGATTTATAGCACTGTGTGTGGCCTTTAGGGTGTAAAACAGTCACTACCTCTCCTGCAGTACTGTGTGTGGCCTGTAGGGTCTGGTCATCCACTGTCTGTAAGGTCAACTTTGTCATCAGTATTGGTATAGAACCAAGACCCTACATGGGGGAAACTGAGTAGCCATGGTGATGTTGGGACAGCAGTGGGTACCCCTCTGACCCAAAGAGAACTCCAATACGGAGTGATGGGGACACTGTGCTGGAGAAAATGCTGTGCCTCAGAACACACAGTGTTCATTAAAGATCCCATGGTAGAGTATGGCAGTTAACCCCTGCTGTCATGGGCAAATTACCCAAAAGTCCTGCAACAGTGGCTGTCTGTGATTGGCTGCATAGCCCCTGCATTCCCCACCCTTGCTGCCTCCTTGGGTCAACACTGCAGAATGAGAGAGGAGCTCTTAGCTGTGCTGCCTGGCTAGCTTAGGGTCACAACACAAAGTACTATATTAAATATAAAGTACATATCCCTCTGTTAACTGGATTATACAATAAGAACAAAACAAACCACAATTTACCTGTTCCAGGTGAGAGATTAATTGTTCAGGGCTCATATTCTGATGGAGGTGTGGACCAGGTGTGGGCGGGGCCATTGTGTAGATTAACAGATTTATTGTGTGTTGGGTGTTTCTGGTGGGATGAGGTGGTGTGACCGCAGGGAGAGCAGGGTAAAGATGAGGCCCGGGGCAGTGCATGTCTTTGGCATCAGAAACAATGTGTTTCTGCCAAGAATGCAAGCAGAGCAACTGCCATGTGAATATGTGCAGGAAATGCAGTGCTATACCAGTGATCCTCACCCTCCATGTCTTTAACAGTTACATTTTCAAAGTGTACAGTGACCAAAATAGCTGTAAAGTCTTGGGTTAATTCATTAGGGGGCCAGTACTCAGAAAGCGTCTCAGAGCGGGAGCGCTGATCTAGGATCAGCCTTGTGTTAGCTCATAAAGAGTATGGTCAGAGCAAACCGTGTTCCTAGATCAGCGCTCATACTGTGATGAAAGGTGATGTAACACTGCCCTGTACACAGCTGCTCTTTCTACAGAAAAAATTCAGGCAGGTGGTCTGTGTGTGTGTGTGTGTGTGTGTGTGTGTGTGTGTGTGTGTGTGTGTGTGTG